>JAEQBH010000160.1:600000-1041466 GCA_016808115.1 Tetrastigma voinierianum | reverse complement strand
GACAGTCCAATTACACAAAGAATCTATGTCGCACTAAAATTGGGGCTTTCACCCGAGTTAATTTCTAAATTGAACCGGGTCCAATAATTCATAAAACATCCTAATTTCACTAATCCAACTTCAATTTTTCCAAACTTGGACTAATCGTACTCTATTCAGTCCAAACTCTAATAATTACCCAAACAACCGAAAATGGAAAAACTAACTAAACGACGTCCAAAATTTACAAAACCACATATCAATGGAAAGCCCAAGAGACCGTGAACTCATCAAGATTCATTACCTTTGGTCCAACAAATAAATGTGGTGGCCGAAAAACTCAATCCAACTGTCGGCCAACTTTGTTTTCGTCGTAACTTTCAAACGGTGAGGAATCTGCAAAAAGGGACCACGGGAATGAGTTCAGAGGGTCCAAAAATGGTGGAAAGGAGGTATGGGTCGGCCTGAGATGGCCGGAAAACACAAAATCCCAATGACCTCGGCTCATGTCGCCTCACGATCATGATCCAGCACATCCAGAATTCGCTAATGGGCACTCACCGCAGCTTCTGTCTGGTGGTCCCTCCTCCCTCCCCAGTCGGGCGCACAGTGGTGGTGGTCAAACGCTCCCACGGCCGAAACTTGAACGTTCGAAATGGGTCAAAACGACCCGCCTTGGTGTTCACGTCTGGGGGAGCTTTTCAGGTTTTTGGCGCCAAAATGAGTGCTGGGGGCTAGGGTTCCCTTTGGCACGAAAGCCATGTACAGATAGGGCTTAGGGTCGCTTTCAGGTAAAACACACCGGGGCTACGCCTTGGACACGCTAAAACACCGCCGCTTGAACTTAATGGTCAGAATCTTTATCCGTAAGCTCCATTTTGACGTTCAACCCGCTTCCATGAACTCAGACGACGGGCCTGCTAGTGTCTAGTTAACCTAAAATTATTCATCCTTGAAAAAGTCAACTTTGGTCCACATACTAAGTGTTTGTCAAACCTAGTCAAACTTGGTCAAACATGCTACAAACTTGTATTATTTGGTGCGGGTCATTACAATCTACCCCCTAGTAGCAATTTCATCCATTTAAATTCTCACCTGTATCGGAAGAGATGAGGGTAATCGACTTCAAGATTTGGTCTTCTCGCTCCCAAGTCACCTCTTCACTCAGGTGGTTTCTCCAAAGGACTTTCACTACATATTGTCTTGTTGCTAAGCTCCTTCTCTTCCCTACCCAGACCGTGACCGGGCCGTCTCATGATAAATCATCCTCGCCTCAATCTCCGTGCCTCAATACGTGAGGGATTCGAGATACTTGCGTAGCATGGAGATGTGGAAAACATTATGGACTGAAAGCTCCTCTAGTGTTTAACGAAAGCCACTGGACCCATCCTCTCAACAATGTCAGCTGGCCCAATGTACGAGACTCCAACTCCGGCCCCAAAACGTACTTCACGCCCTTCCAAGGAGAGAGCTTCAAAACACTCCGACCTTCAACTCAAACTCAAGATCTTCCTTCGCTTGTCCGCAGCATAGCTCTTTGCCTATCTTGAGTCGCTTTCAACCTGGAACGTATAATATTAACCTTGTCCATTGTTTTCAGATAACTGTGGCCTAGTAACTTCCTTTCGCATCTCATTCCAACATAATGGAGTGCGACATTGTTTCCCACACAATGCCTCATAAGGTGACATCTCAATGCTTGAGTGATAGTTGTTGTTATAAGTGAACTCTGCCAAAGGTAGATATTCATTCCAATGTCCTTTGAATTGCAGTACGCATGACCTCAACATATCCTCTCTAAGGTCTCGAATATTCCTCTCCATCGCCGATCGGGTCCGGGTGAAAAGCAGACTCAAATTTAACCCGCCACCTAGCTCCTTCATCAATCTCTTCCAAACCTCGAGGTGAATCGCGGGATCTCTATCTGAGATGATCGACACAGCAATCATGCAAACTCACTATATGATTCATGAAGAGTTCCGCTAGCTTCGAGGGGAAAAACTTCACGACAGTAGAAATGCACGGATTCCCGTGAGCTCAACAACTACTACCCAAATGCCGTCATGTCTCTGAGTTGTGGGAGGGAGCTTGAATACAAATCCATAGATGTGCTCCCCATTTCCATCTCCTCGAACGGGTAAGGGTCGCTAGAAGTCCAGAAGGCTTTTGCCTCGCCCTTTACTTGTTGACAAACTACACTCGGATACATACCAGCAACCTCTCTTTTCATCCCCGACCACTCAATATTCCTTCAAATGCATTTACATCTTTGGTATCATCGGTATAGTATAAGCTGAACTATGGGTTTCCAATATTTGCCCTTTAACTTTCACCATTGAACACAAAGTTCAGAACCAATCACCAAGGCTCCATCGCTCTAATACAAAACCACCGTTCCCTTCTTCGACCTTCCTTCTCATGCTCATCAAATAGGGATCTTCTAGTTGTGCCTCGAGAATTTGATCTACAAGTATCGGTCGTAGTTGGAAGCTAGCAAAGTGCTCCTAAACATGCATCCCCAACTCAACACCCAACTCGCACCGACCATCAACTAAGTTGTATGGTCCGTATATAAAATAAAGGTTCAGACTTCTACTCAAGGCGTCCGCCACTACATTCGCCTTTACCCGGATGCGAAGAGTCATTGTGTGCAATCATAATCCTTAAGTAATTTCATTCACCTCCTTTGCCTTAAATTTAACTCTTTTTGGGTAAACAAATATTTAAGGCTCTTATGGTCGGTAAATATCCGCACGCCGGCCCGCATGCAATACGCCCACGTCTCAATGCAAAATTACCTATAAGTCCCAAGTAATGGGTAGGATAATTCAAATTTCGTGTTTCAATCAGTTCTGAAGCATACGCCACAACTCTCTTATGTTGCATCAACACGCAACCTAAACCCTGATATGAAGCATCACTGTAAACCTCGAACCCTCAAGCCGTCCCTCCGGGCAATGGTCAGGCTGACGTTAACCTTCCTTCGTTTGGAAGCTTCCCTCACACCTGTCAGTCCACTCAAACTTAACTCCTTCCCCCGGGTCAACCATGAAGGGTCCCGCACCTTGAGAACCCTTTTATGAACCTGCGGTAATACCCTGCTAATCCTAGGAAACTCCGCACTTCTGTCACCGTAGTGGGTTGCTCCCAATTCACCACTGCTTCTACCTTCTGAGGGTCCACATAAATGCCATCAGCGGACACCACATGCTCGAGAAATCCCAATTCCTTGCCCAACCAAAACTCACATTTGCTGAACTTGCATACAACCGATGTCGCCTAACGCTTGTAACACTAAACCCAAATGTCTCTCATGCTCCAACTCACTTCTCGAGGTACACCAAGATATCAAGCCGATGAAGACAATGACAAACCGATCCAAGTATGGACGAAAGACCCGGTTCATCAAATCCATGAAAGTTGCTGGGGCATTGGTGAGTCCGAAAGACATCACTAGAAACTCATAATGCCCATATCTCGTCCTGAATGCCGTCTTGGGAACGTCCGATTCCCTAATCCTTAACTGATGGTACCCTGACCTCAAGTCAATCTTAGAGAACACTTTTGCACCCTGGAGCTGATCAAATAAATCATCAATCTGAGGCAAAGGATATTTATTACGAATGGTGACCTTATTCAACTGTCTATAGTCCACACACAACCTCCAAGTACCATCCTTCTTCTTCACAAATAACACCGGCGCTCCCCAAGGTGAAATACTGGTCTAATAAATCCCCCATCCACCAGCTCTCAGGAACAAGGCCTCTCAACTCTTTCCTAACTCCGGTCTGCATCCATTCTATAGGTTGGTAAGGAGATAGGAGCTGTACCAGGAATTAAGTCGATGGGAAAGTCTGTCTCTCGTTCTGGAGGTAGACCTAGAAGATCGTCAGGAAACACATCTAGGAAGTCCCACACTACTGGTACATCCTCCAATCTCACTTCATCGCTACGAGCGTCAACTACGTGAGCTAGGTACCCCTTACAACCTTTTTGAAGTAACCATCTAGTAGAAATGGCAGAAATCAAACCTGAGGGCGCCGCCTCCTCGGTTCTCCATAGAAGATTGGCCACTGTAGTCCCTACCGGCCTAAGTATCACTTCCTTATGGAAACAATCCATCGGGCGTATATGTCTGGGCAAGCCAATCCATCCCAAGAATCACATCCAACCTCGAGATCTATTACAATCAAATCTGCTTACATATCTTGACCCTCAATAGAAAAATGTTACCCTTAAGACCGCTAGGCCATAGGGATTCTCCCGTGGGCGTAGCACCTGCCACAACCCAAAGGAACCTGGAGTCAGCTGACTCAAGCAGAATATACCACCCGAAATAAGATAGCCCCGGATCATGAGTACACGTGCATCAGCCACCAAAATAGATAATGTAATTTGTCACCACGTCTGGTGGCTAGTGCCTCCCGACCGTCATCGCATAAACTCCTACTCAGTGTGGTCGTCCTCTCCGTCCCCGCCGGCCGCCGGTGCGTGACCGCGTCCCAGACCGGGCGGAACCACCCGAGGTCCGCCCGCCCGTATCCGTCCCCCATGTCCATCAGTCTGGCCGGAACCGAGCACCCGATTTCAGACTTAGTCCGGTTGACCTCGATAGGGGCGCGCCCTTCTTGAAATGTCCGGCCCCCGCACCAAAACATGTATAATCCCAATCGCGTGGTCCATCATGAACCTTGCTGCATATCAGCCACAAGGCGAACTGAACAAACCGCTCGGTCTCAGACACCAAAATAGCTACCGCCACGCCACCGGTCAAATTCAAAGCCCCGTGAGGTAACTAATTCTCTCCGGAGCCTCGCATCACTGCACCCACGCTTCCGTCTCCCACCGGGATCCCTCCCGCTGCCGCCCCAAAGTCCCGTAGCTGAAACTACCCTCTGGGACGATCCCCGACCGGGCCCCCAAGACAATCCATCAGCGACCGACGCCTAGTCCGGGCGTGACGTATATCTCTGGTCTCTACCTCTAGAGCGCGCCTCTCATCACCATTACGTGATGGTCTGACCTCGAGAGGCCCAAAGCCACGTCCCAACCAACCCAGAAACCTCCCTTTCACCGACTTCATCCACAACCAAATTTGGGCGTAACTGATAACTCTC
The DNA here is from genome assembly GCA_016808115.1 of Tetrastigma voinierianum. Lineage (NCBI taxonomy): Eukaryota > Viridiplantae > Streptophyta > Magnoliopsida > Vitales > Vitaceae > Tetrastigma > Tetrastigma voinierianum. Next base: position 1,036,370 of record JAEQBH010000160.1, on the reverse strand, counting down.
GAACCCCATTGTACTCGTGAACCGTCATACTCACTGAAGAGGTCTCGAACTCCAAATTTCTGGGTTTCAACAAAGGCTGGGGGCCAAAACTAAGTGTGAAAGGCAGCCTTAAACTGTGCCCAGGTGTGACGTTTCCTAGTCCTCTCATACGCCCACCACTTCCTTACATTACCCCCGAGCAAAAACCCAAATTTATCCCGATCACCCTCATTCTGACACCGCATACCCTTCCGTAATCTTCCTCGTGTCATCTAGCCGTGATGTACAATTCACGCAGGGTCCGTGAGCCATCATAACCCACCGGTCTTCGCCACGAGCTTGATCAATCGTACTACCAAAGGAACCCACTCCCCAGTGATCGGAAAGCCAAAGGCCGACAAGATTCTTCTATGGCTAGGTGCACCGAGCTTTCCACCAAAGCTTCACGGGGACCTACGTCTACCGCGCCCATCCTAGCGAGAACTGCTCGCGAATCAAAGAACATAATCACCCCAATGATAAGGTTAGAAGGTATACAAAACACCGGATGAGTCGTGACAACAATGGCCAACCCCAAGGAATTTAGAAACCTGTGAGGTCTCGATATACTAAGCCGACAGGACCCGACCCTGACACCTCCCAAGACTCCTGGGTGAACTCACTAGTGAAGTCCCACCGCATAATCCCTAAGGAAGATACGGTGGAACTCCACTTTAAGGAGGGAAGTAAACACATGCATTAATTTAATATCCCAATTATATATAAAAGACCCACAACATATATAGATACGAACCCATAAAAGTTCGATACGAATATCAGAGCATTCTAAGAGTATTTGCGAATTAAGGGGTACAATTTGAGATAAATAAGTCCAATAAAACAAATAGATAGATGCGATAGAGTACTGCAGCTGTGGTAGGAAGAGCGGCCTCTGATCCGCGCGAAACAAGTTTCTCTACGAACCCGCCTCGGGACCTAGGAATATATTTAAAACAATAAACGTGAGATAATAAATCCCAGTGAGTGGCATAATTTATAAGAAAATAATGTTTTTATTTTCGAACATTTCATCTCTCAAAACCTCACGTCCACTCTGTTGTAATGTTCCCCGTTTAGAAAACATTTCACAAAACCCAACTTTACCCCAAGTCCAACCTATGTAAATCATGCTCAACAATTTAGACGACACAATATTAAGAAAACTATAATCTGATCTGTACACAACATAAAGCCAATCATAAAGCATGTATAGCCACCATGTAATAAAGTAACCATGAAATGCACCATAAATCCATAAGTATTAAAATAGTTATACCATTATCCAGAGATCAACAAATGCATCATACCATGTACCCATCATAAACCGTCTAGAAGTCCGACCACGGTTAATCGTGGTAACTAGCCAAACTTGTGGTTACACCCCGGCCACGCGGGCAACTAATAAACCTCCGTGTATACCCGACCATCACGTGGCAACTAATAAACCTCCGGTAAACCTACCATCACTGCATACTAATAAACCCCTCCAAACCCCGCCCTCACGCGACACCTAATAAACCTGCAAACCCGGCCATCACGTGGCACCTAATAAAACCTCCGAGGAACCCGACCATCACGTGGCGAATTAATAAATCGCTCCCTTGCTCACATAAAAATTTCCAACAATACCGCACCGAGTCATTCCATAAAATTCAAGATCCGTTTTAAACAATAGTTTTCCAAGGTGGTTTACAACCTCAATCCACGTACCCAAAATATTCAAATGCCACAGACTCATCCACGAACTCGCATAACCTAACTGGGCTAAATGTTATAATTTACATGAAATGATAACTTGTTTTATATGAGACCGATAATCACATTTGTATGCAACCAACCATTTGATCAAAAACAAAGATATATGTAAAATATTTATCACAATAGATAAGAATAACATAATTACCCCAAATCATTTAAAACATATAAACCACTCACAGACTATAGACGCTCAAATTCAACCTCCCTATATGACTGCCTCCCCAGCCCCTACTGAGTGCCCGTCACATAAATAAAACACCACTTAGGGCTTCACACCGAACTAACAACATTGGATGCCCCCAAGGCCTAAGAATAACTTTTTAAACTATGAAACCATCCAAATTGGACTTTGATGTGTCCACTACATAGCGTGCCCCCATGTGCCCGGTACCCAAAAATTGGGGCTTTTCACCCGGAGCTAATTTCTCGAAATTGAATCGTCCAATAATCCATAAAAAACATCCACTCTCACTAACTAACTTCTCAATTTTGCCAAACTTGACCAATCGTACTCTATTTCAAATTAAACTTTCTAGATCACCGAAACAAATCCTTAAAATGGAAAATTAACCAAACGACATTCAAAATTTACAAACCACATATCATTAAGCCCAAGAGACCGTGAACTCATCAATACCATTACCTTGGTCCAACAAGAGAGTCGTGGGGTGGTCAAAAACTCGATCCAACCGTCGACCAACTTTGTTTTCGTCGTAACTTTCAAACGGTGAGGAATCTGCAAAAAGGGACCACGGGAATGAGTTCAGAAAGTCCAAAAATGGTGGAAAGGGGGTATGGGTCGGCTTGAGATGACCGAAAAACACAAAAATTCGCGACCCAGTTTAGTGGTCACGCTTTCAAGCAGCTCTATCCGGCAACCGGGCGGCTGGGTCGGCAGAAAATTTTACCGCGCTCTGCCTGGTGGTCCTCCCTCCTCCCCGGGCTGGTTCGTACGCTGGTGGTGGTTTGACCTATCCCCACTACCGAAACTTGAACGGCCCAAAATGGGTCAAATGACCCGCTTGCGCTCACAGCCTGGGGAGCTAGTGGTTTTCGAGCTCAAAATGAGTGTTCGGGGGCTAGGGTTCCCTTGCACGCAAAGCCATGTAAGGCATAGGGCTTAGGGTCGCTTCTGTGCAAAACACCGAAGACAAATTTGACACCGCTTAAAACACCGCCATTTGAACTTATCGGGTCATAACTTTTATCCGTGAAGTCGGATTTTGACGCTCAACCCGCTTGGGTGAACTCGTATCGACGGGGCCTACGAAGTGGTGTCTTAGTCAACCCAAAATTATTCATCCTGAAAAAGTCAACTTTGGTCCACATACCAAGTGTTGGTCAAACTCTAGTCAACCGTCAAACTTTTAGTCAAACTTGGTCAAACGCAGCTACAACTTGTATTATTTGCGCGGATCATTACAAAACTGTCACAATAGATTTTCAATGTCGCGACACCAAAATTAATCTAATACATAGCACTAATGTCGGATATTTCATGCACACGCACTAGGCGTAATTTTTTTTAGGGCTTTTCAAAGCCATGATACTCACCTCATTTTAGGGCCTTCCAAGACACGATCCTATAAATAGGAAATCGAAAAGTGCAGAAACACCGCTTTCATCAATCTTTGCTTTTGAAGAGTCAAGTCTCATTATATATAATTTTTCTTTATTTTCTTTAATTTACATTTTAGTTTTGTTTCTAGATTTATTTTTCTTCTTTTTGTAGGATTGGAGTAGTAGATCCGAGCTGATTCCGGAAATGTTGATTGTGAATCGAGCCTCATTTCTCGTCTATTCTTTTAATGAAATCTGAAATTTTGGAATTGCTTATTTCAATTTTGATCAAATTTCAATGAATTTGTTTGATCAACTAGTCATTGTCATTGATGATCTAGATATGGAAGGTTAATCTCTCTTTGGGAAGAGTTTTTTGTTTTGATTATTTTATGTAGTATTTTAATGTTATTTTAGGAATGGAAATTGGAATGATTTAATTGGTATTGCTCTTATAATGAGCTATTCGGAATATCGATATTCTATACCCATAAAGAGTTGTATCTGTGCTCTAATTTCTAGGATCCTTGAGTGACACAGGGATGGACGACATGAGAGCAAAGAGCAGTCACTTAGGGTTATATTGTACTGATATTCATTAAACTAATGAATTCTAAAGATCACTTTGATACATCACTGGTAAAGACCTAACCACTGACTTCAAGGTTCTTTCCTGGGTGACAGCAGGAGTGTGATCCAAGGCATAAGATCCGCCTACTAATATATTAGTTTAATTTTTAGAGGTTTCACCTTAATTTGGTAGAATAATCTCAATCCCGTGTTAGCTAAGATTCTAATCTAGGAGAGAGGGCATTTTAGCTCTAATTGGATGGTCGAGGTACTAATCAGGTTGAGAGGGATTGCATTATCCTATCTATGGGAGCAAGTAGTTTCAATGACTAAGAGATGGCTAAGAAGTAATCGAGAAGGAAAACAAATATATCTTAAAGAGGACTAAGTCCTACAAATAAATTTCTTTAGGACCCATTGGACTGCGAGGAACATGGTCACTTAGAGGGAGGAAATGTAGTGTCAGGATGCATTCCAAGGCTACACTACCCTACTCTTGGGCAATTCCATAGTTCATGTCCATAACTTAATTTTTCTTTAGGAATTTTTCAAATTGATAATCACAACATTGATTTCATTCCCAATGTTATTTCAGTCCAGTGAACTCTCTAACTCATGTATTTTATAATTTCTTTACTTCTTTCATCCAATTTATTTTAGAAAGTCAAATCTATTCTGAAAAATAGAGGTTCAAATAGTGATGATCTTGAGTAGTAAGGGTAGTTGATCTTTATATTTTCTAATCAATCCTCATGGGAATGATATCTGGACTTATATAGTCCACTTTATTACTTGTATGACCCGTGCACTTGCAATAATTTAGACTAAAACCAATTTTAATTGAAAATTATTACATACACAATAGAAAAACAAATTTATATACATAATCAAAATGCTTCGTGATATGCTAGAGATTAAATAGCTTTTGGTATCTGAGTCAATCAATTTGTCAGTTATAAATCAAGTCAATCAAGTTTTTGGTGCCGTTGCTGGGGATTTAATAGTCTTTGGTGGTAGTGCTAGAAGTTTAGTACACTTACACTCATCATATTTTGGTCTTATCAAGTTTTTGGTGCCGCTTGTCGATCTGCTTCAAATTCGTAGGTGTCTGAATCAACAAAATTTATAACCTAGATTCTACTACTGACGAAAGCAAAGCTACTGCAAAGATAGTGGCTCTAGGGTTGAACACGTGGATGAGTTTTCTTCTGTGAGAGAGGATATAGTGCACTGGAAAATGGTGTTTTCCTGATTGCAAGGTGGAAACAAGGTGTGTGAATGGTTGCCAGTGCTTAAAATAACTGAAGTAAAAGCTGAAGAGAAGTCCATCCAAAGACCGAGCTAGTGTTCTAGGTTAACCAACATGTACTCTGGTCTATATCCTCGTATTGGGAGCATGACATAGTCATTTCCTAAACCTAGACCTCTATTGCTTTAAACCTAAACCCTAAGAGCTTTCCTTTGAGAGATAGCATTTCATTAGCAAAATGTCCCTTTGCAGTGCTAAAACACATCCAAAAAACTCCTACCCCACGAGCAACTAGCAAGAGACAACTACCTGAGCCTCAATGGATCTAGTGAAAGAATCCATTGAACCCAAAAAGCTTGCCAAATACACATTAAAGAGAGCATGCTAAAGAGATTTTAACCTCAGTGAAAAACAGGGGCACAAATACCCTAAAACACAAACGTGAGTAACATGAGAACATGCAGCTAACCCTAAAAACAACACCCAGTGGCCTTCCCCTACAAGGATCAGGGGAGATTAGCCAAGCATCCCTTTATTTGTCATCATCCAGGGGTGTTTGGCAACCAAGAAAATGCAAGAAAGTAAGGAGGTGCAGAAAATCACCAACGCCAGGGAAGGAGGAAGCTTCCTGCAGTTTGGATCAACATTGATTGAATTGATAGGATGTCCTTGATTACAAGCATGGATGAGCTTATATAGGCTCAGTAAAGAGGAAATTACAAAAGTCTATTGAAGAATCAAAATTACATAAGGGCAAACTTGTATTAAACCACCAGATCAAAAAGGCCAGAGACAGAGTCACAGTGAGAGGTTTGCGAATTATAACTTGCGAAATTTGCAGTGTTTCCAAATTTTACAACCCCAAAATTTCCACAAGCCATCTTCTTCAATCTTCAATAAATTCATCCGAATTTCCACCGATTTGATCATGAGTCTTCGAATCTAGCTCATATGTTCATTGTGCGGTAGTCAAATTCATGAATCAAGCGAGGCTTTGACCTCGCAAAACTACTAAAATAACTACAAAATGTGATCGTGAGAAAACCAGGATTCCGAATATGTCAATTGAGTTATCAAGTCGATTAGTACACAAAGTGCATAAACCTCGTTATAAACAAGGCTCAATATTGCACTATTCGGGGTACTAATTCCCCAACCGATATTAAGGTCCCTTACAATAAATATCATGCATGTTATGTCTTTCCAAAAATGGATTGTCTATTCAAAAAGTATGTGCAATTAATGTCTAACCTTTAGTATGAAAAATTGGAACTCTGTATAAAGACCAGTTTGGGAAAACAAATTCCATATAGTAATAAGTTTCATCGCAGCATATATTCCAAGGAAATCACTATGAATTTCCACCAAACTCTAAGTGTTTTTGAGTAATTAGTTTAAACCAATAAGCTGCAAAACTACCTCCCCCCCAACAAAACTGTTGCCAAAACCTTAGACACGCTGATCAACCTAAATAGATCTCGGGCCTCACTTATTTCCATAATTCTAATGTATCAGAGGGTGCAATGCTGAAAATTTGACTTCACCAAAGTCCGTGTAGCGGGGATCCACCGATGACTCCCAACCAATTAAGGCATAGGGCACCAAGTCATAAGGATCTTTCGACCACAAACTCCACAGGTTTCACCCCGGACTTCGAATGATTTCAAGAATCCAAATGATTCAACTCGCTAAACCTACCTATCCACCCGTAGAAGAGCACTAAGTCGGTGACTCCCAACCGCTTGGTTTAGGCACCAGTTTTGAAGGTTTTCGCCATATACTTCTAATTACTGGCTCATAAAGCTACGACTTTACTTAACTATTTTCTTTCTTCTTTTCTTTCTTTTCTCTTTGGAAGACACATTGGCTTTCATATAAGTGAACTCTTAATCTATTAAGAGCCATCAAATAAGCTTAAGGCCGGCTTTACAAAGTAAAAGGAGAAACCAGCCTTTCTAAACCTTACTGAAGAAAACTAATGTGAATTGTGTGTAGCTAGAGACCTGTGGAAGACAGGAATAATTGCCAGGTCATCAACTCCACTAAAAACTCATCATGTATGGAATCATCTCTAGCATTTAGTATTATACAAATACTAATTCCTTCAATTTGCCAGGAAAGCGCAAAATCACTAATATAGGGTCAAAAGAGATGCAAAAGTGGGAAAAATAGATTCAGATATATAATCTCAAGGTGAATTTACAAAATTCGACTTGCAAACATAAGTAACAGCTGAAGCTCCAGATATAAACACAGAAAGGGCCTTCTTGCCATGCATGAAGTAAGAGAAAACCAAAACTAGTATGAATATCATTTTCCAACACTAACTATCCCTAACGAACGAGACAATGAAAGGGAGGGAAGTGGTACCTCAATCGCTACCGGAGAGGCTCATCCACCCCAAGGTGGCCGAGGTGTCGTAAGTGAAGTGGTCGGTCACGCACCGCCACTACATCTAGGAAGCCGCAGGCCGATGGTGGAGGTGTCAACCGCCCTGGAGAAGGACAAATGCGGGTCGAATAGAGCCCGAGGAGAGATAGTAGGAGGCCCAGGCTCTTGCAATTGACTGATGGCCGGCTTGATCCGAGCTATGGAAGCCTCGCGTGGTCATCCTCTCTCACAGAGTGGCCTCGAGTAGTCGGAAGAAGTCGTAGTGGTCGAATGTGTGGACTGCTCCTCCATAAGAGCCAGGAAGTCCCCCGCGTAGAGGGTAAATGCACGCGGGGTCAGGTGGAGGTGCTTGGCCCCGCTGGCACGTAATCGAACCGCGGCATGGAGCCCTCAAGTCTGTGGCAGAGGTAGAGGGTATCGAAAGGCCTGTGGTACCAAGTCGAGCCACCGGAGGAGTGGCCTGGTGAGCCGGAAGAGAGGCCGGCGCGTGGGAGAAGGGCCCTGGCGCACCCACGGCCTATAAGTGTGAGCTCCTCTTGTCTTTGCCATCTTCAGACCTCAAGAAGAGCAGCTAGAGAAGAAGAGATGAATTTTTCTTAAACTGGAAGGATGATTTGTGAGGTGAAAATGAAATGGAACCAGGTTTATGTGCTGGGAGTGTAGAAGCGGTAGGTGGCAGAAGAAATTAATGGCTTTTATGACCATCAATTTGAAATTTGGCTCAAAGATTAGAAAATTAATTCAGTGCGCTAAACTGAGCTGCGTGAAACAAAGAGTTGCAGGGAGGAGGAGAAGATGAATAGCCGCACCATCCGCGGAATTCTCGTTGTGTCATAAAATTTTCACAACCCGAAAAACTCTCAGTACCACCCTCCCTGCACTGGAATACCTGCACAAAACAAACCCCTAAATTTTATGAAAAGTTAAACTTGATAATTAAGAAAATTCACAAAATTTGGGAATTAAAAGCTATTAATGAAAATCCTAAATTAAAAATTGAAATAACGCAAAACGAAAATCTAACTAAAATTTGGAGTGGTTTCCAAGTTCCTGCAGGAACCACTCCCAGTAATACCGATAAGAGGTCTCAAGGAGGATCAAGGAGAGGTTCTCCATGCATCCAAAGGAGGTGTACCGCAGCTGAATCCAACTTCCGCTTCCCGGATGTCAAGCATTATGACGCCCTCGTGGTGCCGTGGCATGGCGATGCGTGGAGGTCGATCGGGTGCAATGATCCTCATCAACCGCTTTTGTTCTCACTAATCTTTCTGCAAGCCAGGAATACCGGCTTTCCTTCACTCGCGCTACCTAGGCGTACTTCTTCGACCTTTGTTCCTCGCCCTCAACTCCGCTTATCCCCGCATCGATGAAAACGCTGAGCCCAGAAGTCATGTTGCCAAAGGTGAGCTGAATAATCCCATTTCTAAGTAGCTTGATTATAAGATTAGCCAGGCCAAAAATGGCCTCCCAAGTATGATGGGCACTAGTGAGTGTTTCCGCCATTGGTTCTCAGTATCAAGAACCACAAAATCCACCGGATAATAGAAATTATCCACTTTTACCAAGACATCCTCCACTATCCCCTTTGGTATTTTTACTGACCGTTCTGCTAAGGATAGGGTGATGTTAGTAGGCTTCAGCTCCCCCAAACCTAACTGCTTATACATTGTATATGGCAGTAGGTTAACACTGGCTCCTAGATCCGGGCCAGGTCGTTTGGCGCATGTCCTCCAATGTCGATCGAGATGCATGGGATCCGGATCTTTGTATTTTAACAAGAAGAGACTGATATGAGCACTTATTTATTTTGGGAGTCATACTACATCACTTTGACTCAGCAGAAATGCAGTCGGAACCCGCTTGACCATATCACAGGGGATGTTCACCTTAATTCCGCCTCAAGACTCAGGATGCCTTCTCGCTAGAAGCCTCTTTTGCCTCTCGCTGCTTAAGGAAATGGGTACGCTTCATCGAATCTTCTTTGATGAATATGTCAGGCCCTTCCTCCCGTTCTTGGTTTTTCCTACAAAGGATTAATCGGCTGCCCAATTTCCTTACCACTCCCAAAGTGATAATGGTCAACTCATCCATTCGTGTAGGCTCACAGAAAGCTTAGTTCATGTAATTCCCTTGGATTAAGTGTCCTGGGAGTGGGAACCTCCTCCCGCACTTGTTGTCGATTGTTTAAAGCATCGATGGATGACTGCATGGTATCAATTTTCTGATTTAGGCTTTTGTGAAGCCCTTCAATCCTTTTGTCTATGGAGTTTTCTACCTTTTCTATTCTTTGGTTTATCTAAGCATTGATAGTTTTCTGCTCCTCCACAAAATTCCCTACCACCTTGCTCAAATTCATGATACTGCTCTACGTGATGAAGTTATTGCCGTCACGAAGTGGACCCATACTGTTGCTACTGATGTGCTCCTGGGGGTACATATACAGGGGGTTTAGGCTTCCATGACACACCCCCACCCCCTTCCAGCGGCGGGTGTGCGCCACCCACTGCAAACTCCCGCCGGTTACCCCTAAACGACTCAGGAAACTCCCGTGAAGCCGGCCGTATTACTACAAAACCTCCTATAGAAAATTTTCTTTATTTTTCTAACTTAGATTTGTAAAATCTTAGCAATGAAAAACCTCAAAGAAAGCATGACGGCTGCATATAGGACAATTCCAAATCCTGTATATACTAATTTACACTTTACCCAAATATGACAACCAGCATCCCAACACATTTTCACAATACTAAACTATGTACATATGTTCCATTATACATATTCAAAGTCTTTCCTTACATAATATTCTTAATAACAACATTCAGGCCAATGTCAGGACAAACTTATCGCGCCTAAAGATCTCGCGTAATTGCACTGGAAAAATAGTTTTAAAATAGAAATAATGAGCTAAACGTAGCCTGAGTGTATGCTTTTATAAAATGTTTTGCTTTTTCGGAAAACATCTAAAAAATGTAAAACTCTCTTTTACAAATATTTTCCAGAAGCTTTACTTTGCTTTGCTTGCTTTTGTACATGCTTGCTTTTAAAAGTTTATAAAACTTTTAATACTTGCTTGCTTGCTTTGCTTTACTTTTCTTTAAAAGCTTATAAACTCTTATTGCTTGCTTGCTTAGAAGTTTTATAAAACTTCTCAAAATTTCTCTTGCTTGCTTGATTTATCTTGTTTGAAAAGTTTCTTAAAACCTTTCACAAAACCTTTTGGTTTTAAAGTTTCTCAAAACTTTTTCATAAAAACGGGAGTCTGGGCTCAACCGCATGCTTTTGAAAATAAAAACGGAGCCCGCTCAACCGTTTGCTTTAAAATCCCACGGGAGCTTGGCTCAGCCGAAAGTTTTGAAATCTAAACGGGAGCCTGGGCTCAACCGTTTGCTTTAAAACTCTACGGAAGCCTGGGCGCCCGTGAACCAATGGTTGATTTTTCAAAACTGTATATCATGCTTATAAAACATCAAACTATCGGAGCCTATTTCGTTGCCGCACCCAGTGAACACGAGAGCCTATGCACGTAATCGTGTCGGTGGAAGGACCTGTGTCCGCATCACATTTTCCGGTAAATATGGTGGAATCTGACCTCAGTTGCCATCATCACCATAATTTAGTTAGAGTCATAACCTGAGTATACCCCGTATCGCGCCACTCGCCTCCTTAAATGCATGACGATGACCCAAGCTCTGGCCGACCGTGCAAAACTACAATGCATGTATGAGATCCTAACTCCACCGTGCACGTACGGAATAATTCTCTCGACCGGGGTTTGTTTACGGAACTAGGGAAGGCCCGCTGCAAATTTTCGCTGCTTGCTTGTCGCCAAAACTGCTGCGCTTACAATTTAAACCATTCGTCATTGCTTGCTTGAAAATGGTTTAATTATTCAAAACCATTCACTACTGCTTGTCATTAAAAATGGTTTAATTATTCAAACCATTTGCTTAGATTGATTCAAAAACCATTTGTTTACTTGCTTGTTTTCTGCTGAAAATGGTTTAATTATTCAAACCAATGCTTGCTTTTCAAAAATGGTTCAACTCAAACCATTTGCTTACTTTGCTCGCTGCTTGAAAATGCTTAATTATTCAAAACCAATGCTTGCTTTTCAAAAAATGGTTTAACCTAAAACCATTTGCTTGCTTTCAATCATTGCTTGTTTTTGGAAATGGTTTGCATCAAACTCCCATGAAATACCAAAGGTAAAACAGTTTATACACATAATACACTAGTATTTGGAAAATGAGTTTAGAACACTCACCTCTTTGCTTGCTAAACTTGAGAGCACAGTTCCACACTTTCCTGCCTTTGCTTTTTTAACCTACACACTCGAACCGACGGCAATTATTAATTGCCATTTAATCGTGATAACTTAACATACTCCTTATACTTAGTCACACTCAACGAATACGCGAGGCGGCGAGGTACGCTTACGTTTGTCAGCCGTGAAAGTTCTAATCCTATTCAACCATCGCAATCTATTTAATATATTTCTAAACTATCGATGTAATGCACTGGGCTTAATTACACGAAAACATAGCACTGCATTTTGGGCTCATACCAGGCACTCGACCTCAGACGCGTTGCATTCCCGTCAGTATGTACCGTACATGTTGGCCTCTGGTGACATGTACCGGTACACCCCTGTACATGTATCGGTACACCCCCCGAAATTTTGCCCAGATTTGCTTCTTTTGCCACTTTTGATACCAATTAACTTCATACAACTTCTATAATTCATAACACTTCAAAAACCAACTTGGAATTCATCTAAAACAACTTCATAACACTTGAATTGGTGCTTTGGAACTCATACCACAAAACCCTAGGTGAAAATCCAAGAACTCAACCTAGGTCCACCAATTCTTCTAAGAACCATAAGAATATGTTGATTCCAAGTTTATTTTACACCAATTGGGGTTTTACCCATTTAATTCAACAAAATCTGTAGCCTGGGTGCTCATCCAAAACCCTGACAAACAGCAACTAACTCACACCAAAGCCCTAGAATCCAAAATACACTTGATTCTAAGACAAACATACCTTGATCTCTTCTTCCTCCCTCCTTCTTCCTATTCTTCCTCTTCCTTGCTCTTTCTCTCTCCCTCTCCTACGTGAACTCCTAGTAAAATGGAGACAAAATGAAGCCAGTTTGTCTCACCCTATTTATACTTCCATATTCCCTTGGCAACATTGAATTAAGTCCTCAAGCATTTAAATTTTGAAATTGTAACTTATGTTATTTGTATTATGGCCCATCTCTACTTTGATTATGATTTCATATCCTTATGAATTACAATTTAACCCTCGTTTTAATACCACAAATTCCGGTTCCATAAATTATCATTTCAACTTCATTCCAAAATATTAGAATGTACTTAGTGCTCTTATACGCCTTGCCGCAGAGCATAAAATCGTACACCTCTCCCTGAACGGGCAAGCATCTGTGCCAAGTTCAGTGGTTCTTCCGCTGGGATTATAAGTGCTACCACCGCATCATTCGTGCCTATTCGCCCACAACATTTGCATTTTCAACCATTAAATCCCTTGATGACTGGTAGATTGGCAATTGAAGCATGGTTGGTTAGGCAAAGATGCCTCAGCCACTGCCCGAACTTCCTAGTGGTTTCTCTGTTCCAGTTCTTCCATCCCCGCTAGGTGATGCCTTTAGCCTTTAATTCCACTTCCTCCTGTTTGCATAAATGCCTCCCCGGTTTACTTATTGGTTTAATCTCTTCTACTCCCTTTGATCTCGGCTCATCCCATCCTTTGGAAGTTTCAGCCACATAGTTGAAGAAGTCCATGGTTTCATCAGATTTTTGCTAAGGGAAGTCCTCCACACATGGTCTCGAGGGGATGGTTTCAGATGAGTGACATTCATCAGAAATGGTTCACCAACATCCATGTATCAAAGCCATGACGAGGGTATGCACTGATAGTTTCAAGATACCTTTCCCAGCATTGATAAAATCTCATTGTCTTGAGCCGCAAAGGTGTAGATCTTCCTCTTCAAAGTTGTTATCTTATGAGCACCGAAGAACTTCTTCAAGAATCTAGTCTCAGCCACCCGCCTCGATGGTCCGCCTTAGTGAATTAAGCCAAATTTCATTTTATCTTTGAGTGTCAAAGGGAAAGCCTTCAGCTTGAGCAAGTCCATATCGAATGCACCTTCCTGGAAAGTTAAAAACTTCCCGAAAAATCCCGATTGCGCTTCGTATGGATTTTCGCTTTTCCATACCAGCGAAAGGCCTGGGAGGAAGGCACTAAATAGGGTCTCACCGCCACATCCTTCGTTAGGTATTACGCATGAGGGTGCACTCCACCTGGTGGGTGAATGTGATCCTCATCGATCTATATGCATTGTCTGATGAACCCCCTGGCTCATTGCTCTTCGTGTGGAGTCTCCATCTGACAGTGTAGGCTAACTCACAACCTTCTTCAATCGAAGCACTTAGCCTCTCCATTTCTGTCCCATTGCATAAACTGCTATGATCACACCACAAGCAAGAAACCAAAAAAAACTAGACCAACAAAAAGGTTATTGGTTAGCTAAAATCAAAACAATATTAATACCAGATTGTGGAAGTCTTCAAACTCCCGCAAAGGAAAATTTTCAAATTCCCTCGCAAAGGAATCGCGCAAGTGGGGAAAAATGAATAAAATAAAAGAAATGAGATAGAGCACCAAAACTTGTGATGTGGAATCACAAGTTCACCTGCTTTTTTTTTTCAATTGTATAATCACTTAATCCACACAATTGATTCGTTTGAATCCATAGGTGTTCGAACTAATAAAATTTATAACCTAGATTCCTATTTCATCGACGTAGCAAAGCTACCTGTGAGTATAGTGGCTTTAGGTCGAACTACGTGGATGGGTTTTCGTGAGAGAGGAGTTAGCGCATTGAAAATGGTGTTTTCCTCCTCGATTAAAAGGGTGCGTGGAAAACAAAGGTGTGGAATGGTTGCAAGCTAAAAATAACTAGCAAAAAGTTAAAAGAGAAGTCCTCAAGTCTCAGCCACCGAGCGAAGTGTTCTAGTTAACCAACATACTCTGCCTTATATCCTTCGCATTCGGGGGAGCATGACATATAGTCATTTCAAACCGATCTCATTTAGCTTTAAACCTAAACCCTAAGAGCTTCCCTTTGAGAGATATATTTCATTAGGCAAAAATGTCCTCAGCTTAAAACACATCTCAAAAACCCTACTCCCACGATAACTCAGTAGAGACAACTCATCGAGCCCCCAATGGATCTAGTGAAAGAATCCATTGAACCCAAAAAGCTTGCCAAATACACATTAAAGAGAGCATGCTAAAGAGATTTTAACCTCAGTGAAAAACAGGGGCACAAATACCCTAAAACACAAACGTGAGTAACATGAGAACATGCAGCTAACCCTAAAACAACACCTAAGGCCTTCCCCAAGGATCAGAGATTAGGCCAAGCATCCCTTGATTTGTCATCAAGGGGTGTTCGGGCAACCACAAAAATGCAAGAAAGTAAAGGAGGAAGAAGAGAAAATCACCAACAGCAGGGAAGGAGGAAGCTTCGTGCTTGACTGATTGATTGAATTGATAAGATGACCTTGATTACAAGCATGGATGAGCTTATATAGGCTCAGTAAAGAGGAAATTACAAAAGCCCACAAGAATCAAAATTACATAAGGGCAAACTTCAGATTAAAACCACCCGCATCAAAAAGCGCCAGTGACGTGAGTCATAGGTGAGAGGTTGCGAAATTATAACCCGCGTTTCTCGCGTGTCATAAATCGCAACCGAAGGAATTTCAGAGGTTACCAAATTTTGCAACCCCCCAAAATTTCCACAGCTTGTTCCTTCAATCTTCACTAAATTACCCGAATTTCCACTACTTGATCATGAGTCTTCGACCAAATTTCAAATTCATTGTGCTCGAGTCAAATTAAGGAATCATGAGGCTTTTGACCCGCAAACTACTAAAATAACTACAAATGTGATCAAGAGCAACCAGGGACTCAATATGTCAATTGAAAGAATAAGTCGATTACATTATCAAAAGCGCATAAAACCTGCTATAAATAAGGCTCAATATTGCACTATTTGGGTACTAATCAGTTGTCGAGGACTAAATAGTCTTTGGTAGCAGTGTAAGAAGTTTGGTACACATACACTCATCATATTTTGGTCTTATCAAGTTTTGCCGCTGTTTAGGGATTGAATTAGTCTTTGGCAACTGTGTTGAAAATTTGGTTGATCACTATTTTTTTGGTCTTAACAAGGCCATTATACAGACTGCTCGAAAAGGAAGCAAAATCTAAATTTGATGAAAAGTGTAAATGTGCATTTGAAGATATCAAGGTTAGGTTGATCAAAGCTCCTATCATGGCAACACCAAAATGGAGCAAGGAATTTGAAATCATGTGTGATGAAAGTGATTATGCAATGGTAGCAGTGTTGGGACAAAGGATTGACAAGATTTTCAGAGCTATATATTATGCTAGCAAGACTTTTAATGAAGCACAAGAGAATTACTCAACTACTAAGAAAGAAATGCTAGCCATAGTCTTTGCTTGTGGAAAGTTCAAGCCATATATATTAGGGTCTCATGTCATAGTGCACATTGATCATTCAACAATCAAATACCTGATGGCAAAGAAAGATGCAAAACCAAGACTAATCATATGGGTCTTATTGCTGCATGAATTTGATTTGGAGATCAAGGACAAGAAAGGCAGTGATAATGTGATAGCTGATCACTTATCAAGATTAGAAAAGCCTACTAAAGATAAAAGAGGGACTTAAATAGAAGAAAATTTCCCTGATGAGCAGATTTTTCAAGTATCAGTTCAAGTACCATGGTATGATGACATTGTGAACTATTTAGCTTGTGGGATTATGCCACCGTAATCTAGCTACTACCAGAAAAGAAAGTCGAGACCCAATGTGAGTCTATATATGGGACGCACCCACTACTATTTAGAAGATGGCAAATCGATCATCAAGATGTATACCAGAGGCATAATAAGGTGAAATTTTAGATAAATGTCATGCATCACCATATGGAGGACACTTTGCAAGAGAGAGAACAGCTTAGAAAATTCTCCAGTCAAGTTTTTATTGTCTAACTCTATTTAGAGACTGCCTGAGTGGTAGCATCAAGGGATGATGTCGCAGAACGGGTAATATAAATAGAAGAAATGAGATGTCTCTGCAAGGGATCTTAGTGGTGCAAATTTTTTATGTATGGGGCATAAACTTCATGGGACCCTTCCCACCCTCATTTGGAAATCTATATATTCTCCTTATTGTGGATTATGTATCCAAATGGGTGGAAGCAATAGCTTGTCCCAGAAATGATGCTAATACAGTTGTGGGGTTTATTCAAAGAAACATCTTAACTAGATACAAAGCCCCTAGAACAATCATCAATGATAAAGGGTGCCATTTCACAAAACAAATTGCTTTACAAAACTCTTAAGGTGATATGGAGTCAGACATGTTATGGAATCAAGACATCCTCAATCAAATGGGCAAGTAGAAATATCCAATAGGGAGATAAAGAACATACTAGAAAAAATAGTTAATGCAAGCAGGAAAGACTGGTCAACAAAGCTAGATGATGCATTGTGGGCTTACATAACTGCTTATAAGTCTCCTATTGGAATGTCCCCATACAGGATTGTATATGGAAAGCATTACTCCACCTCGGAAATTTGAATTTAAGAAATGTGGGCAATCAAAAGTCAACTTTGATTTGCCAGCAAAGAATGAGACTACTTCAGAGAATGAACTGGAAGAATTTGAGGAATGGAAGCTTATGATAATGCTGTAAGATTGAAGACAAACTAAGAAATGGCATGATCAAAGGATCCTGAGAAAAGAGTTCAAAGTAAAGAGCTACCCTACCGTATACCCATGCGTTTAGACTCTTTCCCGTGAAAACTCAAGTCAAGATGGAGTGGTCCCATACGTTGATTGCAATTACACCTTTTGGAATAGTTACACTGAAAACAAATTCAGGAAATGAGTTTAAAGTGAATGGTCAAAGACTGAAGCATTATATTGGAGGAATTAAGAATGAAGAACAATCCCAAATTTGAAGAGATTGAAAGAATTGCTGAAAAGAGAGCATATTACAACAAATGTCTGTTAAAGATATAAAATTGAGTAGCTACTTGGGAGGCAACCCAAGAAAATTTTTATTTTATTTTCAATTTTTATCAAATTGATTTTGTTTAAATTAAGGTTTTTTGATTAGTTTAACTAATAGAGTAGTTTTATTTTAGTTTATTTTAAAATTTATGTTAGTTAAAACTTTTGCTTAATTTTAGGAAAGAGGAGCTTATTATGGAATTGAAGTTATTGACAAAGAGCAATTTGGATGCAATGAATAAACTTGTACAATTTGAAGAGATTGATCATGCTCTACAATTGTGAGAAGTTTACAATTAGCTTCCTTATTCAATTCTTATATTTTCTGTATAATTGCATATAATGTTTAGGTGAAAGAAATGAATTTAACTGTTCATGCTTGAGTTGAGATCCTTTGTTAGTGCTAGAATTGTTTTCACAAGCATGATTTGTGTGATTGAAATGTATTGCTTGTTGTCTTGTATATTGATATAGTTAAAATGGCTCAAATCTATAATAAAATGGAAATTGGGATGAAAATGTATATTTTGTTGTGACATGGAATTTTGTTGTTGTGGAAAATACCAATCTGGCCCTCATCATCCTAAGGTCAGTTTGTTGTGACAATGTGTTTTATTGTCGCAACATTTCTATGTCGTGACAAACATTCACTTAGAGGCGGTTCTTGTCGCGACATTAGTTTCCGTTCGAAAAAGATCTTTTGTCAAGACATTATTTTGGTTTAATACCAATTATGTGTCACAAAATTGTAAGTAAATAATTATACCCATGATCGATATTTCAATGTCGCGACATAAATAAAAATGTCACGACCTAATTTTTTGGTTTTATATTGTTGTGTCACGACATGGAATTTGTAGTCGCGACAGTACTTGTTGCAACGTATTCCCGAACCCATAAAAGAGAACATCAACCATTTTGGGACCATTAGACATATTTGAATTTCTCTTTCCATCTCTCAAGCCTTTGAGCCTTAGAAACCTTCCTCAATCTTTTCCTAAACCTCTTAGAACCTAGTCTGAGTAACAAAATCTGATCCCGAATCTGAATGAAATGATGGAAGTCAGCGAGGAAGAAGAAACTCCTGAGCTACAAACTATAGTTATTCAAGAGGAAAGGGTTGAAACAAGAACGGAAGCAGAGCAGCCACAATAAAAAAGTAGAAAGAGGAAGAGAAATGCAGAGAAGGAAGAAACAGAGCAGGGGAAAGACATGGAAGTAGATGATTTTGTTTATGAGATAGCATCTATTGTCATGGAACAAACATTACTACAGAAGGATTTCATCGGTGAAAAAGGTTTTAACAAACTCATATCACCATTTAGAGAGGTGATTGAGAAGAGAGGTTGGAGTTTACTGTGTGAGCACAAACTAGTAGGGTTTGCTGCAATAGTGAGAGAATTTTTGCAAACTCTTATTGGAGAGAGGTAATGTGCACACAGGAAAAAATGGATCTCTTTCAATGTGGAGAGATCAACAAGACATACAATCTGAAAGAGCAGGAATGATGGATCCAAGTTCAAGAAGTCAAGCGATCCGTAATCACCCAAAATAGTAAGTGGCAGTTGTTGACAAATGGGAAAGGTGAGTGGCATTTAACCAAGAATAACCCATTTGAATCCATTGCAAGAAGATCACTGACTAAGGAAGCGAAAGTATGGTTTTACTTCCTCAATTCAATCCAACTACCTTCCAAACACCTCAGCACAGTGCGAAAGGAAGATGCACTACTTATGTATGCCATACTGAAGGGGTATAAATTGAATGTGGGAAAGATTATAGAGACATCCATTCTAAAGTACTACTACAGCAATTACAGAGGATTGATACCACATCCTACAACCATCACCGGGTTGTGCATACTAGGAGGAGTGAAAGAACCAGGAAGTTAATACAGATATTCCTAACATTTACTGGTATAACCAGACCTCCACCCAACAAAGGCAAGGAGAAGGTGCAAGAAATTGAAGAAAAAAACTGAGATGGAAGGGAGAATGAGCAAGCCATTGTGGTGAGCTCAGTGAAAGAAAGAGAAAAGAAGCAGAAGAGTACGAGCCTAATCTGGAATCTATCTCCAGATGTTAGGGAATATCACTAAGATCTAGATGAAGTCTAGACAAAGAAGCAACAATGCAGAGACTAAGTGGATATGTGTTGGTTAGAATGGAGCAAGGTATGAGAGAAAGAGACAACCAACTGAAACTACAACTGCAGCTCAAAGATAAATGTTTAGAGGCAGAACTAAGAAAGAGGTGAGACCAACTGAAGAGGCACTACACAGAGAGATCTGAATGGCAAGATAAGAGAGACATGAGATGGCAGCAAGAGTGAGATGGGCAAGAGGAAGAAATGTTAAAAGGATCAACTGGTAAACGTCGAAACTAGAGATCGTGAAGAAACAGGCTCAGGTCACAGATAGATGTTAATGAATATAGCACTATGATAGCTTAAGGTCAAACTCAGAATTGATCAAACAAAGTATTAGAATCTATGAAGATGGAAGGTGTCATATAACGCCAACTAGATCATTGAAGAAGATAATGGCAAAGAAAAAGCACTAGCCAACATTTGATTTGATTAAAAACTATACATGAAAATATGATGTGATGTTCTTCATATTCTTTACCAACTAGGGAATCGTGAGAGATACTCTTTGCTCTATATGAGTGTCACCCAAGATGAGGCCCGTATGGTACCCTCGCCTAAAATCTTGTACTGTCTGATAATTAGCAAATCTTTGATGATTTAGGAACTGCCTGTGTTAAATTTTACTTTTTTTGGTACATATTCCAATAATGAATATTTGAGTTTGAATGTTGAAGTTGAAATCAATGGTGATTGTTGTTGTTTGTGCTACATGATTTGCTGAAATGGATTAATGAATCAAAATGAACTTCTCTAGATGTTGATAGCACAACAACATGCTTAGAAACCAAACAAGAAATTTGTTGAGCGAGTCTGGGATAGATGAGCTTAACTGAAATTGGAAGTTGTGATGTTATTAATGAATAAGTTGAATTTAAAGACTCCGAAGATTTAAACAAATAATGAACAAATAAGACTTATAATTCTATTTTGTAATAATTAGTCTCTAAGAACCTGAAACATGCATACCAAAAGTAATTCTACAACTAATTGTGTTGAGATTAGGACATCTTCTCTGATCCACCATAGTTTTAACCCAGAACCTAGAACTTGTTAGATTATTATTCAAGGTGAAATCCTAGGCAAATTTCAACCAATGTGAAATGACTAGCCTTATCCCTGAAAAGTCCGAGCCTTTCAAAACCTACTCCTTTGATATGAGATGGATACACTTTAGTACCTTGTTTGAGCCTAATTGCCAATTTCATCATCAAATCCATATAACATAACCTTAACCCTTCCTTAAAGCTAATACTTCAGTAAATAACCCTAAGTTTTCCCAAAGTGCAGAATAAGTGTAGAGAAATGATTACAAAGGACAAGTTTGGGGGAGTATTTTTTAGAGAGAAAAGAAGAATGAGAATTAAGGATGTGAAAAGTGGGTCAATTGAGTGGAGATGTAATAAAGAAGGTGCACAACAAAAGTTTAAGAAGATAAAAAAACGTATTAAGGTGGAATGAGTTTTGTCTTATAGCCTTCCTCCCTTGAGCAATTAAGTTCTTAGGAGTGTTTCAACACCTAGTACCCTAATGCCAACTGGTATGGGAGCTGCTAACCTAAATCTCTCTAAGGGTGGTAGAAAGCTTAAAAAGGCAAAACATTGCATCATTCCATAAACCTTGTTAGAAAATGAAAAGTAAAAAGCTTATAGTATGAGGAACTAAATTTGAATTCTGAAAGTGGTCAAAAGAAACACCACATTGGAGAGTAAAAAAAAAATGAACCCAATTAAGTTTGGGGGTGCTTTTGAAAAAAAAAAGAATGAATAGAAAAGAAAGGATGAAAAGTATGAAGGCAAAATGTTGAGAAAGCATATGTGCCTTGCAACTCAGCCTAAAATGACTAGTTAACTACCCAATGCCTAAGCCAAACATTACAATCCTAAAAGACCTATTTGATCTTGAAGGATGTGTCTTTCTACATTAGTGGAGATTAATATGACCAACAAAACTATGGTACCTTAGAAAAATCAGGGAGAAGTTTGCTATCTGATTATTATCTCAGAAGATTAACTAATTTCACATATTAAATTCAATATGGATGAAATTATGGAATCTTCACCCATATTTGTGTTTTGTAGGAATTTAGAGAAAATAAGCAAAAAAAAAAAAAAAACAGCAAGAAAGCTTATAAAATGGCTAAGGTTAAAATGGAAAATGTTACGACATTTCCAATTTATGTCAATGGCCAAAGTTCAAGACAGCCAAGAGAAGTTTGTCACAATAATCAAATCTTTGTCGCAACAAAGAGCATGAAGATTGCCTAAAATCACAGTTGAAAAATGTCACGACAATTCACAACTATGTCGCAACATAAATTGTGAAAAAGGCAAAGAGGGTTTGTTGTGACATTCTGGCACCATGTCAATGACAGAGTTTTTTGCGTAAGAGCTTGTAAGAATGTCATGACATCCAAAAATGATATCGCGACAAAGAGTAAGAAGAATGCCAAAGAGAATAGTTAAAAGAATGTCGTGACATTCCATAGCTTTGTCGTGACATAATTTGTGAAGAAAACAAAAAGAGTTTGTCACAAAAATCTAAAACTCTATCGTGACATAGTTAAAGCGGAAGAGTTAACAGAATGTCGCTATTAATTTGATAGCTCTATCGTGACAAAGAACAGGGAAAATGGCAGAAAAACAGTCTCGCAACAATGAAAAGATGTCGTGACTTAGAAAACCTTGTCATGACAATTATGAGAAGGAGTCAGCTAGACTTTTTCGCGACATTTCCAAAGTATGTAGTGACACAATTTGAGGAGAGGGCAAAGAACATTGTCGCGATATTCCTTTTATTATCGCGACAATTATGGAGAAGAGACTTAAGGCATATACTAAAACTTGGTCACGACATTTGAAAAGTTTGTCGCGACAATCACTCAAGAAGAATGCTAGTCAATATTGTTGCAACAAACTCACAACAAAGAATGGAAACAAAAAAGCTGCATGGATGTCGCAACATTTCGCAACTTTGTCTCGACAATGAAGTATCAAAGGCAAAAAGCTACGTAGACAAAGCCCATGTCACGATAAGGCCATGATAGAGCCTGAAGACACACAAGTAAGCGGCAATGTCACGACATAAACCAAATTTGTCGCGACAAAGACATCAACTAGGCCTGCATTAGAATCCACAATTTTAGCCTAGAATTCCGGCCCAGCATTTATGAGCCCTATAAATAGAAAGCGCAGAAAAGATATCTTCGGATCAAGAGTCTTTTGGTAACTTTTCATCCAGTTTTTGAGTTTTTGGGAGGAGTCAAGTCTCTTTTATATATATTTTCTTTTTATTCCTCTTTTATTTTTCTTTTTTACTTTCTTTAGATTGTAGTAGCACTGAGGCTAGATTTAGAGCTAAAACAATTGTATATTCAATTTCATTTATGTCTGAACTTGAGTGGAATCTGGAAACTTTTTTGGAAACCATCTTCTTTAATTTTGATTACAATTTCAATGAATTTGTTTTATCAACTAGTCATTGTAACTTATAATCCAGATATGGAAGGCTAAGCTCTCTCTAGGAAGGGATTGATGTTTGCTATCAAATTTTTGTATTTAAATTAATGTCATGGTTCTAATTTTTGGATTGATTTAATTGCGTTCCTATAGTGAACCTGCCTTGATAATCGTATAATATACCCAGAATAGAGCTGCTCTGTGTTCTGATTTCCAGAAGGTCCTCTAAGTGACACATAGATGGAGAGTCCTGATAACATAGAGTAGTAACTTAGGGTATGCTGGATTGATATTTTCAGAACTAATGAACTTTAAATATCACTCAGATAAATCACTAGTGTTTGTTCTAACCTCTGACTTCAAGGTTCCCTTTTGGGTGACAACAGAAGTATGTTCTCGAGGTTTAAGGACATCCTACTGAATTATCAGTTTAATGATTAAAGGTTTCATCTCAATTTGGCAGAATAAGCTCGATCTCGTGTTAGCAAAGATCTAATCAAGGAGATAGAGTATTCTAAAGAATTGCAGACTAAGGTGCCAATGAAATTAAAGGAGATTTGTGTTACCCTATCTATGGCGGTGCGCCTTCAACTTAAGAGAAGGCTGAAGTATTGGTTTAGAAAACAACTAGGATTCAGCATGGTCAAATCCTAAAAGTAGTCATTTAAATTCCATTGACCTGGTTTAGGAATATGGTGTTTAAATGGTGAATGGGAGGTCAGAGGTATTCCAAGGCTATACTACTTTGCTCTTGGACAAGTCCAAAATTCAAACTCATGGTTGGATTATTTCAAAACTTTATGCAAGGATTGATAGTCATAACACTGATCCCAATCCCAATGTTATTGTAACTCAGTGAACTCTCTAATCTTCTTATTTTATTTTCATTTTTTTTATTACAGAATATCATATTAGAAATTCTTTTGTTTCATTTATGTTAGTTAGTTAAATCTATTCTGGAAATTAGTGATTCAAATAGTGAATTTCTTAAGTAGAAAGGGTAATTGATCTTGAAATTTTTCATCAATCCCTGTGGGAATGACATCTGGACTTATAATCCACTTTATTACTTATATAACCTGTGTACTTGCAGTGATTTAGACCAAAATGAGTTTTAATTACATAACATCATATATAATAGTAGAAAACAAATTTACATCATATTGAGTAGTCTAACAAGTTTTTGGCATGATTGTCGCTTACATATCGCTATTACGCGTGAGCCACAACTAAATCCAATAACCATAGGTTATCATGTGAAACAGTATTAACTCTTGACTACAATCATACCTGAAGTAGATAGGTATCTGATGCCCTCTTCTAAGCACACTAAATGGCTCTATAGTCTAATACCACTTTTGCCATAATGGAAGCAAGTCCCTTGGGTCATCTTTGGCCTCTCTTTCTCTCTTAATGCACACCTCCATTTTCCTTAGTGGACTTCTTCTTGTTGTTCTTAGAACTCTTTTTAGCTAGAAGTATCCATAAGCATCACAATTTTACCCTCCTTCTTCGAACAAGGCTCAACTGGCTTGAGCATATTGATAAGCTTGGGAATGCGGTTTCAATGTTTTTCATCCTATAACTAAGCACCAATTATGCAAAACTATCGAATAGACCAAACATAAATTAAGTCTATACTTAACTTATGGTCCATTGCAAAACCCAACTGTCCCAGCCTTTCAATATACACATTCATATTCAATGCATACTACATTGGAGATGTCCCCCCAACCATCTTAGAGCGGAAAAGCAACTTAGAGGCCTTGAAACTTTCGGATCTCGCCTGCTCATCGAAGAGCTCTCTTATATGGTTAGCTATGGTAAATGCAACCAAAGCTTCATGCTTCTTCTGAAGCTCATGTGACATAGATGTGAGTATGAAACACCCCGCCAACATATCATCATCTAAATGCTTTTAATATGCCCTTCGAACAATTTTAAAGGCATTAGCATCAAGGGACTCAAGAAGTGGCCCATCAAGGAGATAGGCTATTCTTTCTACCTTGAAACACCTTAAGTTCCTTAGGTAGTCCAAGAAGAAATCTGGTTAATTTATTATAATCCATTATAGATCACCGTAGTTCAATGTCGATGTCACTATGTTGATTCTGTAACAACCTAGATGTAAAAGAGAATATGCATTGTACTTAAAATGTGGTTATTATGATCTTAATAATTGCATTATGGCTCCTACTATTTTATTATGAACCTATAGTTTCACTTTTTGAATCCGAGAGAACCCATATGGAAGTTCACCTAGGTCGTAGGGAGCATCCAATATCACCTTAATGACCTGGGTTTACCCAAGAAGCTACCTCTGGTCAGGCAGAGGTATCACCCATGCCAATTGCATCGACAAGCAACTATCAAATCTAGTGCTATCAACTGTTTGATGTGTGCACCATCATTAGGTTATCAACTCTTTGATGTGTTTACATCATATGTACACTCACCCAACTTCATCTCCATCCACATTAACCTTTCCTTTTCCCAACAAGCCAATGAGTCTAATTAAACCCAGCCCATTAATCCAGAAACCATATTTCCATGGTTTGAACATATTCTTAGAGAGAGGACTTGGGTTTGCCCAACAACCGCAACTCCAGGAAGAATTTTGCCTCTAGCCAGTATTAATGTAAAGACTTTAGTTTAATATTAATGGCGAGGTTTCTTATTTAAGTCTCATCATTTTATATTAAGCATTCCAATTATAACATCACATGAATCATATATAAAGAGCATTTCACTAACCATCCATCATGCTTGTTCCATACACCCTTAGCATGCACCTAATACATGAATAAAAAGATATCAAAACTCTAGGTTTTAATTTTCAAAATAAAACACCCTAGCCTAACACCTCGTCCCAAGGTCCAAATTCCAACCTTTTCAACCA
This sequence comes from Tetrastigma voinierianum, assembly GCA_016808115.1. Lineage (NCBI taxonomy): Eukaryota > Viridiplantae > Streptophyta > Magnoliopsida > Vitales > Vitaceae > Tetrastigma > Tetrastigma voinierianum. Next base: position 1,010,184 of record JAEQBH010000160.1, on the reverse strand, counting down.
AGATCGTCTTTTATGTGTGGTTTTATTTAATTGCTTGCATGCAAATTTTAAATTTAATCAAATTAAATAAAATTATAAAATCCAGAATTAATTCCTAATTAATTTACCCTTTAAAACCATATTAATTGATGCCTTTAGAACATTTAAAAATTTGAAGCCATAGTCACTATTCTAGTACCACCAAAATGTGAGATCTACTTTAACATTTTATAAAAAAATACATTTTAAATCCAAATCATGTTCTACAAACTTCTATCATCAAATTATGTAAGACCCGAGAAATTCCAATTTCTGGAAAAAGGGCAAAATCGTAATTTCGGTTACAAAATCGTAATTTCGGTTAGAAATCTGAAATTTATTCTCTGGATCTTGGATGACGAAACGGATTTTACCGTTGGAATCATCTCGTGAAATCTAGCTAGCACATCGAATTTCGTCTAATTCTGAGACTGAAAGGCACGCTTTTTCAGGCATCACTAAAATGGGACATATTTCTGATGCGACGAAGTCAGATAACATGTACTCATGTGCTATAAGTGGCATGAGTAGAGAAATGATGACAATGGACAGCCGAGATAGTGCTGAATGTTAAAACTAGGAAAAGAAGGACATAATTGGTATTAATGGAAAAGTTTAATGAAACTAAAGACAAAAGTGAATAGTGTCGTCTCCTACATTGAAAAAGGAAAAAGAAAACGTGCTGGAGGGGGAGAAAAACTTACAGAGAGTTTGAGCTTTGGTTTTTAGTGAGAGAACGCCCACTTCTAGGAATCAGGAGATCCGACCTTCTAAGTCGCCGAGTAAGAAGGGAAAGCCGCTTCTAATGCAGAGACCTACGCAGGCAACCAGACAGGAGTTTCACAAACTCCGAGAGGTAGTTTCTCCCTACTTGGGTTTTACTCTTTGTTTATACTTTGTTGATGTTTGAGTTGAATGAGTACGTGAGGGGTTGCTTTTGATCAGCCTCCAAATCTTGGAACAAAGAGGTGTTGGATTTTAGAAACCTATGTGGACAAATCTCGTGGATCTTCCACGGGCTCGCTGGGTTATTCATGGTACAAATTTGTGCTATGAACATTTGATGTGTATAAGACCGTAAATGGTCATGGAAACACAAGTTCCACAAAAGTGAACCTATGATCGTAATTTGCCTGAATAGTAAATCGAGGCTTCACTATTCCCGAGATTAGTTCATGCACAATTTTGTGAAATAATGTGTTTAATGTAGTGATCTGCTGAATTCAATATTTGATCATTGTATCTGCCGTAGCTAATTTTTGTGTATGGAAATGTGAAATTACATAACATGATTGTGTGATTTAAATTATGTGAATATATGCATGATTATATATTTGTATGTGTTATGGAATTGAAATGGAAATTGGCATCATGTGGTATTCCATATGCAATCAAGCAATCTCTAGACGATGGGGAGTGAGTGCAATGAGTGTACCTCGAGAGAATGGTTCGGAGGGTTGTCTAAAAATAATGAATATCGGAGGGTAGTCCAAATAAAATATCAATCGTCGGAGTCGGCCCAATTGATATACATCGGAGGGTAGTCCACACATAATATCAATCGTCGGAGTCGGCCCAATTGATATATATATCGGAGGGTTGTCCACAAACAAATAAAACTAAGGGTTCCTGCTACGTGGCTTAGGCAAGTGTGAGGGGTCGTGTGAGGACTCCTGGGTAATGACGATCTAGCTAGACATTCAAGTAGGATCACGTGATTTATTTGAATGTATGTTTTCATCGAGCATTGCATACGCATTCAAAGTGAGAGTACCTAACTTGGGTGATTCCACTACTAAGCATTAGCTCACCCCAATGAGGGATACTATTTACAAAGGCTGTGGAGCGTATGAGGAGACTCGCTCATCATAGAGGTCAGTTTAGAAGAAAGCCGGAATGTGGTTTGATGGTTTTGCATGTAATAGAATGTTTTTCATTTTAATATATGTGCTTGTATAAGAGATCTAACTTTGTAACTATAGATATATAGTTGATGTTTTATGAGTATTGGTTATAGCCCAAGTGGCCGCTTTACTCATGTGATGGATTATAGCTGATAGTTAGGATATATGTTGTGAGTTATAATGCGAGAGGCCCCAGGGTCATTTTTACTAAAATGTGCCTCAGTTGCTATATGAGACCACTGTGGTCATTGCTGTATGTGGGACATGTTATGTATACGGTGTTGTATTTGAGTAGAGCTCCCAGGAGTACAAAGGAGACTCCGCCCAATTTTCATGAAGTGGCGTGTCGGGTAACCCGACGTCTGTTTTAAAGTATTCATAGTTGCTTGGGTAGTCACGGACCCCGGGAATTAGGCGTCTAAATTAACATCTTACAGATTTTCGCAAATTCAAGTTTCAAAATTTGGAATCATGATTTTGAAGACCCGATAAATTATTTTGGCCAGGCCAAGCGGGAGTAATTCTGACCTAACCCTAATGGCGTAGCCTCTTTAATGATTTTTACAAATTAAATCAAATTTGGAAAATTCCAGGGTATAAAATTAAATTTAAAGAGTCTTAAAAATTATTCAAATTTAAAAGACTTCAAAAAACATTAGTTGGTAATTTTAAAAAATCAAACTTTGGTGCATCAAGAGCCAAAAATGCATATATATCTAGGTTTCATGATTTTTTCTAAATTTTTTCATATGATCTTATCACCCAAAGCAGAAACTGTTTCCTGCCTTAGTGTTATAAGTATAATCGCATAGTCAAATCATGAAGAAAAGAAATCCTTTGACTTATGGATCAAATCATCAAAAACATAAAACCACACAATGAGGATTTCAAAAACCCTAGAATTCGGCAATCACAAGTGAAAAATTCGATTTTGTGTTCGAATCTCATTCCCTACTGCAAGATCAACACCTATGATCATAAATTAGACATCTCATGTCCAAATCATCCATGGAATCAATGTAAAAATCGAACGTTTACAATTAATAACAATCTTTAACATTGAAATCACCTTATCTAGCAATATCCTACTATGATGATCACAAGTCGGCTATGATACCACTATTAGGGCTTTGATATGTATCTCATACATATAGGCAGTGGAAAAACAAAATTTTATCAAAACCCTGCCATGGATCACTTAGATCTTGCATAGTCGGATCACACAAAGCATAGATAGGAAGAAAGTTCATACCTTTCTTGTCATTTGAGTGTAGTCGGCTTCCTTTAATGTGGTCCCAGCCTCGATGGTGTGATGCATCACGGCCAACCTACCAGAAGCACCTGTGGTGATCCCACATGAAAGTGAGGAAGGGAAACCACAATGAATGACCTCAAACACTTAGAATGGTACTGTGATTAGTGCCGCGTGGTGAGCTAAAATCGACAAAGTTTATATACACCTAAGTTCCTACTACTGCGTAGTCAAACTCTTTGCGTATAGTGGTCTAAGGTCGAACACGGGGATGGGTTTCATCCTAGGAATGATTTTGTAAGTGCAAGAAGGTAGAGCTTTCTGTTTATGGACTTTTTGGATTTTGTTTCAAAAGCAGTGTGAAGAGTTTAAAGCGATTAGCTGTAAAAAAGCGAAATGAAGTGTGAAAAGTTAACTTTGAAGATGTAGGTCGCTAACTTGGTAAGTTAGGGCAAAACAAAAGTCCTCGGGTTTTGTCCTCGCGGTTATGACAAGCAACCTATATAGTCCAAGCACTAACCGGATCTATATTTAACTAACAAACCTCACCTACAATCAACTCTTATTTGAGTCAACACAGGTAGTAACATGCATCTATGGCCTCTCTACGAGTTTGAAACCACAACATTAAACACATCATTTAGGTAGCTTAAATGCAAGACCATCCCCAAAAAACCACAGGTATCTAGCAATAAGTATACCTTTGCTGTCTAAGAAAACATAGAGTATTGGCCAAATCAATAACATTAAATGCTATTCAACCCCTAATTTGAGAAAGATGAGGGCCATAAATACAGTACTGTGGCTTTTTAACACAAGAGGACAACATGCATATCACTTGCTTACCAAGCTAGCTTCCTTCCTCTTCAAAGAAGAGGAGCTTGTAAGCATCTCTTGAGTTGTCATCCCTCAAGATGGGTGTTTGGGGAAGCTAGAAAGTAAGGAAAGAGGAGAGAGAAAGAGAGGAAAAATAAGAGCTACCCTAAATAAAATACGAGACTTTGTACACAAAATGAAAACTTACAAATTCTTTACTCTCTAGTGTTGCTTCCCCAAAAATTCTCTATGTTACAAAAGGGGTTTATAGGCCACCTCAATACATAGAAAATACCAAAACCTAACAATTTGGCTAAGTTAAAGGACAAAGTAATACACCAAATTTGAAGTCGGTTGGCATTAATTACAAAACATGTGAGAGCGGAGTGAATTTATTGGGAAGGAATTTGAAAGGTGTGCACTTTCTCTGATGTGAAATCACCGGGCATAGCGTAGGAAATTTAAGCTGGGCTTATTAATTTAAGCTAGCTGTGAGATTTCCTATAACTTAGCGAAATTTTTAAGTGATAGTAAATCATGAAATTTAAAGCACAGGAGCAGGTGCCTAGCGAAACCACGGTGTCTGGCGAGAGAATATAAGGTATTCATTTGGTTGCGAGGAATTTTCGGCTAGGCCTGTAGGAATTTTCGCAGGTTCGGTAATTTTCGCTGATAGCGGGGGTTCTGGGATTTGCGATCTTCAACGCATTGCTTCGCACTTTGTCCTCTCGCATCAATTTTTTTCTTCACTTTGCCTTGATTTTTCATTGATTCTTGGGAGTGGTTGATGCGTGACACTTGAGTTCAAACTTCACTTGATTCATCATACATCCAGATATTGAACTACAAAGTGCGCAAAGAGCACACCATGACCAAAAATACTCTCTAAATGGCATAAGTGCTACTGAAGACTTGAACACTTCAGGTGGTATAAATGACGCGATTAATACGCAACACTCCAAAACCTATCTAATATAGGGTTCAGAATTGCACTTTTGGGCATTAATCCCACACCCAGCCAAGCGTTGCTAGTCCCTTAGCAATGCAAAACTAAAAGGAGATGCATGTGGTGATTTTCAAAAATGTTATAATTCAAAAAGGTATATGTACATATAAACATTGCCTTTAAACTGAAAAATTGACATCAAAGTTGTAAACTGATATGAAAGACTAAATCATACAAAAAGAACAATTCAGTCAGGAAATGCGGATCACGATTCTCAACTTGAATTTCCACCTAAGTCTAATGGTTCTTTATATAACAGTTATGCCAATAAATTGAAAAATTTGTCCCCTCTGACCTAGCAACGACATGGCCTTAGGTACGTTGAGGCAACCTAGATATAAGGATGATTAAGCACTTCTTTCTTTATTCAGCACAACGCCAGGATGCAATGCTTAAATTCGACTTCCTGAGTCGGGTGAGATTCACCGATGACTCCCAGCCAATTAAGGTTTAGGGCATCGAAGCCGAAAAGGATCAACGACCACAAACTCTAAAGGCTTCATAGGACTCAAGATGACTTCGAAAATCAAGCACCTACAATTGATGTAGACTCTCTACCTATCCACCATGCCAACGAACACTAAATCGATGACTCCCGATAATTTCAGGCTTGGGCATGTCCCGGGCTTCAAGAGCTTTCGCACTTTGCCCCTCGGGCCAGGTGCTACAGGTTTAAGAACAAACTTCCACGACACTTTTTTTTCTTTTCTTCTTTTCTTTTTCATCTTTCTTTTTGCTTTTCTTTTTCTTTTCTTTTTGGAAGGCAACATTGGTGCCAAGAGTATGGGTAACACAAACCTATCCTAGGTTGACATACTAGTGCAGGCTTTGCAAACGAAAGGAAGTAAACAAATTCTGACCTATTGGGAGGAAACGTCGGGTGCGTGTGTTGAATTAGCCTAAAGGAGAAAATGTTCCAAGATTTAAGGCACATCTTTAGGCTGTAATTGACCAAAAATTAATTCAACATTGGAATTTGTTCTAGCATAGAATTTGACAAGCGGTGCCCCGATTTCCCGACACTAAAGCAATTCAATTGTCTAATTTGAAACAATTCAATTGTTCAATTGAAAGAAAACATTACACATGGTAAGGCACAAAACATGATATGTACAAAAAAATTGTATATATATAAAATGAATAACTTTTGATACCTTAAGAAATATTAAAATACAGCTGCATATCAAAGCCTAAACATACAAAAATATCACTACTATGTATTTAATACATAAATCCTAATCAAAATCGAGTGGCGGGTTGATAAGGCGATTTAACTATAAAATCATAAAGAGGACCTAACCGCACTCCTTCTTTGTGGTGGTGGTGGTGGAGATCTGTTCTTTCTTCTTTATGACCAAAACATCCTAGAAGGCGTAAATTTTACTTGCGTGCGTAGTGCGGGCTCTCCACATTCAGGGATGAGGAGGCCGGATCGTCATGATATCTGCTTGAAGCATAGAGTAGCCTTTGGGTCAACCTCACGATCTGAAATTGCATCTTCCAGAGTGCTGTGTTGCTAGTGTACGAGATAGCATCCATCCACACGACTATCTCTCTCGAAGTGGCATGTTTATACTCGGCAGATGGTGTCTTTGGAAGAATAGGATGGTAGGGAGCCACCTGCTGCTGTTCGTAGCGATATGTAGTCTGTGGAGGAGGGATGAAGGAGGTGATATACGTGTGGAATCGGTTCTCTGTGGCGTATCTCGGGCGCGAGGGGCGGGTATATCATCTATGTGGTGGTCCTCGGCCTCCCGACCAGAGATGCCTCTTTCCACGGTCTGTGGTCGTAAGAAATTAGAGAAAGATCTGAGCATAGTCATCCGCCAGCTCTCTTGACAACACCGGGGAGGCATGGGACCCTCAATCTTCTCTCAATCACAGGCTCATTTGAAATCCCGGATGCTCGAGAACATGGCGGAGGTCTCGGCATAAGTGGAGGCTCTCTTGCTAATCTTGGGTCCTTTGATGGACCTTGCTCCTCGACCTGTGAGAGAGGCCAAAAATGCTCGTCGGAGGGGTGAACCAAAAATCCCAGGATCGGTAAAAGAGCCTCGAATGGCTCCCCTCTACATAATCTTTGCGGAGGGAATAGCTCGTCTGAGATAGATGGTCGATCAGCGACATACGAGGCGGGGCGCCTCCGGTAAAATCTTGGACGACGGTGAATTATCTCTGGCGGTGCTCGGACCATCTTCCTTTATGGTATTGGGTGAGCCCACTCGGTAACCCTCTTAGATGCCTTGTTTGTCTTGCATAGGCCACTTCTTTATGTCTCTGTTTGCTCACGAGTACAGAAGGCGATCATCGATCTTTGTGACTCAAAGGGGACGTTGCTCCTGAGGTCATCGAGTGAGCAAAGCTGACACCACTCGCGGGTATTATCTTTCGGAGTCATGAAGGTAATAGTGAATACTCCTCGATCAGCCTCATGGACTCCATTATGCAGGATCGACCCTCGGTGCGGGACGTCGTAGTGCGACTCTGATGGAGCGGTCTCTGATGGTTCATTACACATTTCTGAATGGGGTTTCTACCTGGCTGTGGCGGTCGAATCCTCGGGGCGGGCGGTAGTTGGGGTGATGGGGAGAGTCGCGCCTCGGCGGGCGATGTGGCCCCAGTGGCCCAATTTGAGGTCGAAGAAGATGACTCTCCACTGCGGGCCCAGTGTGCGGGCGCTTGAAGGCGGAGCCCTCGAGACTCTCCACTCCTAGGTCACAGGTGATGAGTGGGGTCCGTCCCAGTGTCTACGACAAGCGTCGGAATCCTTTGGGAGGAGGCTCCTCGGAGTGCGAGCCCCTCGGGGATCGGTGATGAATGCTGGAGTTGGGACCGGGGGGGCCTCCTCTCGGGTGTCTTGAATCACCCAGGGCCGAATGCGGGACCCACCGGGTCTGAACCATCTTGATACCCGAAATAAAATCGGAAAGGCTCAAGCTCACGAAAATGGTGAGGCTCTGTGTCTCTGACAGGGGCTCCTGAGACGGCGAGTCACTCGCAGATCAGGCCCGAGCTGAATCGAAGGGCTCCGTTTGTACGACTCAGAAGAAGTGTTGGCGAAACCCGGGGCTCAGGCGTGCGCGTAGGCGGTGAAGCTCGGTCGGGGCCAGCTGAGCAAAGGCACACGACTCTTGGCGCTGTGAGGTGCGATGTGGCTCGGCCTCTTGATGAGGCCCCGGAAAGTCTGGGGGCTCTATGTGGGTGCTAGCAGGGATGCGGTGCGGGTGGCCGGGACAGGGATCTGCCGCGAGGGCGAGAGGCTGCGGCTATGAAAGGCTGATCGTGCGGGTGCCAAACTCGTGAGTGACAATGACGGCGGTGTGGACGGAAGCTGGGAGCGGCGACGGCGTGTGATCGGTGAAAGCGGTAGAAATTTGGGAGATCACGGGCTTATTTGGGAGGAGGAAGATATGAAGTGGCAATTTGGACAAACCCCCTTTTTGAGGTTTAAATAGGCTTGTTTGCAGCGTGAAGAAAGTCTCACTATGAAATTCCACTCATTTTTTAGAGATTTATTTAACAAACCACCACCACCTACCTGTCCACCACTGCAATTCAAAATTTTTTAGGATTAAATATTGAGTATTTTAAGAAACATTATAAGTAAAATTTGTTATTATATAAACTACTCATTAAAATTTAATATACAATACTATAATATACAAACTAAATTATGTCGAAAGTAAGCGCTAAGTTAAAAATTTACTTTTTCTGAAATACGAAATTAACTAAATTAACTAAATTTAGACAGAAAGTAAAAATTGTGGAACTGCAATTCGGTTTCTGAAAACACCGAACCAATTCAATCCCAAAATTACTCAAGGAGGGTCAAGGAGAATGATCTCTCGACCATCTGATAGCACAGGTTGACTCTATATTAGGTGCCCCAGAATGTTGATCTGCTCCTGTGATGGCTTGAATTGGAGCAATTTGACATGGGCGATTAAAATTGTTGATGGCAGACTAAACTTTCTTCATCTTCTTGATGATCTGCCACGCAGTTCTGGACATTTTGCTCACCTTTGCCCGACCAGGTCAGAAACAGCCATTAGTTCTTTGATTTTCATTTTCTAGCAACTCATGTTTTATTCTACGAATAGAAGATGTTTAACTCAGTCATGTTGCAAAGGTTGGTTGTGACTCCATTCGAGCAATTGATGATTGTTGGATGTGGCCGGAAATGGTCTTCCTAAGATGATTGGTACACCAATTGGGTTCCTTACGGAATTGGCTCAGTGTCGACACCCCACGAAATCTACTGGATAGTAGAATTTGTCTATCTTCCACTCAAGACACATCCTCAACTATCCCATAGGAATTTTCTTGATCTATCGGCCAATGAGAGTATGATATTCAGGCAGGTTTAAGTTCACTGAACCCTAGCCTTGTACTCCCGAATACGGCATGAGGTTCTGCTGGCTCCTAAATCAAGCAATGATTTCTCTATGCAATTCCCACCATGTAAAACTGAAATTGTGGGAGATCTGGATCCTTGTATTTGTGAGGTGTTGCTTTTTGGATTATGGCGAGCTTGTTCGGTGAAGCCTGCTTCTTCTCGTGCTAATCCTTCTTGATTGTGCAAGAATCAAAATTTTGCATAGGCAGGGACTTGTTTAATTATGTCAACGAGTATGTTGGCACTTCGCATAGGACCCATAAAATGCACCTTCTTTGAGATTGCCCTTCTTCTTACCTCTAAGTGCATTGGGAAATGGAGGTGGTATGCGGTATTTCATTTGAATCCTCCTTTAGGAGAATATGCTCGAATTTGCAATTCTTTACTCACACTGGTTCTATTCCAACGAGGTTTTGGCATAGGTTGATCTGACCTCTTTTTCCACTCCTCGGTAATTATAGCCTTAACTTCATCCATTCCCGAATTGTTGGATGATCCTACCTCATGAATTCCCTTAGGATTTGGAAGTGTTTGTGAAGGGAACCTCCCTCTTTCTTGTACGTCTAGCAACTTGTTTGATCTTGGTGATTGAATCTGTGATTTATTAATTTTCTGGTTGAGATTGTCTCGAGCCCATCTATTCTACTCACTATTGAAGTGTACTTTCTCTGATGTTATCAATCCCTTTGTGCCGATTGCACATTGATTCCTTTTGTTCCTGCAGGGTGCCTACCACTTTACTCAAATTCAATGGCTTGCTCCACGGAGATGAGAGGGGATGGGTGGTGGTTGTAGTTGAGAAGAGAATTTTGAGCGAGTTTGGCCCTGAGGAGATCATGCGAGTTTGGGTCTCCATGAGTTAAGGTGATTCAGCTCAATTGGGTGTAGGTATTACCATACGAGCATTAGATTGTTGTGGCTTATATTATCCCTACGGTGTTTTATTAGACATCAAATCCTTCATTGAAGGGCTATTGAACAACATTCTCTTTGGTGTCTGATTCAAAGTGGTAGACCAATTATTATCTGAGATTTCGATCGCATACTCTTGCATTTGTATTGCAACTAAGCTCCTCCACTTTCATATAAAGTTGAAATCTAGCTCATCTCTCCTATTTCTTCTGGCCGGTACATACATCCCACCTTGGGTTTTAGTAGGTCTCATCATACTCCCGATTCTCTAGGGTTAGGCTCATCCCAGCATGGAAGTCGACCACGTAATTTAAAAATCCATGGCTTCATCAGGATGTTTTGCTTAGAAAGTCTCCTCCACACATGGTTTCCAAGCGACCTCATGGCGGGAGGCATACCACCATATAAAAGTGGTTCCACCAACATCCAAGTGTCAAACCCATGATGTGGGCATGCACTGATGGTTTCCATAAATCTCTCCCGACCTTTGGTAAAATCTCTCACCACTGCATCTTGGCTGCAAGGGTATAGAATTTGTCTTTCAAATTATTAGTCTTATGAGCGAAGAAGAGCTTTACGCCGGGAGTGCACTTTGTAAGCTCGACCCGATTTCCCTAATGGTTCTACAGGCCTCGGTGAGTTTAGCCAAATCTTGGCCTTGTCTTCATATGCGGTCGGTCAAAATACTTTTTAACCAGTGATCATGTCATCATACCTTCATGTAAAAGGTAGTGCAAACCTCCTCAAAATCCTAATATGAGTGTATGGATTTTCATTTTCCATACCATGATATGTGAGGAGTAGGGGGTACCAAATATGGCCTCTTTTCACATCTTCGACGGGAGGAATGATACGAGGATGGGGCACTAACTCTAGGAGGTGGATGCTTGATCCCTCGTAGTTCATGGTTGTTTGTTGGATTCATTGGGGTTCGGTGACTGTGTTTTCTTGAATTTAGTGGATCTGCATGGTATCGGTGTGTATACCGGCTTCTTGTGATGGGTGTTGGGATTTATTATCTCTGCCCGATTCTGTGCGGTCTTCCCCAGAGTTCCTGCGTCCCGGCCACTGCATGCCTCTTTGTTACACAGCGAGACACAACAAGAGGACAAACCAACTTACGAAAGTTAAAGGTAGCGCTTCAACAAGAAATTAAAACTAAGCGGATGAAAAGCGAAGCAGTGCGGGATTGCGCAAAGTCTTGGCGGCGGTTCACCGTGAGTTACAAAAAGAGGTAAAAGTTTGCCTTGTGATGTTGATCACAAATTGCACTTCAACACTCGTCATTAGTAGTTTGCTTTGCCCGGCAGCGCCATTTGGTCGTGCCACGGTAGGCTGAGCTAAAATCAACAAAATTTATCTACACCTAAGTTCCTACTCTTTGCGCGTAGTCGAAGCTCACTAACGATGCCAAGTGAGATCTAAAGGGTATTAGAACATGAGGATAGGTTTTTCATCACAGAATGATTGCATAAGTCTCTGAAGAGTAAAAGCTTTCTATTTATGGGCTTTTAGATTTTGTTTAAAAGCAGTGTGATGAGTTTAAAAGCGGTGATTAGCTGGCAAAAAAGCTGAAAATGAAGTGTGAAAAGTTAACTTTGGTGTAGGTCACTAACTTGGTAAGTTAGGGCAAACAAAGTCCTCGGGTTTTATCCTCGTTATGACAAGCAACCTATAGTCAAGGCATAAGCGGGATCTTATATTTAACTGGCAAACCTCACCCACAAATCAGCTCCTATTTGAGTCAACCTGAGTAGCATGCATCTATGGCCTCTCTACGGTTTGAAACCCTAACATTAAACATCATTTCGAGTGGCTCGTAAAGACCATCCTAAAAAACCACAGTGCATCTAGCAATAAGTATACACTTGTATCTAAAGCATGGAAGTATTAGCGAATCAATAACATTAAATGCTATTCAACCCTAATTTGAGAAGATGAGAGGCCATAATCTGATTACTGTGTCGCTTTTAACACAAGAGGACAACATGCATATGCCCTTACTGCAAGCTAGCCTTCCTTCCTCTTCAAGAGAGAGGCCCAGCCAGCATCTCTTGAGTTGTATCCATCCTCGAGAGAGGGTGTTTGGAAGCCTAGAAAGTAAGGAGGAAAGAGGAGAGAGAAGAGAGGAAAATAAAACCTAAATAAAATACGGGAGGCTTTATTACAAAAATGAAAACTTACAAATTCTTCCACCTCTCCCCAAATTGTTACTTCACACAAATTCTCTATATTACAAAGGGGTTTATGTGACACCTCAATACATAGAAAATATAAAAAACCTAACAATTTGGCTAAGTTAAAGGACAAGAGAGTAATACACACACCAAATTTATTGGATTGGCATTAATTAAAAACATGGCCGAGAGCGTGAATTTCTCTTTGGGGTGAAAAGGTTCCTCTGGAGTGGCGAAATCACGGACATATGAAAATAAGGAAACCCCCAAGTAAGGCTTGGCAATTTAGCTGGCTAGCGAAATTTGGCCCCAACAAGCGAGGATTTTCGTGATGTAATCATGAATTTCGCTAGGAGCGATGCCTAGCGAAAACCACGGTGTCTAGCGAAATATACAATTTATTTGAATTTGCGAAGGTACCGTAAACACACAGGAAATTTTTAGCAAGTTATTGAAATTTGCGAGCTTAGCGAAATTCACAGGATTCTTGATCTTCCTTTGCATTTACTTCCTGTCCTCATCAATTTTCTTCACTTGCCTTGGTTTTAAGTGATTACAGGCTGGTTGATGCGACACTTGGTTAAACTTCATGATTCATCGTATCCGATATTAGACTTTACAAATGCGCAAAAAACACAAAACAGCCAAAAATACTCTCTAAATGGCACTTTAAGTGCTACTAAGAAGACTTGAACACTTTCAATTGGTATAAATGACATGATTAATGCGCAAAAAGCACTCAAAACCTATCTAATATAGAGGATTTGAAAATTATACCAGGCATTAATCATTCTTTGCTAGCTCTAAGATTGAAGAGAAGCTGGAGAAGGCCGGTGATCGGTTTCTTTCTCTCTGCTCTGTGTGATGGCGAGTCACAGAAAATATGTAGTAAGGATCCTCTCTATTTATATGTAGAAAATATAGAAGTGCCCTCGTGTGAGGGCGTGGCCGACCACTGCATCCCATGCATGTGGCATTACCTCTGCATTAGGCTTTAGGACGAAGAGTGAGTTCAAAACCCTTTGCACCCATCCTTTGCCCCAGGAATTCCTCTAATCCTAGGTTAGCATAGTCTCAAAAACTCTCTAAATCAATTTGGATCACATCCAAAGTATTCCCACTCTGGTGGATCTAATCTGGGTCGAATTACTCCTTCTTCACAGTGTTTGGCCATTAGGTCTCTAGATGTTGGACACTCAAATCAACCTTTGATCCTTAACCCAAGTCATATGAGTGGTATCTAGCAACACTGATGATTTAATTGACCCCTAGAGAGTCAAGGGTTTGACTACAAACCTTTCCATAGACAATATATTGTGCAATGTTATCCTTTCACTCCACACTATACCCTTCTTGGTTCAAAGCATGGACTATGCATCAACTCCCACTAGATTAGCTACACCACACCAAGCCTAAGTTATATTTATCTTGTCTCCGAGACCCATTACTCATAAATCATGCTACTAAAGACTCTTTCCATGACATTTCCACCCTGGCTTGAGATTCCAAGTAATGAGGATGATCCTACAAGAGGCCTAAGGTATACCATCCTTCTATTAAGTGGTAAAAAAGATCCTCTATTATTGCCTCAATTACCTTGAATACCCTATCATATATGGATTGTACCCCAATCATCATCCTACGAGCGACCTCTCAAAGGAAACAAGGATCGAAGTCAAAGTACAAAATCAGATCTAGATATCATGAGCACCTTACACCTCAAGTCTAAGGATATTTACACTGTGCTATGATGAGACTATCATTGATGTTTGAATAAGAAAAATCCACCATGATTTTCTCATAGGAGGTCTCGATGTACTTATTATTCTTAGCAGGATCCTTTTATGTTAACTTTAATCGCTCCATATGATTACACATTTTACATGATATCTACTACTTGATCCAATCAAGAAGTATAATATGTGCTAGTATATCCAGATCAACAATGTCCAGTCTCGTTGATCCTATGACTAGGGATCATTTAGATACTAACACTATTGCACATGATAGGAATCTCGTTATCTTGATCACATCATGATTTCCTTCATGCTATTTTATGTATCATGAAATTCATTAATTGATTTAAGATCGTTATCAATTCATATAGCAAATGAATATCAAAGTAATGAAGATGCATTTTATTAATGAATATAAGACATACAATAAGTTCTAAAGGTGATTTCCTTTAGAGCACTTCTCTGTTGTTGATCATAACCACCACAGACGTGATTCCCATCATCCATAGATTGTAGTTCATGTCTTCTTCATCGGCTGACGACTTGATGGTGGAGATCATTCTTTGTCATCTAACATACCATCAATCTGCCTTGCACCACATTGGTGTTTGGATTAGATTCTTCTAGCAATAATCCTACGTGGGTTTCAAATACATTGAATCCCTCTGGAATTTTAAAATTCGGTACTAGTAGCTCGATGCTCATTTTTACATGATCTACTAGTTCTATATAAAGATTTGGAATTGTTGTTGATTTGATTAAATCTAATATCTAAATCATAAAGTTTAATTAACATGTAAGTTTAATAAATAAGAAGTTTAAACTTAGAATTAATAGTAGGAAAATAAATTGATCAGCAGGCCGCTGTAGTAATCTAGCCTTTTTAGCATAAACAGCCAAGCAGGCAGTGAATAACAAAACTAATAGGATAAAACAACTACTTCAGCAGCTCGAAGAGAAAGAAGGCAGCTGTGATCTAGGTATTGTATATTTGATTGTTTGTCAATCATTTACAAAATAAATAAATATAAATGACTCCTTAAATCTATCTCTTTGGAGAGATTTCATTTTCTGATCTCAGCTGAATAAATGCAAACATGATAGTTATTTCCCCCAAAATTGTAATGGAGAAATAATTTATTTTCTTCATTGTCTATTTATGTTATAAATCACAAATCTATGCATCTTTATTATACCTTTAAACCAAAATAGAAATTGAGTAGAATTCTTGATAATCGTAATAGGTTCTTCCTATAAGCGAGCACCCCACTAGGAAACTTGGCTTCTTTGCATGATTGTGTCTTCCATTGATGCAAGCAGTTCCTCTCTTCCCTTAAAACCATTTTACTTTACTATCATTGCATATATTTGCCACCATCCTAAATTCCTCCTAGTGTGCATTGGAATTCCATTACTTTACACCTACCTGTAAGAAGAAATATTGATCTTTGAACGAAGCTACTTTGCCTTTTATATATATATATATATATATGATTTGTTTCGAGAGTTTATTAGACATAAAAAAGTTATTTGATTTTAATCTAATTCAAATAAGGAGCACTTAAATAATAAGTTACCACAATTTTGTTGTTGATCTGATTAAAAAAGGTTAACATCTTTATAAGAAGTTTTGAAAAGCTTGTATTCATGCAAGTTCAAGCCCGACTTAAAATATTTATCATTAACTATAGAAATGTTTGGTTTTTAGCTAATCGTACTTGAACTCCAATTCTTGATTGTTTTGATTTAACTTCTAATTTGTTGATTGATTGTTATTGTGTATTGTTTTAAATCCACGATTTTTGTGAGAATTGGGAATTAAGTTTGACATTAAATCATCTATTAATCATTCATTGTTTATGGTATTTTCAATTTTATATTAAGTTGCAGATTTTTGAATCTAATTGTGGTGATACTGATGATGAATTGAAAATGTTTAAAATTACTCTTGAAGCTAAGAGAATTGTTACTAACAATGCTTCTGTTGGTTGTGATACTAATGATAGGACTAAGTTTGTTAGTGCTATGGTAAAAGAATTTCTAGTGATGTTGGGAAAGAATTTGTTGCTAAGAAAATTTCGAGTAATTCTTTTGAGGTGTGGAATCATTATGAAAAAGATTGGTTTAGTATATGAGTCAGAAAAATGTAAATGTAAGGGTTGTGGGAGGCTTTGTATTTGTAATTCAAATAATGGAACTAATCATTTAAGATGCCATGTCTAAAAGTGTCATTTGGTTCCTAAATACAATGATGTGGGTGTCAAGTTAGTTAACCATGTTGGGATGTTGAGGTCTCAAAAACTAGATCATAAGGCTTATCAATACACTCTCTAGATTTATTATAATGCGTGATCTCCCACTTAGCTATAGTGAGTATGAAGGATTTGGGCATTTAATAAATTTGAATCTTGATTTTAATCTCGATTAGTAGTGTCGCGCACCCTTTTCGTTCGATCCGACGATTGGGTAGATTACGAGCGGATCGAAGGCGCTAGCCGAATTTATTTATCAAACATATTTCATTTAGACATTTAAAAGCCCCTTTTTTTTTTCAAAAATTGCGGAAGCGTTTTCAATCGTTTCGGTAGGCCCATAAAATTTACATTTAACCAAAATATATTTACAATGAAGGCAATTCATGCCCATTCAAAATAATATACAAAATCGTTTCAAAGTTTAACTCTTTTGATCACAAAACATCAATTGTTCAAAAATAGATTGGCATATGATATCATGATCTAAACACATTCTTTGACCTAAAATAATATATATACATTGCAACCAAATTCAATATGGCCATGATAACATTCTTGAATAACATGCATTTATACAAACGAAATTGGCATTCTATGCCTTTTCAAATACATTCTGAAATAATATTCTTAGAGTTCACCTCTCTTTAAAACATTCCATGAATATCCAAAACAAAATGAGTGAAAACTATATTCTTCTCGTGAAGACTTTTACATCATTGAATTCAGTACCAAAATAGTTCTACAAAAATATCATGATATGTGATATGCATGGGAATGGAGACATTTACTTATCTCCGTTACGTTTTGAGTGACTCTGCGTCCGGCGATCTTTGGTCATACTACTTTCTACTTGGTACTTAGATGGCAAAAGCAGCGGTAAGCGTTACCTATTAGTGGTTCTATAGAAATTCTCTTCATTTCATTTTAAATCCCGAAATATCAATATTTATAAAACAATGCTTTTGCGTACGAATAATTTGTCAATGACCAATGCAATACAATATGTATATCTATATTTTTTTCAATAAATCAATGCAATTCATTGGTCATCTCAATCTATGCATTTTCATAACCACTAATCCATTCAATCACAAATGTCAGTACACTTTTTCAAATCTATTTATCATTTTTTGTGTTTTAGCTCTTATCAATTTAACCTATGATTTCGATTGCACAGAATATATGAATCTGAAACACGGTCCACAGAATCTGTGCGGTATGTGTGTCGATGATAATGATGTGTGTGTGTCTGTGTGTATATATATATATATAATATATATATATATATATATATATATATATATATATATATATATATATATATATATATATATATATATATATATATATATATATATGTACTCGATTAGTGTACACTAAATCTTTGTCCCGTTGGAGTTCTGCGGATCGGTATGCCGCAATAATACGTTTATTACACTGACTCTTATTGGTATTTAATTTTTATCCTTAACTTGAATTTGACACTTAACATTCTATTAAAGGCATTCAAATCATTTTAGGAAAAGCCCAATATAGTATATGTTTTTATCTCGAACAAAATCATTTTAATACTCATTCAATTTTATGTATCATTCATTTACTTAATCAATGCAATTTCTCAAATTTCTTAACTTAAATGTCAATTTGCAATTCATTTCACAATTTATTGCATCAAATCAATTTAAAACAATTCAACATGCAATTCAAAACATTTTGGAGATAGGGTCGAAATAATGAGAAAAGAGTGTAAGAACAAACCAAAAGCTTTGCACTTTGATTCCAATCACTATCGGAATCTCGATCTCGATTCGGGTTTTTCCTCCTCGTCAGCCCCCCTATTCCAACCCCAATTAAAGAACAATATTATTTTTATTATTGTGCTAGTGATTTTGAGTTTAAGGGTTAATTTTAGGAGCTTAATATCGTATTCTTAATCTCATTAGCAGCGAATAAAGACGAGATACAATCCGGAGTATGGTTGTTAGTTTAAAACTTTAATCATAACATAACAAGAATACTAAAATTTTTGCCCTACTTTATAATCCCCTTTTCCAACAATACTCTTGATCAACTAAACCATCCCCAAAGGAAGATTAAGTCAAAAACTAACGACCACTAACACCACATGCAAGGACGTTATTTTCTGCCGATTTGTACTCTCTGGACTTTGTTACCCAAAAATTATTCAAACGATTATTCTTCCAAAAATTGTAGACTCTCCAGATTAGTCCTTTAATATATCAATGACGTCTCTGAAGGAATTTTGTTTAAGATTCACCCGTTCTCGGATCAACTACTAAGCATAAGCGAAATATCTTCCGGTAGGTCTGCTCAGCGTGTCTGTAAATAATCTATGTAAAGTATTCAGGCATTGGTGGTTCAGAAAAGACAAATAAATAAGCTAAAATCGCGCATAACCATCAAATCAAGTAAGTCTGATTTGACGTATCGGATTCTCGACTGAAAACAGATCATCATGGCCTCATAGAGATTCACACGGGCTCTGGGTTCTAGGTATACAGCTCGCTGAAATCAGTGATTGTTATTACACACCTTTATTATGTCCCCTTAAATTTTTTTTTTTTTTTTTTTTTTAGTTTTAAAATTTTATGGATTACTCAAATTGGATGAGTTAAGCTTTCATTTTATGGCCAAAACACCACCTTCTCCATGGGGCATACCCACCAGGCTGCCGAAACTCACCTTTAAGCCCATTTCGGATTCTTAGTGCTACAATTTGCTCTGATTCTCTATACATTTGTAGTTATATCTGTATGGTTCTTTACCAATTGGAATCACTTCATTTGGTCTGTTATATGTAATCTATAGCAAAACAAGAACATGGGTTTTAATAATTTGACGACATTCCTTTGAAAACCAAACATTTCCCTTTTTACAAACACTCCTCCAAACCAATACCAAAACCCATTTACAACCAATACAAAACACCTTTATCCACATTTGGGGTTTTCCCCAACCCAAACACAAGAGAAAAGGGGTTAGGGTTTAGTTTCTTACATTTGAATCTCTTGATTCTTCAACACCAAGCCTTCCTTCTTCTTCTTGATCACTTGGAAACCATAAATGGGAAGATCTCCCACCAAAACCTTGGTCTTCTCTCAACCCTAGCTCTCTTTTCTCTCCCTTTGCTCTCCAAGAGCGAATGCTGAATGTTTGTGCCTTATCTGTGAATACATTTAGTGTAAATCTGTTTAAAAAGTTAAAATATTGTTTGGCTTCCCTATTCTTTGAAACTCAAAATAAGTCTCTCATTTCTCTCATTTTTTGAAATTTAAGTCTTCTATTTCACTTCATTTAACTCACATTCGCATTTAAGCTTGTTCCCTATTTTGGCCACCAGGTCCTCATTTACAAATTGAATTGTCCTTTACATACTGGGTAAAATGGGTTGTGCTCTATATTTTTTCGTTCTTGGGATTTAAGTTTTCAAAAGAATTTCCATTGCTTTTATTTTACACCCTAAACACATAATAATAAAAAAAATATCATAAAAATACTAATGTATTTTTGGGGCGTTACAAGTAGAAACACTGCTAAGGTTGATTGTTAGATTGTCTTCTTGAGTGGAAAAATGGCGCTTGTTAACTAATGGTCTTGGTAAATTTGTTTATTTTTATTTATCAGAACTGTATAATAACTACTCAAGTTATATTATTGGGAGTGCTCTAAAGGTCATGACCTTTAGCACTTATTGTACGTCTTATATTCCTTTATAATAAACACATCTTCATTTATTTGATGTTCATTTAATATATGAATTGATTGTGATCTTAAATCAAACTAATGAAGTCCTTGATACATTACATAGCGTAAAGGAAATCATGATTGTGATCATGATAATGAGATTCCTATTATGTGTAATTATGTGGTATCTAAACTATCCTAGTCAGCATTGAAGGATCCAGCAGGGGTGGACATTGTTTAATCCGAACATGCTAGCATATGTTGTATTCGCCCGGGTGCGGTTGATCAACAGGCCGATCCTGAGGCGTGATCATGATGAATTAAGCCAGAACATGTGGATGCCCCTGAAGTGGCTAAGTTCGCCGGAGACCATGAGATAATCATATGGACTATATTCTTGTATCAATGATAGTCTCATCCTTAGCAATGGTGTAAGTATCCTTATATTTAGACTTGAGGTGCTCAATGGTTTTTACTGATACTAACTACATCTGCTTTGACCGATCCTTGTTGCCTTAAGAGGGTTACTAGTAGAGGTGATGATTGGGTACCAGCTTGCAAGGTATTAAGAAGGTAAATCATTTTGTAATAAGATTTCACCACTCGATCAAAGGGAGGCATACCCGCACTAGGCCATCTTGAGATCATTTGCTCAAGGACTCTAAGCGGAGGGAGTATTAAGAACGATGATTATCTTAAATACTCATTTTATCCATATATGTTTTACATACAGATTTTTAGTATTTTTTGTTTTAAATAGTTTTCTAATTCTCTCAAAATATTCCCCATTTTTATGATTAGGTCAACCATTTGGTGGAATTGTGAGAAAATGAGCGGAAAATGAAGGAAAATCAACAAATTACACATGCAGCAACGGCCATTGTGTTCTAATGTTTCCAGATGCAAGATGATCCCAAATAGCTACAATATTTATATGTGGTGGATAGGAGCTTTTAGAAGCTTTTCAAGAGACCTTATTCACTCAATTTAGACTTCAAATGATCAAGTTATGACTCCTTGGTAGTTGAAGGAAGAAGAGAAGAGAACTCAAAAGTGACCAGTTTGAGCAATTTGTAAATTCAGTCTTTATCGTCATTTATAAAGTGTTATTTCTGGCCATATCTAGATTCTGTACTTTCTAATATTTCCAACTAGTCCAAGATCACACAAATTGAAGTTCAAACGACAAAGTTATGACATCAAGAATTAGTCTGCAAAACAGGGGAGCTGCGACGATCGCAACATTGAGAACCAAATATGCAGCGTGTGGAGAAGTGTGAAGGCGCTCATAGTGTCTGGCGTTTCCAAACGATGTCGCGGCCTTTGTGGTTGGTTTTGGGTCAATTTTCAACCCATTTTGAGCACATAATTGAGGGTTTTAAAGCTCAAACCCTAGAAACACAAGGAAAGCATTTGCTTTTGCCATGTGGGTTTCTAAGGTGAGAGAAACACCCTAGAACTAAAGTCTTTTGAAGAAGAGCAGATTTGAAGAAGAAGAAGGAAGGGAGAGGAATTGAAGGAAGTTGGAGCTTTCATAATCAATTAGTTTATTTCTTTACTCTTTTTATGTTTTCTCCACTTCATGATTGTAGTATCTCATCATCATGGGCCAATTTTCATAATCAGGGTTTTGGTTGTATTTTAGACATGATTCTTATATTATTTGTTAATTTTCCTTTTTCTATTATTTCTCTGTGATTATCTATCTATTGATTCATGTTTGGTTCTATTTACATATTGATTTCTAGCAAATCTCAATATGGTGAGTGGTTCTTTACGAGGAATCACGAGAAAAGAGTAAGAACTAAAGACATAATAGATGAACTAATTGCTTTTATAGTGAAGTGTAAAAATTATACAGTGAGATTAGGAGGCGTAACTGAAACTCTCATGATCTTAAAGCATACTCTAATGCTTGGGTTTGAGTTGAGAAGCAAAAGACCTAATATTATAGTTGGTGGTTGTCTGACCTCGAAGAGCATAACAATTAGAAATTAGGCAAAATTGTGGAGGCCTTTTTGAGAAGACATATTGATTACATTTGATCTTGGAGAGTTGTTTCCATGCCAAATAACCTGGAACTTTGTATTATCTCTTGACATCCCACTTAGTTGCACAGTTCGTTTGGCTCAAATTAATTTTCATTAGTTTAGTTTAATTTTTGTTTCGATCCAAATGGTTGACCGTTTGGATATTAGAGGCGATACAATTACAGTACTTAGCATCTCCCGTTTCCTATGGATTAAGATATCATACAAAATTCATATTTTGCTATTGCTACTTGACCTTTGCATAGACTTGCTTTATTGTGCTTTATTGCATATTTGTTATACCTTCTACAAACACGAATAAGTCATCGATCATGACTTTGAAGAGTCTTCAATGGCATGCTTTTGTGAAGTGTCAGATCTGGAGATAAAATCAATACCTTAGGCTAGTTCATCTAGTGGGAGTAGATGCATGGTCTCCATGCACTCTGTAGACAGTTGAGGGATAGCATAATGTAGAACAGAAAGGATAACCTTTGATATAATATAATATTGCATATGGAAGCGTTTGGGTGTCAAACCATAGATTCTTAAGATCAATTGAGGTCATGGTATTGTTTGCTGAATACCGCTCTTCCAATTGCTTGAATCAAAGGAGTTGATTCAAGTATTAACATAACTGGAAATCTAATGGGTCACATTTTACATAGAGAATTTTGAAGAAGGAAAAAATGGTCTTAGATAGGATCCAAAGAGGAGTAGTAATTTGGATGATATGCAGATTGAATAAAATGTTTAGAAGTTTTAGGCCATTTAAGGATTATGAGAATCCGAGGGTCATTGGGTAACCATATGGGTCATTAAGGCTGTTCTTGGGGCACAAAGCGTAAGGGATGCACACTATATAAGCCAAACATCTAGACCCAAATTGAAGAGCCATCATTCACACCATGAAGAAGAGGAAAATGTTTCTTCCTCTTCTCCTCTAGCCTTCTCTCAAAAGGTTTGATCTTGATTTGCTTGCATGATCCAAGGCCTGCATCCTTTGAGGTTTTTCTTCTCAACCTTCGTGTGGATCACCATTAGAGTCTTTGCACTTGACCACTTGTGGTTTGCTACATATCTCATCTTCAGAGAAGCATGTATCTCTCTCTCCACAAAGGGCGGAAACTACAAAAGTAATGATTTCTAAACAACCTATGGCTTGGTTATTCGACTTTGATGATTCAAGACGATCCCGCCAGATGAGGTTTTCTGTTTTTTTTTTTTTTTTTTTTGTATTTAGATTATTTGCCCACGAAATGCGCCAGAAAAATCCTATATATGTGACTGTGACTACTCATTTATGTTGATGATAAGTATAGGAGTTAAATAATGTAAATTACTTACGTCTGTGAGTTGAAGTCTACATCTGAGGATGGAATTATATACAGGAAAGGTATTTTGGAGTTAACAGGATTAGAGAGAGGCCAGATGGAAAATCATTTTCACTTGACTTTTTAGGAAAGTATACTTAATGATAGCATAGAAATATATTGAAAAAAGATGCTTAATTTACCAAACTAATGACTTTGTTATGTATTGACATTACGGTTTTTTTCATATATGTTAGATGTTTTTGCACATATCTTGAGAATCTTATAGTTCAGAAAGTTTGAAAGATTGAGCTGGAATTGCTTTATATAAAATAGGTAAAATTTACCAGAATGAGAGGGCTTCGGATTGGGGTCAGGAACAGAATTTCATTAATGTGTTAAAGAGGATTGCGTTTCAAGTTATATTGTAGTAGTTTTATTTGAAGTTGGATGTCATTAGATGCAATGCTATTTACATGATGCTTGAAAGTGCTATCAAGTATCGTCATGCTTTCAATAGTTTGACTTTTAATGATATAAGTTATAAGCTTTGCCTAGCCAACGAAGAGTGAGGAAAGAAGGAAGTAGAAAATATGGATTCTTTCTTATTGTCTATATATTACTAATGTATGTTACTCTGGGTCGTCACACACACATCAGCTAATTATTTCACTTTATTTATCATATAGAGAAGAAATTGAAAGAAAACTTATATAGTGAAGTTGAGGTAGTCAGGAGATGTGTAACAAGGATGAAAGTAAAATTTAGTACACACTACAAAGCTGAAGTAATTCTGTCACTCTTGCATGGATGTATTCTTGTAGCCACTTATTCACAAGTTTAATTTTGAAGTTATTTATATGAGAGACACATCCATATGACCATCAGAGAGAATGTGAATACTGAAAATTTTTTGAAGGAGGAGGCCATGTATAAACTCTTTCTAAATATATCTATGAAGTGTGCCGAAGACACATCAAGCTCTGATAGCCTTGTTTAAACTATCTCATCATCAATGACCATGGTGCTGCTCAGTTACAACAATATACCAGCTGACAAGTGAACAAACTCAACATCATTATTGACATCTATACTTGATGTAAGTTTGAAATTATTATAATTTCTATTCATTTTTTTTTCAAGTATCTATGTGATTATTTTGTTTATGTCTTGTTGCTTGTATTATTTTGAGTATCATGTAAATAGTCAAATGGCCCAGAAATGATGTCCGATCTCAACTTGATATATACTTGAATGAAGGATGCAGTGTTGGAAATGACCTCGATGTGCTACAATATTGGAGATACAAAAACATGGATTCCTTGAACTTCCAATTATGGCTTGTGACATTTTAAGTGATTATTTTGTTTAGGTGTTGGTGCTTGCGTATTGTACGGAGTATCTGTGAGCCAGTTGATGACACCCACCCGATGATGTTGGTCTCAACTTGATATATATGGATGGATCTTGGTGTTGGAAATTTTCGATGTGCTAATATTAGGTAGATAAACATCAATTCATGAACTTACGGAATTAACAAAAGCATGTTGTTTAAGCATTCAAATCTACTAACAATAACATACAGATCTGTTTAGTATTGATGATCTCATAAAATAGTATTGTCACACCCGATTTTTTTTTTTCTCAATTATTGAGCTTACATTCACGGTAGGAAACATTGTTATGTTTGCAAGGTGTTATGGCATGCCTTCGATAAGGAATGAGAACCTATGATAACATGTATATAATCACATTCTGGCTTAATAAATGTGAAGCTTAATTATATTACATAAAGTAGTCTTTTAATATACAACACAAAACCGCCTCCATCTTGGTGCCTCCATAACCCAAGTCCCTATAGATAGCCTTTAACAAGGGTGCACAAAATGGTGTTCTGACTTTCTCTCAAATGTTTCTCCATATATGAGGTGTAAACCTCAAATAGTCTCAAAAGCCCTTAACAACATCTAATCCTGACATCTGCATGGCTGATCCACCCATATATCACACCTTCTCTGTGGATCTAATTTTGGAAATAAAAGTGAGTTCCTTTCATTAGGAAACTTTGAAAAAGTTTATCTGTATATTCGATTAAACATAGTTAAAATATAGGAGAATAAGATACATGATCTTATATGCTTTAAACATTTAGTGAATATGAAATAACAATTGCTAGGCATGCATATTGTGCAAAGAGCTTCATCTCTGGTTTTCTCAAGTTTTCCCTCACATTATAAACTATCATATCTATGCCATCAAAGATATTATTCATTGATGCTCCAAATAATACTTGTACATTTATGAGTACTTTTTAGGACTTATACCCAAAGGCAACTAACCCTGTGTCTTTAGGAGAAAGCCTCAAACCCAAAAGGAAAGACTAACCGTGTGTCTTTAGAGACTAAAACCCAAGGTCAGGACCAACCCCATTTCTTTGGGGACTAGCACGAGGTAGGACCAACCCATACTACACCTTATACTAGGGTGTTCTATTGTGTCTTCCTCTGAGGATTTAAGGACTTTCACCCAAGGACCCATGGTCCCATATACCTATAGTAACATGCTTGATGAATTTGTATATCTCGAGATATCACCCTGTGCAGCAACCTTGTTTTATCATTGTGTGTTCTGTACTAACCAATCTTGTGCGTGACCCACGTCTATAGCTCATGTCCATCATAGAAGTCATGAGTCTCCCGCCAAGAATTCCATCTCATTACAGTGTTCAAATCACTCAAACCAGGGCAATAAGGTAACAAAATATGGTGCATTTTTACTAGATACATGTCTAGCATAGAGATTGCAACATATATTTCATGCAAATCCAACATAGATAGGCACTAGAATGGTATAAAATTCCCTACCTCACTTTGTTTCAGCCCTTGAAATTCCTCTATGTAGAGATCCCTTAGCTAAATCAAGAAACTGAAATAGAACAATCTAATTTAGGTTCATTTACCTTTAAAGTCACATAAAGGTAAAGTCAAGAGATATTGCGGTTTTATTTATGTAAAGCAGCTTAAACCAAATAATATATGGAATCTATTAGCTTTATTCTATGATTAGACTTAATTAAGAACAACTTAAGCTAACTTTTTATTTCCTTTAAACCAAGATTTATCATTAAATAGCATCAACCAATCATTAGGAATCAAAAACTATAATCATTAGGAATCAAAAACTACCAAAATCACATACCTTCTTCTTCGTGATCAAGACCTCTTCACTCTCTATCTAAATTCTCTCTATAGGCTGCAAAAGGTGCAAAGAATGGGCTGAGAACCAGCCCTAACCATCCTTATGTAACCTCATTTAGCAAGCATGGTGACGCTTTGGTGGCATACTTGAGGTTGCCATCTATCTTCTTCCTCCCAGCACTGTTCGATCCTCTTGTTTAGTATTTGAATTTGAAAACTTGCCACATGGTTCTTGAAGTTTTCTTATTCATAAATTAGCCCAAGATGTTATTTCATTTAGGTACTAGTTTATCATAATTACCTCTAACCAAATTTCACACAATGAAGCACAACTTACCTTAAGGTAGATTCAACTCTTAAACACGTTTAAATTTAACTCACAAGGTAATTTTTAGCTTTTTTGTTCCTTCCATTAATACTAGGTGTTACATCCTCCCCTAAAATTTCATCTCGAAATTTAAGGAACAAACTGTAAAAGTTAGAATTACACTTTTCCTTCATTTTTTATTCAACTCTGTTTCTTGCCTTCTTCAACTCCATGGTGATCCCATAAAAATTTTACTAGACTAATGATCTTGGTCCTCAATACTTGCTCTTTGGTATCTAAAATTCCCATTGGCCTTTCTTCATATGTCACATTTTCTTGCAAACTCAAATCACACTAATCCAATACGTGTAGTGCTCGAGCTCATGCACGCACGACATGGATACATGAGCTGTGTCATGTATACGAGTTGATAGGTTGTGGCGAGTAGAAGCTAACTGATATGCAACTTCTCAATTCGTGGAAGGAAATTCCCCAAGGACCCAACATATCTTGGAGCAAGCTTCCCCTTCTTACCAAATCAAATACACCTTTGCGAGGTGAGACACACATAAACACATAGTCCTGCTTGAAATTCTAGAATTCTTCTTCTTTGTAGTCTGTAACATAAGTTTTTTTAATATTCTACTTTGTGTTTGTTAACAATTTCTCTTTCTTGAATTATTACGCATTTTACTAGTAGTTTATTTTTAATTCTGGCCCAATCGGCTATTGCATCACGATTCCATCCGACACATGTAGGTGATCTACAAGGTCTACTCCCCATGAATTTGCCTCTAAATACCTGAGTTAAATAATCTGATACTAACCCAGTAACTAACTCAATCAAAGGTAAATGTTCTGCCCAACTTCCTTTAAAATCTATCACACATATTCGTAGCATATCTTCCAAATTTTGAATCACTCTCTCAGATTGTCCATAAGTTTATCTGGATAGAAAAGTTAGAGAAGACTAACCTTAAGTCTGTTCTGAAAGCTTTACCTTAAGGGACTTCCAAAATTTATGATGATACCAAATCGAGGATCTCAATCTAAGACAATAGAGAGTGGTAGCCATGTAACCTCACAATTTCACTTCACATATAATTTACTTAATGTAAGAACTAGATCAATCACTCCCCATAGCTAAAATGTATTTGAAGTTACATTATTATGTCCGTATCACCCAAAATCTTTGTATCCTTGCCTTATGGGTCCTTGGCAAACTGTCACAAAGTCCATGGTCACATGGTCCCACTTCATTCTCTAGTGCCAGTTGTTCCAAGCCCTCTTGGTATTTGTTGTTTCACTTTTTACTTGTTGACATGTTAAACGCGGAGATGAATTTAAGCTACATCTCCCCAGCTTCATTCCGCTACTACCCGATATTAGTTTCAAATCATGTTTTATTTAGTCTCCAGGGGTGTCTTTGTGAATTAAGAATGATGAGTCTCCCTCATTACTTCTCCCTTCATCATTTGCATTATTAGGAACATAAACCTATTCATGAAATAAATGCCACCATTAGAGTGTATACTCCACCCTTATATTTTCTTGACAATAGTAATTAGAGGGCGCATGTCCTCTAGCTTCTCATATTCTCCTTGAGCCTCGATAACTTTATTTAACATTGTTGGCTAGGCTACCAAGTTACAAAAGCATGCCTTGAATACTTATACATCAAAACAAGAAGGTTCAACTCAACGATATAATCATACATTTCCACTCGTAAACCATCGACGGATATGTTTTACGCCAGTATTGTTTTTACGCTAAAATTATGACTACTACATTGGTTTTTCCAAGATGATATAGTAATGTAAAGTTAAAGTCTTCAAGCGTTTCCATCCACCTTCTTTGTCTTGCATTCAAATCCTTTTGGGAGAAAATGTACTTCAAACTCTTGTGATATGAAAACACCTCAAAGTTCTCACCATATAGATAGTGTCGCCACAACTTCAAAGCAAAGACCATAGCTGCTAGTTCAAGATCATGTGTTGAATAGTTTTTCTCATGGTTCTTCAATTGCCTAGAAGCATGGTATGTTGCAGAAATATGTACCCTAGCAGTTTAGGACTTTGTTTTAGGAGTATATTAAAAGCTAAATGGAATTTTTCGGAAATAAAATGATAGACCCGGAAATTAATAAGAGAGCAAAGGGTAAATATGTAATTTACCACTTGAGGACCTAGTGAGTCATAAATACAAGGAAAGACAAAGAGTAAAGTGTGGTCTTCTTACCACTTATGGACATAAAAGGCATAAAACAACAATAAATTGTATTTTAAATATGAAATTTGAGAAAAATATGTAATAGAAAATAGAAGAGAATGGAAGATAAAATATAAAAATGAAAGAGTTTAAATATGAGGCGAACCTTGGCCTTAGCAAGGTTAAATAAGAGCAATTTGTCTCTCATTTTTTGAGACCAAAGCGATGAATGAAGAGAGGAGGAGAAGGGAGAAAGAAGAAGAGGAAGAAGAAGGAAAGAAGAGAGAGAGAAAGAGAGAGAAGAGAAGGGAAGTTCAAGCCAGATCAAAAGGTATGGAACTAACAGCAGGTATGAATTAATGATTTTTTAGTATGGAACTTGTATAGATTTGTATGAATGCATGTTTGTGGGTTGGGGGTTGTGAGAAACCTAACCTAAAATGAAGTTCTTGTGTATGGAAATCATCATATCCCTTTGTTTTCTAGGGTTTTTGTTGTATGAGAAGATCTAGAGTCCCAATACATGTGTTTGGGGTTCTAAGTGTTATAAAGCATGGACATGTTTGTTCTTGTTCTAGGATTTTGGTAAGACCTGAATTTCTTGAAGATGGGTTGATTAAAACCTGGGCCTTGTATAAGGAGATGAATAGAAAGCATGTATGAATCAAGAGAGTTCATAA
Source organism: Tetrastigma voinierianum (assembly GCA_016808115.1). Taxonomy (NCBI): domain Eukaryota; kingdom Viridiplantae; phylum Streptophyta; class Magnoliopsida; order Vitales; family Vitaceae; genus Tetrastigma; species Tetrastigma voinierianum. Next base: position 980,272 of record JAEQBH010000160.1, on the reverse strand, counting down.
GATAGAGTATTAGAGAATTGAGTATAGTGAGGTTACAAGGTGAATTTAGAAATGGTCTGTGAGAAGTGTTTATGAAGTATAGAGGTTGATTTGGGTAGCAAAATATGGAAAAAATGGAGAAAATATACGATACGGGCATTTTGAGGGGGACATGTCTGCAGTACACACACCCAGACATGTAGGTACCCTTTCGAACTGAACATGTACCGGTATATTGGGCATATGCGGTACACCTACATTCTGTTTTTCTGTTCGACTAGTTTTCGTAGTTTAGCCATAACTTGCTCATTTATTATCCGATTTGAGTTATTCAAGTGGCTACTTAAAATAGACTTCAAGGAAAACCAAACATAAATAAATAGGCATCGTCAAATTCTGATCTACAAGTAGCTAAAAATTTTACTCAAAGTGGGACCATGTACAAATAAATTCTGGTTCCTTTGAACATAAATAGTCAGGTTGTTTTTTAGGACATAACTTGGGAGGTTCGGTGCTCGGGTGGGTGATTCAGTTAGAGAAGAACCCTCAGCACCTTAGCTTTAAAAGAGTACAAAGAGATAGTGTCAAATATGGAGTTAAGACCCCAGAAAAATTAGTAGTACAAACTGTTCCCTGTGTAATCCGGGTAAACCGACTACTTTGGCATGAAAAAGCCATAACTTTAGTTTGGATGATCCGATTGGATTGATTCCAATTCCTAAGTAAAGTAGATTCATAGAGGCCAAGAATATATGAAGGAGGTGATTTCATAGACATCATACTTCACAAGAATGAAGTGCCATGTAATAGGCTTGAAACAAGGAAAATGTAGAAAATGAAATGTATAGATGTGTCATTTCCATGAAATAACAGAAAATGATGGAAAATGAAAATGAAAACGAATTGAAACATGAATGTGAACATGCAAGGCAATATGTCATGAACACATAATGTGGTTAAGTGATATATGATTATTATCACATATAACCATAAAATGATAACAAATGATAGGAATATATGAATGAGTATACATGAATGAGTGTATGTAAATGAGCATATGAATGAGTACACGTGAATGAGTATACGTGAATGAATATATGAATAAGTATACATGAATGAGTATACGTAAATGAGTATATGAATAAGTATACATGAATGAGTATGCGTGAATGAGTATACGTAAATTAGTATATGAATGAGTATACGTAAATGAGCATATGAATGAATATATGAATGAGTATACGTAAATGAATTTATGAATGAGTATACATGAATGAGTATACGTGAATGAATATGTGAATGAATATATGAATGAGTATGTGAATGAGTATATGAATGAGTATATGAAATGAGTATGTGAATGAGTGTATGAATGAGTATACGTGAATGAGTATACGTGAATGAGTATAGGAATGAGTATATGAAATAAGTACATAGATTGAGTATATCTTTGAAAAGATAATACGAAAGTGATTATGGGATTGAAATGGGATATTTGAAAACCGAATAAATGTGAATGATAATAAAGACGGGATTCATTAAACGGAATCCATCATAAATGTGAATTGATTGATATATCAAATGAGCGCCTTTGTGAGATACTGAAATGGCATCCGTCATGAAGAAACACGAAATTTTCCAATATTTCCACTTGGCGGGATGCACCAAATGGCATCCGTCATGATGGCGTATGGCATTGAAGAAATGTCCCACTTGTCGGGGATACTATTCGACATCCGTCTTGTTGGCGTGGCATTTGGTACATTGATACCGCGTGTCGGGATGCGCAAGCGGCATCACGGCGCTGATGGGGGCCGAATAAAGTGATGATACGCGTGTCGGCGGGGGGGGTGCACTCGGCAGCGCTCCCGGCGCGATGGGAGACCGAATAAGTGATACCGCGTGTTGGGGAGGCGGGATGCGCAGCGGCGAATCGCGGCATGATGGGGAGACGAATAGAAATTACCCGCGATGTCGAGTGCACCAAGCGGCGGCATCGGCATGATGGAGACGAATAAGTGATACCCGCGCGTGTCGCGGAAAGAGTGCACCAAGCGGCATCCGTCATGATGGGAGACCCGAATTGTAATAAAGTTACCACATGGGGGTGCGGCGACATCGTCTGTGATGGGAGACCGAAATTATAAAATGTGAAGGCACATTACGAGCGAATGATAATAAGAGTGAGTTCATTAAATGGAATCCGTCATAAATGTAATTGAATAGTCAAGTGAAATGACTAACATTGGCAGAAGAATTAAATAGAGATTTTTTTATGTGTATATGCTTAAATCATAAAATTGTATAGTGAATTGAATTATTGCATTGAAAATGTATGTTGTGATATGATGATAAATGATATGTAAAATGAAAGCATCTACGAAAATGAATAACATGATATATGTGTGTATAGAAGGCATTATTTTGTAAATGCATTTTGTTAAATGAGTGTTATGGGTCTTTTTGAATTTGTAAGTGGCGTTTGTAGGATTGCGAAAAGAAGTATTTTGGCAATTAAAAGTTTAAAAATGGAATAACACCGAACAAAATGTTTTGTGAAGATAATTGAAAATGTCGAAGATATAAACCGGGCTCCGACTTAACGGATCCGCCAATGGGTGAAAGTCGGGGATTAGTGTGACACTTGCTGAAAACAAAATTTGTAAAGCGAAACAAAATGTTTTGATTAGAAAATCTTCCGGGAGATGGCTTGGAAGCCCGGCGGTTGCCCCGGCAGATTCAGTCGAGGGTCGTCGTGACACTTTTGAAACAAAATTTAATAAAGCAGAGCAAAATGTTTGATTGAAAATGTACCGAGATATAGCCCAGGGCTCCCGGCTTGGATCCGCCAAGCCCAGGTCAGTCGAGGATTCGATTCGCGACATACCGTAATTTAATACCATAGCGAAACAAAAAAATGTTTTAGCAGACATCCCGGATCATGGCGTAATTGCTAAAGGGTTGATTAATGGCCGGCGTGATAGTGATAAAGGTCTAATATGTATTGGTATTAATTACGATTTGACCTTGTATAAAATTGAAATACGACATTCTTGTTGTTCGATTTGCCATTGTAGATGTATAAAATTGTTTTGAATATGTTCATGGCATGCCGCTACATGTAGAAGATATGGTGAAACTTGTAAAGACATGGCACATGGAAGTGATACGACCGTGAAAATGTTATGGAATCTAAAGGATAAAATCCACATGTATAATGTAATTATGAGTTAGAAGTCACATAACAATGGCTTAGTTAATTGCATAAGGAAAAGTAAATGTAAAAAAGGCCGTGTGATTATTGTTATTGGTCGTTCTTTGTCTATATGTTCCCACTGGCGTAAAGCTTATGCGAATTCAATCCGTGTAGCAAAGTGCTTGAAGAGGGAGATAAAGAGTAGGACATTTCCATGCACACCGATATCCGAGCTGTCTGGAGATAGGTACTCTTTGAAGCCTTTGTTCCATGATCTCGATGTTTTATATTAGATATGTATATATGTATATCTAATTTGTATAAGAAAATGGGACTTAGCATATGTGTATGAATTTTGGCTGGATTTTTACTCCGATGGTAGTCCTTTGTATATGTAAATGATTGTTGGATTAATACAAAAATAGTTTTGCATACCCGCAGGTATAAGTTAAGCTCACGGAAAAAAAAAAAAAAAAAAGTAAAGAGTCTGTAAAAGTATCTGGTTTACATTTGGCTGGTTCAGGATCACCTTGATCGGTCGGACCAGAATGAGGCGTGACATAGGCAACCACTCTTCCTTTGCGTAAAACACATCACAAGCCATTTCTTTGAATCATCACGTATATCGTATATTTTCACTCGCTAGGTGATGGCACATGTGTTGTTGTTAATCTTCTTTTTAGCTTGTTAGGAGTACTTTAGGTTAGCTTTCCTTGGTGCAAAACATAGCATAATCTACCATTTTGAAGCTAACCAAGCACTCCTTTTAGTTGTTTTCATATCTAACCCCCTAAATGTGTGTATTTTGTAGAAATGAAGAAAAAAAAGATAAAGAAGCAAACAAAATGGTGAAAGAAATATAAGGAGATTGGCTGAAAGAGACTCAGGGTTAAATATGAGACGAAGTCGCAATATAAACCTCATGGAAATTCATGACCATGCATTTGAAAGATCCACCTTGTGCAGACTCTCGGCGGTCGCGTTCATCTCTACGGCAGGTCGCGACTATTGTTGTTGCAAATCTAGTCTCAATGAAGTCGCGACCCCGCGGGAACTTCTCTGAGACTTTGGCAGCCATTTCTCGGTGAGGTCACCACCATAAGCATTCACGATTCACGGAAGCTTCGCACTATTCTTCTTGACCCAGTAATCTTTCCCATTTTGAGAGAAAATTTGTTCTCTGGCCTATTTTGGGGCCTATTTAGGAGCATTTTCACACAGCTGAGGTTCGGATTTGGCTGAGGCTCTCTCTTAGGATTCCTCACTCTAGGAATTTTGTTCCATTTTTAAGTTTAACTTAGATTTTTAGTAGATTTAGTTTATGGGATTGTTTGTGTTTGTGGTAAGAACTAGAGATGTTCTAGGATTTGGCTAGAAGCTTAAGAGGAATATAATCTTCTCGAGTTCTTCACTTCTTCCCCCATTATGCTTAATTCTTTTTGTTTATTTGACTTTTCATTATGTTTGTTTCTAAATTCAATGATCACAGGGATTTGTTTGTAATATGGATAGGAACTTTATATTAATGCATTTATTCTCTTATTTTCTATTGTCTATTTGTGATTGTCTATCTATTTATTCATGCTTGGATGCTATTTACATATTGATTTCTAGCTAATCTCAATATGGAGAGTAGTTTCTCATGAGATCTAAGAAGTGAGTGAGAAATTAGACATAGATGAATCAACCTAATTGGTTGGATAATAGAGATATTAACAATAATTAGGAGGTTTTGTGGTTATTTGATTTTATTGCTTCTCTAATGCTTGGGGTTGAGTTGAGAAGCAAGAAACCTAGTGTTAGTTGGTAGGTTATTTGATCTGAGAGAGGATTATAATCAAATTAGATAAGAATTGCCTTGGATAACATTTTCATGAAACAATAGAAGATTTTGGCATAGATATAATAGAATTTATCATTTTATCAAAACCCTACGAGCCTTTTATCCATACTTTTACCTTAGACAAAAATTTTATCCTGTTTTTCCTTTGATAATTGTTTTCTTTCTCATAATTTCTCAATTCACCCTTTTTACTAGCTTGGATATATAACATCCCAATTTCATTAGTTAATACCTCCCCTCCTTGTGGTTCGATATCCAGACTCCTTGAGTCCACTATATTACTTGTAGGCCCGTATACTTATGGAGTTTAATAGTTGAATCTCTTTGAGAGCACTAACATAACTCCTTAAAAGATTCTTCATAGTTGTCTGCCATCGATCAAGCTCACTCCTTATGTGTCAATTTGGTCATTGGGCATGCAACTTGAGAAAAGTTATCAATAAATCTTCGATAATAACCAGTGAATAGAAAACTACGTACTTCAAAAACACTTTTAGGTCCTTCCCACTTCGCCACCACTTCCACTTTTGTTGGATCCATTGAGATACCCTCTTTAAAAACAATGTGTCCCAAAAACTGAATTTCTTGCAACCAAAAATCACATTTCTCCAACTTGGCATATAACTTATTTTCTCTAAGTGTTTGCAATGCCATATGCAAATGATGCTCATGCTCTTCTTGACTTTTAGAATATATTAGAATATCGTCCACAAATACCACCACAAGCTGATCTAGGCAAGGTCAATATTCAATTCATCATATTCATGAATACGACTGGAACATTAGTTAATCCAAATGGCATGACAACGAACTCATAATGTCCATGCCTTGTGCGAAATGTTGTCTTTTGAATGTCTGATTCTCGTATCCTCAATTGATGATAACTAGATCTCAAATCAATTTTCAAAAAATAGCAAGCCCCACATAATTTATCAAACAAATCATCAATCCGAGGAAGTGGATATTTGTTTTTCACTATCACTCTATTCAATTTCCTGTAATCCCGCATATTAATGTGATCTATCCTTCTTTTCACAAACAATACAAAGAGCACCCAAGTGTTATACTTGTAAGAATGACCACTTTCTAATACTTTGTGATAGTTTTCAATTCTTTAAGTTCAAGTATAGCCATCCTATATGGAGCTACTGAAATGGGATTTGTACATGGATCACTTCTATAGAAAAATCCATCTCACTATGGGGAGGTAAGTGTTTCAATTCTTCAAGAAAAACATCTGCAAATTCACAAACCTTCAAAATACGGTCTATTACCTTCTTCTTTTTATCCTCACCTTGCATGTTCAAGCATTACCACAATCTTTCTGAACCACACATTATCAAGCCTTGGTGGTTGAATAAGGGTAAGCCTTCAATCACCAAAGAAGCTCAAATGCAAACCACTAGGGATTTGAAATGTGACCTTCTTCAAATAACAATATTGCATAGCACGATGTTGAGCCAACCAGTCCATTCCCACAATAACATCAAAAGTAGACATATTCAGTAGAACTAGGTCTATTGTAACTTCATGACCATCAATATAAAGTATACATAAACGGCATGCCCACTTAGTTTCACCACGCCACCTCCTTAAGTCTCAATACATAATGAATAACAATATTGAAGGAAGAGAGAATCTAAATTTAAAAGCCAGAAGAAAATAATGTCTAGAAATATAAAGATGTGAATCTTAGATCCCCAAGTAAAACATGTATGAGCCCATGTTGACACACCCCCACCCTACCCCAGCGGCAGGTGTGCGAAGCGCAGCTCCTGAAATCGGTAGTAATCTCTAATAACAACTAGAATTCTGTGAAGCGGCCGGTTGCTTGCTTTGAATTTCCTACTCAAAAATTTTCTTTTTCTCCCACTTAAGTTTTGTAAAATCTCGACAGCATATCGGTACGCATAAAGGACATATTCAAATCTGTAAAGCATAATTTTGCCCCTTTTTCCAAATATGGTAACTGCAATGTTCTTTCAAAGAGCCTCGGGCTTAACACATTTTGCAAAACTACACTATCTTACATACATATACTCCATTATAGAGATTCAAGAGAAACCTTTTCCTTACAAATATTATTAATAACAATAACATTACAAAAGTTAGGAGAATCTAATAATAGCACTCACATACAGCATGCTGTACTTGGAAAATAGTTTTAAAAACTAACTTAGGAAATAATGAGCTAAGCAGAGCTCCAATGAGTGTCATCACTTTATAAAATGTTTTTCTTTTTTGGAAAATATCTCAAAAGCGTAAAACTCTCTCTTTTTCTGGAGACATTTTCTGAAACCTTGCTTGCGCACTTTGCTTTGCTTTGCTTTAAAAGTTTCTAAAACTTTCTCAAATCTCTTAACTTACTTACTTTGCTTTATTTAAAGTTTAATAAAACTTTTCTGATCTCTTGCTTTAAAAGTTTATAAAACTTTTTAAGCAAACATAGAACCTGAATAACTCATACTTTAAAATAAAAGCAGAGCCTAGGCTCATGGCTGTTTAAAATAAAAGCAGGAGGAAGCTGAAACCAGCATTTTAAACTTTAAAATAAAAGCGGAGCACGGAAAACCAACCGTTGCTTTAAAATAAACCACGATACAGGCTCAACCCCGTTGCACCGATGGTTGATTTCAAGCTGTATAAAACATGCTTATAAATCATCAGCCACTAGGGGCGCTGCTTCTTGTTGTACCCTAGTGAACCGCGGAGCTTGGGCATCGACCGTGCGATTAAGGACTGGGCCATGCACAGGTGAAAGAGCCTTGGCTCAATTCCCTTTAAGTAAATATGAATGGAATTGACCGCTGAATTATCTCACCGCAATTTGTGAATAACGTTAACTTCACTATATATACTCTGATCGTGCCACGGTCTCCTTTAAATGCCATGATGCATGAACTAGAAGTTTGCGAAGGCGGGCAAATCTAAAATGCATGAATGATATCTAACACCACCTATGCGTATGGAATACGCTCGACGGTATGCTTGCTTAAAACTAAAGTTTTTGTTAGGCTGTTTTTGAAAATATACTTTTTAACTTGCTTGCTTGCTCTTTTGAAATATGGTTTTAACCAAAACCATTGTTTGCTTCTTTTTTAAAAGTATAGTTGAATACATCGAACAATTACTTGTTTGCTTTTCATATAGTTTTAAAATCAAAAACCATTTGTTTGCTTACTAAGCTCATTCTTGCTTTTTAAATATGGTTTCAAATAAAACCATTAAATACGGTCATAAACGATTTATAATATAATATAATGTTGAAAAATAGGTTAGAACACTCACTTTGCTTACTAAACTTGAGCACGACTCCGCAGCTTTCCAGCGCTTGCGCTAGCCTACACTCAGCGAATACGTGAACACATTAATTACTCTATTATATGTATAAACACGTCTTCATAGCACTTAGTCACACTCAATGAATATCGCGGTAGCAAGATGCGCTACATTTTCTGTGCAGGTTCCAATCTTTCTTTGAACCTCTCCTTGCCAATGTTTAATAAGGTTTATATACCTATCGATTGTATGAATTTGGGCTTAAATATGCGAAATTCTAAAAATTTGGGCTTTTGGACCTGCTTTGTGATGCAGGGTACCACCCCACTATGTTTAGTGCACAGTACCAAATGGAATTCCTATATAGTGTTACCCGGTACCACTTGCATAAATGCGTACAGTTATGGAGTTACGTATGATGATGCGCGGTACACACACCATACGATGATGTAATCTGAAAGGTACACTTCAGTTTACTTGAAATGCTTCTTTTTGCTCTCTTTTAGTGCCATTTGAGCTAATACAACTTCTCACATTTCCATAGCCTCAAAAATCAACATGAATCTAACAAAACAACCAACACTTGAATTGAGTGATTTTAGACTTCTTATTACCAACCCTAGGTAAAAATTCCAGAAATTCAACAGGGGTCACGATTCCTACGAACCTTACTAATTTTGATGGATTCCATGTTTATTCTATACCAATTAAGGTTTTACCCTTTGCAAACTTTTAAAATTCACAGGGTTAGGATGAGTCTCTCCCAAAAGCTGAACTAAGATTAACTAATCATCCATACTAAAACCCTAGGAATCCAAAATACCATGTTCAAGACTGCAAAAAACATACAGGCTTTTGTCTTCTCCTTCTCTTTTCCTTTTCCCTCTTCTTCCTCTTCTTTTCTCTTCAGCCTGTCTCTCTTCTCCAAACTTGTGGAGCCCTAGCAAAATGAGACCAAATACGATTTTGTTTTTGTCTCATGGCCTTTTACTCCATCTCTTAATTTCTCCTAAAATTATAATTAGGTCCTCCATCTCTCGAAGAATTTGCAGTAACTTATGTTTATTTTCATTTTGGCATACCCTTTGTCTTTGATTATGCCCTTGTATCCCATTTGATCAATTACGATTTTACCCTTGTTCTAATTTTAACATTCAGTTTCATAAATTTATGTTTCTACCATTTTTCATCCTGAACCACAACTCCCAAAAATATTACAATGGCACTTGGTGTACATATACTCCCCTACAGTTACATGTATTGTACACCCTCTCGGGATGGAGCGTTACACATGTACTAAAGCATAAGATCGAACCTTCAACTAGAGCATTCATCTTAGTATTTTGCAATGTCAATGCATATACCCTTCCTTGTAATAAGTTTCTGCTTTTGTATGTTTACCTTGCAAAATCTCATGTTCCCTTTGTGGCTGCTTCACCAATTACAAGTTCATTGCCGATACTAAAATTTGATATAAGGATTGATATGCACGTTATTTGAAATCTTGACCTTTCCCTCTAGGTGCCTCACCACACATTCATAACAATTCCTTAGTCCTTTTGCCCAATCCGTGTTTTCACGCTATTCTTCTCTTGTTTCCTGAGAATTAGTTATTCTGAGAGGAACTACTTCTAGAAACCTTTCGTTCTCGCCATTCTATAAACCACCAAACTTTGAAGTTCTTATTCACTTGATCTCGCTGCTACATCTTCCTTTCCATAATAAGAGTATGCAGCCACAACCTCACTGTATGTATATCAGACATGAAAAATCACTTATGTTGTGCCATAATACCAGTCTATAACTTTATACCCTTTGGGAAATGTTCATCTCTCATTTTCTCATCCGCCACCATGTGAGAAGCATACCTAGAATTGGCCGCTAAACTTACACCACAGCAAGATTGCATATTTTATTCGCATCATATTTTTTTAGACAAATGCTGAGTCTGCTCTTTTTACCTTCTAACAGCCTCTGGAAAGTAATTAGATAAAAGTTGATCCTCAAATCATTGTGTATGTCCATGTCATACGGGTCATATCAGCAGGTGCTCTTGATCATATCCCACTAACTGTGGCTTCATCTCTCAACATGAGGTTGCTGAAAGGCTCTCTCCCTTCTTCATACCTGCACCCATGACATCAATATCTTCTTTGTTTAACTTCGGCAATTCTCAACTTCAAGAAGTTAAAGACCACCTCAAGGTGGAGGAAAAAGTACGCCAAAATCTCAAAATTAAAAGTTTCATTATGATTAATAACAAAGACAGTAGTTAGAGACATTAAATTTCTTCTCCCAGCCCCATTATTCAGAGATGGTGAGGGAGGTCTCACTATTCGTCTACCCTTTGTCGTCAATCTGCTCCTTACTCTAGGCATTTCGTCTCACTTACTCACTTCAAAAAGTAGAAACGAGTTAGGTTGTCAACATATTGTAGGATAAAATCTATTCACAGATTCAAGACATTTTAAAACAAACGGTTAAGATATCATATCATCATAAGATTCAAATAAACCCTATATCATATTCTTACAATATACTCATAGCACCCAAAAAGTATTAGCAAAATCACAACTCAAAGTTTTTATTTCTTATGAATAAACATCATACAGTAACATTACAATAGAATCACACACACTAGCCATCACAACTAGGCATACTCCTACAATGCGAAAACATACACCTTTCCAAAGTAAGATGCAACCTTAAGGTTTATTATTAAATGTGAACTCTTATATCCTTCATGTCTTTAAGTCTACATGAAAGATGATAATGCAAGTAAAGACCCTTGTAGACCTATTGGGCTATTCACCTACTGTCCCTCTTTATGGAGTGCAATCTCCTTGTGGCTCTACCTGCGTTGGCTGTCTTGATTTTTCCTGAAATTATTGAACTTCTTACAGATATACAAGAACTTATTGACCTTGTTTGGATGACAGATATGAGAACTTGTGATAAACACGTAATATAATCCACAATCATAAACTTATAGGGAACCTTGTAAACATTATATTATACAAAAAATAGTCTTTTAGTATCTAGCTTCCCAAGTACCATCTTGGTGTATCCATGACATAGAATCCCGCTATAGATGACCCCCTTCTTGAAGTACAAAATGGGTGTTAATTACAACTTTATCTCAAAATGACTATCATACAAGGCTGAAGCCTCAGAAAATGATCTCAAAAGATAAACAACATTCAATCTACAACATGCAAAGAAAGCTAACTGACCACCCTTGTATCACACCTCACTTGAATAAAAAAATTTACTTTTAAAGGAATACTAAGGTGAGTTCACGACTACGATGAAACTTTATGATGATACTATGCATATCTAGTTAACATGAATTGAATACCTATACCTTTAGATACACTAAATCGGCATGCTTAAACATTTAGTGAATATGCAATAACAGATTTATACTTCCATATATTGTGCAAGAAATTAATCTCTAGTTTCTCAAGTTTTCCCTCATATTATATAAAGGCTTATGTAGCTGTGCCATCGAGGAGATATTATTCTGTTTGTGTTAGTGTGCGATTAAGATTGCCCAAAAGTGTGCTATTTTGAACCCTATTTATTATAGGTTTTGAGTGCTTTTATTATCCTCATCTGCATTTTAATGTGATTGTTATTTTGGCCAGTAAGGCTGACTATTATTAAGTAGCATTTGTGACTTTTATATAGTTTTTAATGCCAAATTTGTTGAATCAACCTGGCACCAGAATCCGAGCCAAAACAGCTTTGCATATTAAAGATCAGGAGCAAAGGCCGAAGAAACGAGGAAGGCGAAGAAAAGAATGGAAGGAAACGAGGAAGGCGGGGGGAGGTCCTTTTAGGGTGCCTTAAATCACTGCGAAAAAATTAACCTTTGGTTGATTTGGCATTGGTGCCAATGGTACAGCCTGGAGTGCTAGAATATGTCACGAAATCCTCTCTCTCTCCCTTGTGACTTTGATTTTCTTTTCTCCTTTTCCATTTTACCCTCTTTGTCTAATGCTTTTGAGGCATAGTAATTATTTACCCTAGAAAAGGCTTCCATCTCACCAAAGCTCCATGTATTTGGGAATGGGAACTTTGAACTTTTGGCTTGGTGGAAATCTGAGCCTTTGTAAGTTCTCCGCTTTCTTTTACCGCTTCATTTTCTTCCTTTCTTTGCTCTCGATTGCCAAACACCCTTGAGGATGACAGCTCAAGGGATATGAAGTTGTGGGCCACTTTACCACACCTCCTTGAAGAGAGGGCTATTAGCTGAGGTTTTTTTTTTGAGGTAAAATAACTATCTGTGACCAGTTCTCATGTGTTTTGTATTCACAGCATTCAGAGTATTTTATGTTTCCATCTCCACTCTTACAAGTTTAAAATCTCTTAAATTTACACTTGAATTAACCTATATTTATAACCAAACTTTTTAGGGTTAGAGTGGATGCTTATTGTTTTCAGAATCCTTTGGAATTAAATCAATTGCCTTCTAATGGTCTTGTAAAGTGAAATTTGGGGGATATGCACCTTTCTTGTCTAAAGGAGCATTTTATATCATGTGAGTCTTCTCATATTCAAAGAGAAAATTACAAGGGTTAGTTTTTATGGCCAAATGAAGAATCCGGTTCGAAATGACTATATGTCATCCTCCCCAAATATTATGAGAGAAAATGACGAGGACCTCTCTGCATTTTACCTTAGGGCCTCTTGATAGCCCGATGTTCTGCTTCAAGGAGTTCTTTTTCATATTATTTTAGTTCAGTTTATTTTTAGTTCACAAACACTTCAACCCACTATTTTTACAAAACCTTAAAATCCAAATTGAATTCACCATTTTAGATATTGCCGATCATTTACACGAAAACCCGTCCACTTGTGTTATTTCTGTGAGACCGTTATCACTGATGGCACCCTTTTGCTCACGACCAGTGAAGACTTTAGGATATAAATTTTGTTGATTCCGGCACCTACGCGTCATGATTAGTGCCCAGTGCTATTTGAACCTTCTTCTTACTAGGTTTTGGTGATGCTTTGTATACTAATCAATGCTCCAAATAATACTTGTACATATGTGAGGTACTTTTGGGACTCTCATACCCAGGGTGGCTGCCCATCTTTGGGAGGACTGGCTTGAGGCAGACCAGCCTACGTGTCACGCCAGGGACACCTGCTCCTTACCTAAAGACCGAACCAGCCTTCCCAGTGTCTTTGGGACCTTTAGAGGTAGGACCAACCAATACACTACGCCCATTTAGGGTGTGTCTTCATGAGGATTTAGGGACTTTCACGGGACCCACTGGGATCCCACATAAACAAGTAACATGTGATGACTTGTATATCTCAAGATATCACGATAACAGCCTGTTTTTATGTTGTGATTTCCATTGCTAACCAATCTTGTAAATTAGCACACATTATAGCTATTGCCCCCATCACATAAAAGTTGTGAGTCATTGAATTCATCTCATTACAGTGTTCAAATCACTCAAGCCAATGCAATAAGGCAACAAAGATATGGTGCATTTTTACTAGATACATGTCTAGCATAGAGATTGCAACATATATTTCATGCAAAGCCAGTATAGATAGGCAGAATGAGTATAAAATTCCCTACCTCACTTTGTTTCAGCCCTTGAAATTCCTCTATGTAGAGATCCCTTAGCTAAATCAAGGAACTGAAAGCAATCTAATTTAGGTTCATTAACACAAAATCAAATAATTCAAGTCAAGAGATATTGTGGTTACTTTAACCCTAATCATTTGGTTCTTACAACCCTAATTTCCCAATTCTTTAACTTTCATTCATGATGATCTTCCCATAGTTAGAACTAGTTTACTTTAACTTCAATGGTACAATTATTTTCCTCAATTAGATAGCTAAATAACCACTTTAATTCCACTTAAACTTAACCCATTGATTGGTTTTAAGAACATAACCTCAATTAGTCTCCTCATCACTAAACCATTTTCCAACTCAACAATCTCCCTAACCTACTTTTCTTATTTTCTTACTTGCCATAGCTTAAAACTTGAATAATATGGAATCTGTTAACTTTGGTATTCCTATGATTAGACTTAATTAAAGACAACTTAAGCTAACTTTTTATTTCCTTTAAGCCAAATTTATCATTAAAATAGCATCAACTAATCATTTTAGGAATAAAAGCTATAAAATCACATACCTTCTTCTTCTTTTTCTCTTTTCTTCTTCAAGATCTCTTTACTCTCTCTCTAAGTTCTCTCTCTAAATTGCAAAAGGTGCAGAGAATGGGCTGAGAACTAGCCCTAACCACCCTTATGTAACATCATTTAGCAAGCATGAGGTGGCAACTTTGAGGTGGCATGCTTGAGGGCTGCCACCTATCTTCTTTTCCCCCATTTTGCAATTCGCTCCTCCTATTGTTTAGTATTTGAATTTGAAAACTTGCCACATGGTTCTAGAAGTTTTCTTATTCAAAAATCAACCCAAGATGTTATTTCATTTAGGTACTAGGTTTATCATAATTAACTCCTAACCAAATTTCTTTGCAATGAAGCCTACAACTTTACCTTAAGCTAGATTAAAACTCTTAAACATGTTTAAATTTAACTAACAAGGTAATTCTTAGCTCTTTGTTCCTTCCATTAATACTAGGTGTTAGAAGTATAGAAATTGTTTTGCTCTAAAAAATTATGCAAACCCTCATTTGTACTCGTAATTAGGGATCTCACAAGCTGCGGCAGAGGCCCTTAGGTCCGGCAAATCAGGCTAGCTAAAGCCCGGCCTAGCGGCGAGGCCAAGCAGCTAAGCTGTTTTAGGGGGCCGGGCCGCGGCTATTTTAGGCCGGTTCGGCCGCAATGGGGCCCCCCGATTCATGGGCTTTTAGGCCTGAGGCCCACCCAAAGCCCGCTGGAGCCCCCCCGCCCAAAGAGGCCCGGGTTCTGGGGCCCCGCCTAGAGGCCCAGCCTCCACTTAGAGTAGTTGGGTTTTTTATTTGAATTGTATTTTAAAAGTTAAATAAAATATAAAAATTAAGCTTAAAAAAACAATTCAAAATAAAAATACTTCATTTAACATTTTATTCACTTCCGAATATAATTACATTTGGAAATGTATGAAAGTTAAGCATCACTATAAAATAAGTACATCCCAACTAGGTTGGCACCCTACTTATTTATATATTAATCATTCTTACTTTTCAATATAAGAAAATAAAAATATAATACACATTTAGAAATATTTTAATCACACTATTTTTAAATTGTGAGGAATTATCATGGATCATTCATGTTTTGATAAATTTAAGTTCTCTTGTATCAATCACTAAAGACTTCCGAACATAATCGATGCGATCTCTTGTCAGCTAAATTTTAATCTTTTAAACATACCTCTTTTGCTTGGATTGCTTCGGTGACAAATTACATATCTTTTCAACCACTCATCTTCCACCGCACTAAGCGACTTCGATGCGATTGTACTCATAGGCACGATTGCCACATCGCGTGTGATAAAAGATAACTTGGGTGATTTAATCTAGGGTCCACAATTAAACCAATATAATAAATCAAGAGTATTTCTCTACTTATTATTTTTTAATCTTTTTCATATCATTATTGCAAAAATTGTATTAAAAATTCATAACCTTAAATAATTTTGTAGTACCATATAAATACTGATTTATTTGCATAATGACCCGATGTGATTCGATGATACTGCACAGTACAGCAATATTTGTTGAAGCATCAAAAATTTAAAAGATCTGTGAAGGTCATAATGTACGCCAAATCATAATATTCCCAATACATCAACATCATCTTTGTTGTGTATTAGATAGTTTAACATTTCGTATAATTATACCCTTTTATATTTTGTAATATTTTGTAAAAGCTTATAAGTAGAATTCCATAATTTAGTATATAAACTTATATTTTCTTTTCATATTTGCAATTTGCAACAATAAAATAATTCATGTTTGCTTAGAGACAATTAATATTATATGCAAATGTCTCTAATTTTTCTACAATGTACTATCAACTTGTTTTAATCCATCTTTTACAATTAAATTTAAAATATATATGTGCACAACAACGTACGTGAAATAATTTTGCATGATCCTCTTTTATTTGGCAAAATCTTTTTAATCTTTGTATTGATGTATCATTATTAGAAGCATTATCTAATGTTATTATAAATATTTTATCACGAATACCTAAATCTATAATTTCATCATTTATTAAAATTGCTATATTTTTACCACTATGTGGAGTATTTATTGTTTTAAATGAAATTATTCTTTTATTTAACATTCATTCACTATCTATATAATGAGCAGCAATACATAAAAAGCCTATATGCATTAAAGATGTCCAAATATCAGATGTTAAACAAATTTTTCCTTCAAAATTTGTAAAATATTTTTTAAAATTTTATCTTTCTGTTTGAAAATTTTTCATAATACCTCTTTCATGATATTTTCGGATAACCTTTGGATGAGGATTAATCAATGTTTGAATTGTTTCTGAATATTCATGAGTTTCCATCATATTAAAAGGTTGTTAAGCTCTTATTATGTAATCAATCATTCCTTCACGACACGAAGACTCATCATAAGAATTTTTTTTTAAATTTCCACATTCATCTTTACCTAATTGCATATAATTTCTAATATCTACATTATGCTTGGCTTTACACTGTTCATTATGTATTTTTAGATGACTTGTGCCCGAATTTGATCCACCACTAAGAAGTTTGCTACAAATTTTACATTTTGCTTTTATTTTTTTTTTATTATTTTCTAAAATTATTTCTATTCTATCAAAAAAATTCCATATATTTGAACTAAATTTTTTGCTTGATGATGCATATGGACTAGAAGAAGATGCACATGCACTATCCATATTAAAATTATTAATAAAATATTATTCTAAAAAAATGAATCAAAATAAAATATAACAAACAAATAAAGAAAAGTAAAGGTGGATAAATATTACTCAATTGGAGGATTGAAACCAAAATTCTTTAAAATCCGAATTATTGGAGTCACCAATGCTTGATTTGTAGTTTTGCACCACCAATAATATCATGTAATATGAAGAAGTGAAGAACAATGGAAGAAAATGAAGTATTAAAGAATGTGAGAGAAGATTGAGTGAACTTGTGAGAGAAAATGAGAAATTAAAAAACTAATTTGATGAAAAATGGTAAACAAAATGTGTAGTATTTATAGAGAAAAAAAAAGAAGTGAAAAAAAAATGGGAAAGGTTCCAATGGTCACATGACCGTTGGGAATGGAGAAATTGAAAATATTACCGTTGGCAAAGGGGGACGGGAAGAGGGAGGAGGAAGAGAGAGGAAGGGGAGAGAGATGGAGCGAGCTGATGAGGTGGAGCCATGGGCCTTAAAGGATTTCTTAAGCCTGGCGGCCCGAGCCGGCCTTTACCGGTCGAAAGTAGCCTAAAGACGGGCGACTCGGGCGTGCTGGAGCTTCATTTCTCTGTGGAAGCCGGCCCGGTAAACCCGTTAGAGACCACAGCACAAATGATGGTATGGATTTTCAAAAAAATTAGGCTTTGGTGGTAGCATTTCATGAAATTCTTTTTCTTGCAACTTGCAAAATAACGTTGTTTTGCCCGAATTTGCAAATGTGCATGGAGTAGAGGATACTCAATTGTCTAAGAAAGATTCAGATATTGTCTTTGGTGATCTTGTCTCCATTAAAAATGATTTTATTTTTTATGATTTAATGATTATTTGCTGCAAGGGTATCATTTGTATAACATTCCCTGTTTGTTGGTTTTGATGTTGTTGGATTGGATTTGAATATTTTATGATTCTATTTTAATTCTGACATATTCAAATTTTAAAAGTTTAAATGAGTGTTCTCCTTGCACGAAAACATTCAGACGACTTCATTTATGCTCTAAGGAATTGGTTTAATTTTGTTTTGATTAGTAGAATGGTATTATTTTAAGTTTTTAACCTTTTTGTACATAGGGTTGGGCTGACCCGCTAGGTTGCTAGCCTAACATAGGGCTAGGCTAAGCTAGAAAAATGACAACTACGATATAAATTAGGCTCGGCACGGCGGAAACTTAGTTTTGCCAACACTTTAGCGCAGCTCTTTGAATTGCCATCTCGCCCAGTAGGGCATAGGTGACAGTTAGGCGTTCCTCTCACACCTAAAGAGGACAAAATGAAACCTTTAAAGAAGGGAGGTGAGAGGCCTAGATCTAAGGGTTGTAAGGAAAAAATATCTGGGAATCTAAGATGGGTTAAGTTGAGGTCACTTTAAGTGGGATAGTCAAAAACCTAGAAAATGCTTTTTAAAAACTTTCTCTTTCAAACAATAAGAAAGCTAATACTAAAGCATTTAAAACAATTTCATTCACTTTTTGATTTAGGAAGAGGATCACACCATCCCCACCTAAACATCTTATGCTTTTATGAACCGATTATTGAGCTTTAATGGGAAGTAGTGCGGAGATTTAAAACCTCTCAGGCTAGGAAACACTTAGGAAATTTTAGGAGAAGTCCCACGTACTCTCATACAAGGCTACTCACCCACTCACTCAAACTCACAACTTAAGTGTAAAACCCGAGAAATTTCTAATTTTCTGAAAAAGGGTAAAATGGTCATTTCGATCAAAATCCGAATTTTCTAGATCTCGGATGGCGAAATGGAGCACTAGTTGGAATCTTCTCCACTGAAATCTAGTTGCCATATCGGAATTTTGTGGTCCAGAGGCAGGTCAGATTTTCACATTTTCCCCAAAGGCCGGGGGAGGTAGTGCGAGGGGCATGGCACATTTTGAGTGACTCATAGGAATGCCATGTCATCATGTGAGATTATGATCTGCAGCATGAGCTCAGTAATGGTTGCATGGGTGACCTGTGCACCATACCAGTGGAGGAAATCAGATGCAGATGGATGTAGAGATAGGTGTAATCCATGGCCGCCAAGTGGACATGTAACGTGGAGGAAGTGACAAGTCTCTTGTCCCAATCTTGATAAATGGGTTGGGAGAGAGAGAGGGAGAGAGAGAAGAGCAAGCCCAGAGTAGGGAAGAATTAGAGAGAAAAGGAAAAAGAGAGAAAGGAAGGGATTTTTAGAGATAGGGACTCCAACTTATCTCTAGATTTCCAGGCAATCGGGTCGTCGGTTTCCGGCGAGGCAAGAAGCAAAGTTGCTCCCTACGGTAAAGGCTACGCGTGGGCACCAGTTTTGGGGAGTTTTGACAAACTCTAGAAGGTAGGGGTTTTCTCCTACTTGATTTAATCCTTGTTTAGGAGCCTTGTTAATGGTTTTGTGTGTGTGAGGCGTGAAATGGCCCTTGGTTCTCAGTTCACGAAGTTGGAATCGTGTAGTGGGGAAGGGCTTCCACGGACAGCCTTTATCGTTTAGATTTGTTAAAAACAACCCGGATTGTTTATTTGGACAAGATTGTCATGAGAAATGGTTGGATAAATAACATGTTGTGATTCGGTGCTTAGGATCTGCCACTGTATGAAGGGGGGAGATTTGTCCGCATGCGGGCGAAATCTTCCCAAGCTGTGGTGGAGATTTTATTAAAAACGATTAAGATGCTATTTGTTGGTAGAAAATGTCACATGTGAATTGCGCACCACAAGGGTGGATCTGGCATGGATTTGGAAAATGATATATTTGATTAAGCATGTAAATTAATGTGTTAACATGATGTTGAATTACTATCTATATTAATGTGTGAAACCATTGGAATTTAATTATTTTATTAGCCATGTGAGCTAATTTTGATCATTATTGCTATATGAATAAAATAACATGTGGTTGTATAAATTTTGTCAATGTATGCATGATTGATATATTGGCATGTGTTTGAATAAATTACGGCATAATCATTTCATATGCCTTAGAGGCAACTAGAAAAATAGGTGTGAGTGCGGCATGAAAGAAAAGAAAGGAAAATGGTTGTAGAAAAGGAATTTAGGAAGATTTTAAGAATTGCCTTGATTTATTGGGATCATCTACTCTCTCGGAGCGGACCCATGGCCTGGCCCCAGGAGTGCCGGCTTAATTTACCTTGGAGGGACCATCCTAGTCTGTTTTACGAAACTCGGTATGATGTTTTTAAGAACAAAAACCTTTTGTTTTGCAAACAATGTTTCTCACACCTTTGCCACCAGGCTTGAAGCGTAGTGAGGGCCGGTGAGGGCTCGAGAAGTGAAAGGATGAGTGTTCCCCATCCATATCATTAGCCAGATATTCAAGTGGGATCTCTCATATTTGCTTGAATGTGTTTTGTGAACCATTGCATGCACATAGGTAGGGAGTAACCCATGTGGGATGATTCCTCACGGGCATTGTCCTGCAATAGAGGAAAATTGTTCGGTCTGCAGGGTGCTTCGGAGGCACGGCGCTTTCAATTGGGGAGCGCTTTTGAGAAAGAAAGCCAACATGTGTAGCTTTGATAGATACTCCTTTTATTAAAACATATATTAGGAATTCTGGTACCCAATATATGTTTGTATTCCCTTTTGTATAAAATATACATTTTTTGTGAGTATGCAGCGGATGTATGGGCTCAGCATGGCAGGAATTTTACTCATGTATGAGTCTCATGATATGAGACAGAGTGGTATTCCTTGAGTTATTTGATGGTCAAGCGGGACTGAGGAAATGGAAAAAATCATTTATCATACTACAAACTAAAGGTATAAGTAAAAATATACGAACTTAAAATAAATTAAAATTAAGTTTTATTGATTAAGTTAAATCTGTTTAAGACTTTACTTTGTACTATCAAAATTACTATACAAAATATACTTTTTTTACATACTATACCAAATATGCTTAATTTGCCATATTTAAAAATTTAGTTATTAAGTTGTACTAAAGTTATTTATCAAAAATCTACTTATCATTTTATAAATGTCCAGAATTAGGCCTTGTTCATTGGATGAAGGTAGTATGATAAAGAAGATTAAATATCTTATGATGTTGATTTAAATATGCAATAAGCAAAAATGATGTGATAACTTATCTTTAGAGCCCAGGCTTTACGAAGTGCTTTTCAAAGTGTTCCTTTTAAAAAACACTTTAAGTGTTCTAGCCCTAAAGTATTTAAGTGTCTTTAATATAAAAAATTAGGTATTTGATAATATTTAAAAACATGTGCATGTATGACACCTTGCCTTATGCAGCACATTTTTATTTACATAGTGTTTTTAAAAGCTTGATGAAGCGGTGCTTTTTAAAAAAAACAGTTTAATTTTTTTTTAAAAATATTCCTCAAATTCCCCTTAATATAGCATGCAATCTTTCTTTCTCTTTCACTCTCATCCTCTTCCTTAATTCTCTAAAATATCTCTAAGTTAAACTCTCCAATTCAACATCGTTTTCCAACAACATTGTACTTTTCGTTTTTTTCTTTTCCAATGTTTGGTAGACTTGAAATTTACAGTCAAAATTTATTTTTTTTACAATTTTATAATTCATGATGTTTATAAATTAATCTTTTTTTTTTTTTTTTTTGTGTCATAAAATAATTATTTATTTATTTTATTAATTTAAATGTTTATATAAAGTATATATCTATTTTGTGATAAATTGTTTTGCTTTTATTATAATAATTTTTAATTAAATCAAATATTCATTTTAGTAATTTCAATAATATTAGACCATGTTTGATTCAATGCGGTAGCTAGTAGCTAATTATAAATTATTGTTTGAGTAAAGTAACTAGTTAAAGGTAAATTTACTATAAACATGTGAGAAATATAAATAAGCCCGAACACCATATAACGGTGATAGATAGTGTTGATAACTAATTTATTATTTTTTGCTTGTATTGACTTTGAGTAGAGAGTGATAGGAATAGACAAGAAAAAAAGTTAAAACAGTTTAAAATCTCTTCACTCAAACCATGCAAATGTTGCGATGTTGGATTAATAGTCAAAGGAGATTCTCTATTGTAATTCTTTCCTATTCTATATTACATATTCTTTTTCTCCAGAAGGTTCCGAGATGTTTCTACGTTAGAAATGAATAATAATTATGAGATATGGCAGTTGGGATCTCTACTGTGTCTCTAAATATATGTACATGTAAGATACATAATTATTATGTGAATAAAAATGTATTATTCTATGTTTTTTGGGTTTGTTCAGAACCTACCCGACTCTAAATCATTATTCTTTGAATGCCAAACCATATGAGCAAGTCAGATTGAAACATGCATTCACTTGAATCTACCATCATTTATTCAACACAAGGTTCATCCCCTCATTCAATAATTTCAAAGGAAATTGTATTGGGAATGAGACCAGCCTATGATCTTTGGTCTCAAATGTTCAAGGAGTACAAATTGCTAGAAGGAGAAACTCTCAGCTAATTTGGCTTTGTCGCCGCCACCTAAGAGGAGAAAGATAAAGGCTATGAAAGTGGTATTCAGGGACAATCAACAGAGGAATTGAAAAGATGGTTTGATGTCTATGTCACACGGAGATTATGGGCGACACATTCACTTACACCTACCACACGAGATATTTGGAAGCTACATCTAAAGCCTTTTATGATGGAAGGATAGTGGGTTTTTGCCTTGACCGAGAGGCTTCTGCACATCCACTTTCCCTTCCCTGCGCACCTGCACTTCACTTTGCACACTACCTGCTGTACCACCATACCTGCCTCCACCTGCTGCACCTCCAGAAAACAAAATGGCAGACCACTCTCTATATATTATGGAGAACTTATTGAAATCTTCATTGAGTTGGATCATCGTGATAAGGTGGTCATAGTGGATGAAACCGGATATTGCATCCTATCGGAGAGGTGGCCACCACCTGCACCACACACACCCCCCACCACACTAGCGACCTGAGGGTGCATATCTTTCTCACATTGGATTGAAGGGGTGATTTCAGGCAAGTGCGGCAAAATCTTGAGGAAGGATCCTATCCCGAATTAGAAGAGTGTTATACCACTAGTTTATTTGGAGATGTGTTTCGGCAGCGGGTGATGAGCGGACAATTGGAAAGTGCAGGCTTAGGCCATGGTGACTCGAAGCTAGGTCTAATCAAAGCCCCGGTCTCCTCGACACAGTGAATAAAAGGGCCCATCCATCCTAAGGCTGCTAATGGTGATGGAAATCCTCTGTACAAATGCACTCAACTTTGTGATGAAACTGGTCATACAAAAATTCGATGCTATGAACTTGTAGGATATAGGAATGAATTGGGATCATAAGCGTGATTCCCGGGAAGAAGAATTCCAAGAAGGCCTCACACTATGAATTGTTGGAGGCAAAAGATAGAGGATATAGGGTGAAAAAGTCCTCAGAGCGCATTCGCAGCATTGATGGGTAATGTTAAGGTTTAAATATTTCTACACTTGGGCTACAATAATTTTGTGGATGAGTGGAGTTCAGTCACTCACAGTCATATGACATTTGATTTTGAAACCAAGTTTCACCTCTTAAATCTTCCTCACAAATGTTGTTTCTACTGCCAATGGTACACCAATGAATTTCGATTATTGGGAAGGATCCTTGTCCCTCACTAACACCTTAGTTTAGATTATTTTGGTTGTTCCTTTTTGGAATTATAATCTTTTGTCGATTTACTTTCGAATAACCACGCCTTATTTTGTGTTGTCATTTTGGTGCAATTTTGTGTTTTTTAAGGACATCAGAGACGAGGCATGCGATTGGTTGTGGTGTTAGTGGGATTTATTACTTGGACTTGTATCAAAGGTTCATACTGAGTTAGTTAGCTTTTTAAGAGTGAGTTGAAAAAAAAAAAAATCACCTGAATATGATTTGCTGCTGTAGCGTATGGCGTAAGGAACATCTTCTTTTGGTTACATATGAAGAAATTATTCCTAGTTTATTGCAAAAAAGTGTATTTATTCATTTCAATGCTGCCCGGTAAAGTCTAGTTCCTTTAACAGTCATGCATTACGATGTTTAAGGGCCCATCTAAATTTTGCCACTTTGGATGGATCGCGTTGGTTGTTCTTTTATTGATGATTCTTCTTTTGAGGATGACTTGGGTATGTTTGATGGCCCAAAGTGAAGTAAACTTGTTATTTCAAATTTTTCATAAATGGTTTGTAGTCGTACAATGCACACCACGGAGTTCGGAGTTCTGGTATAATGCAACAATGGAAATTGAATATTTAGATTTTGAAATGAAGCGGTGTTGTGGACCCATGGAACCATTCATCAAACTACTTGTTTCTATACACCCCAACATATATATTGGGGTGGGAATTTGAAAAATTGTCATTTGTTGGAGGTTATGCGTGCTTCATTGATGATGTTAGAAAGCACATGCCTTTATCTTATTGGGGTTCTTTGCGCCTGCGGAACATGTTGATAAACCAATTTTGTATCAAAATATTTGTTGCGTTTACGGACTTCATCTCAGGCTCTCGTTCTTCAGAGAAACAATTATTTGCTCGATCCGTTAAAACTTACCTCATGCATGGTTGTGTAACATTTTATGTACATCTTGCGTCGGCGCGCTCAATTGACACCTCGAGCATTGCGATGTGTCTTTGGAATATCTTGCTTATCAAAGGGATGCGATGCTGTCACCCTCCCCAAGCTCAAACGAATGTTGTTACAATGGATGTATGAGTTTTTTTCTGTGAGACTAAGTATATTTTTCCTTTGAGCTGCAGAACTTCAGAGAATTTGGAAGAAGTCCAAGCTCTAGACTATGATTTTTTGATCTCTATAGAAGGGGAACTCTCTAAACTTGGTAACAATCTGAATGGGAATGAAAAGGAACGCCCTGAACTTGGTAATGAGAATGCTGTGAGTGGATTTAGTGTATAGGTATAAATTTACAGTTTACAGTGGTGATGAAGCGTGATGAAGACCTAGAAGATGAAGTTGTGGATCAACCTCAAAAATGAATCTCTCACACCACGAGACATTGTTGCATTGCACTGACCGATCGCACTAATAACGAAGATGTAGTCTTTATTGTCAGTGTGCGAACCACCCAAGAAAAAGTAATTACTGTGTCAAACCAAGGTATTCCCAAACCCACATATGAACCCCGAGCTTTTTCTATTAGTAAAAGTTCAAATATCCCACTTTAAAATTAAATTATGTTATTAACCTTAGCAGTAAGTCAAATAATGTTTGTAAAGTAATTCTGCTGTATCTATTCCTTTCTTGGTGTGTAGGGAAACTGTGGCAACAGGTGAAAGGCGCTATGAATGAGAATCGGGAAATCATGCACAAGAAGCATGGCTTGGGAACTTGTTGATGTCCTCGGGGAAGAAACCAGTTGGATGTAGGTGGAGTTTATCTTGCTTCGTGAAACTTCTCAGCAGGATCGTGCAATTAAACGCGCTTTAAAAGCGAGGGGCGGTAGCAAAGGTACACAGAAACTTCTATAGGATTGATTATATAGATAAGACTTTCACCTGGCTAAAATCAACTGAAAGGAATTCGAGTCATATTCTGTCTCAGCTGCGAACCTGGATTGGCCATTTACTGTAGCTTAATTCCAGTAGAAAAGCCTTGTTTCATGGCTGACAAGTTTAATCAGAAAAGTGTACATGGATTTGCCACCAGGGTGCATGATACCAGAAGTGCATTGTCGGAAAGTGTGCAAATTGAAGAAATCATTGTATGGGCTAAAACAATCTCCGAGAGCATGGTTTGGAAGGTTCACGAAGTCCATAAGGTCTTTTGGCTACCATCAGAGTAATTCAGACCACACTTTATTCTTGAAAAAACAGCATGGTAAGATCGCCCTTATTGTGTATATTGATGACATGATTAGTTCTGATGACCACGATGAAAGAGGCTCTACAAAGTTACTTGTCAAAGGGGAATTTGAAATGAAAGACCTTGGTCGCGGAAATATTTTCTTGGGATCGAAGTGTCTCGATCGACAAGGGTTTTCTTGTTAATCCTCGAAAATATGCTTTAGACATTTATTGTAGCTGGTATGTCGGCGTGCTAACCTGGCGATACACCGATGAAGAAGGATTGAAGTTATGTGCTAAGACTAATCAGGTGCCTGTTGATAAAGAAATATCAAAGGCTCAGTTAATTGATAACGGCTTCACACTAGGCGGATCTGCCTGCCATTAAGTATTGTTAACGGTTGTATTATAATCTGAGAAAACGACACCATGGATGCGATTATCATATTTTCTAAGGTATCCCGGGAAGTCCGGCTCTGAAGAGAGACATTGCTGACTCACTAAAAGTGATTGTCAAAGTGTGGATGCATATAGTGATGCTAAGCGGGGTGGGGCAATGGATGACCGATGATTTGCGCCCGGGGATGTTTCCACGCGCGGGCGATTGGTAATCTCGTTACATGGAGAAGCGGCGAGATGTTGTTGCGTTCAAGCGCGAGAGGCGGCAGAGCCAGGGTATGGCATTGGGAATATGTGACATTAACTGGCTAGACTTCTATTGATGGTTGGGTTGGCCTAGGCAACTGATTTAAACGCTGTTGTGACGTAGCGCGTATGATATTCTCATGTCAGGCTGACATGATGTGCAACGAAGCATAAGAGGAGTAGGCAATTATTAATTATGAAGAAATTGGATGAGAAAATTATCGAGTTATTTAGATTAGTCAAAATCATTGGTGATGTCCTCACAAAAATTTGTTTTAAGTTAAGTGTTCTCAAAGTTTTGGGCAAGTTAGGCATGTATGATGTCATGCACTGCTTGACTATGTTCATCTCATAAAAACAACAATATCACAACTATTCTCCAATTATCTCCCAATGATTAATAGTTGATTACTTATACAACATATCATTAACATCTACAAGTCTATACATCATTATGTCAAAACCATCAAAATCATGTCTTTGAAAACTGCTAAAATGAATTTGTCTTCTCGGCGCTCTTTGTGCACGAAGAGAATATAAATTCCATGACGGGGTGAGCTAATCTTTCGATAGTGGAGGAATGTGCCCCTAAGTGCGACTCTCTCCACTAAAGTGCGGTGCAATGTTCCAAAATAAACACTTTCAGTAAATCGATCCTCTTGAATAGACACATGATCTACCCCCATATTAAGTCTCACGACTCACTCACATACCTAAGCCATGTGTGAAATAATGTTCCAAAACAAAACTTTTGATTTCTTGAAATATACTACCGAAATATTCGGTAAAAATATCCAGGACTACCACCCTCCGGCGAATTGGTTGTTGAGCTTTCCCCCATGATCCTGGTGGTTCTCTGCTCCAGAAATGATGATCACATTGGCCCATCTCTCAACTCAATTCTCAGAATATCATCTGTAAATTCCTTTTATAACCCGTATCGTTTTTACAAAAATACCTTGTCATGCGCTCACACTTTAATTTCTGGGTTACCCGGTGCATATGAAAAATGCACATTATGCCATTTTAAAATCATGCACATTACACAATATGTCAATATGCATATTTTCAACCAACTACAATTACACGCATGTAATTCAACACATCAATCATCACCCAATTTGGCGCTCGATTGAGCAAATCATAATGAATCATCTCAGCGACACAACACAATTTAATTCCAGTAATTAGTCATTATTACTAACACACATTACAATAATGTCTCTTAACCTATCTATTTCCCACACACATACCAAACCATTCACATCAACAATTCTCCTTAAAGACAAATGGACGTTTATGGTCCATTTCATGCCTAGATGGAATACATTTTTCACAGTCCCAGCAATAGTAGGAAGCTGTCCATGGGCAACCCACACTTACCATATATACGGTTCCTCTTGGTGAGACACGATTTCCATTCCATTTCAGTCTCCTACTCACCCAAAATAGAATTTAATGCATAATTCTACATGACCTTGACGAGTTTTTACTGGAAGTTCCATTGTCCAAAATCTAAAACAATTCTGGTGCGGTCCAGTACTTTGGGGGATGGTAGATCATCTGACCATTCCACGGCCTTTGTCTTCTGTATCAATATGATTTAAAGCAATTTTGTAGTTGGCTTACCCACCCCAGCGGCCCGTAACGACCACTATTTATTTAGGTTTCAATAAATTCAAAAGTCGGTCCAAGGTTTTGGGAGACCACAGATCAAGCAGCCTGGCCTCAAACCAGCAAAACATAAACACTTAAAATGAGGAATCGCAGCCACAAGCGGGAAGAAACCCCTGTTTCTGCATTGGAGTTTCTCAAAACTCAGGGCAGTCACGCGTTGTCACCGCCGCGTGAAACGGCTTCCTTCTTGCTCAAGGAAATTCAGAAAGAATGTCAAATGGTCAGATCCTCAGAATCCTAGAGAGAGTTGGACACTCCATTAGGCCACCATTTTGAAAGACCAGCACACTCCTCTCTCCCTCTTGCAGGCGTTTCACCCAAAAAAGTTTGGAGAAAACACCATGCGTCTCTATAAATCTTACACGTGTATGCCTTATGATTGGTTGAAGGAGGATTTCTTATCTCATTTCGACCCAGCCTTTATTGACTTTTCTGTCAGTGGCATCATGCCAGCCAATGATCAGCGTGGGTCCCACCTTGAGCTCAACTTTACTAATTGGAGCTTGTGTGGTACCCTGTGTGCCACTCAAAAATGAGCCAAGTGTCCCAATTACGCTGCTTTCTCGAAAACGCGCAGAATTCGACCGCTCCCGCACCGACGAAATTCGACGCAGAGGTTATCATGATCATTCAATCACGGTCCATTTCTATTAACCGAGATCTAGAAAATTTCGCATTTTTACCAAATTACATATTTGAGATCTTAATGAATTTTGGCCCGGTAAGAACCATGATTTTGCTCACCTTTGTTAGACTGATTTCCTCATATTTTTATCAAACCAAACAATTAATAAAAAACTAAAGTACAATAAAACTCTAATCACATATCTAACAAATGTTTTAGTAATCATAAATCTTATTTATTATTATTTTATTATAATGTTTCGTAGATTAATAATCAAGTCATTAAACATAGTTTATTAAATATATAATTTATTATAAAAACACCTGTATTTGTTATATATCTTCTTTATTTATTTTATTATGTCAATATATTTATAATCATGTCATAAAAATTCATTTTTAAAGATTATTTTGTTATGATTTAATGTTATTAAAAAACTAAAAATAATATCAAATTAAAATAAATTTTGAATTTGTATAATAATCAAAAATAAATTAAAACAAAATTTTATTTAAAATATTTATTCATTTATAAAATAATTAAAGATAAAATTTTCATGATAAACTTAACGATAAAATTGAATAAAATATTATCTCAAAATTATTAAATAATTAGGTAACATAATTAATTTATAAAATAAAAGTTTGTTTGAGAATGTAATTTTTTAAATATATTTATATATATTTTAAAAACATAATTTGTATGTTTATTGCATAATTTTTTTTTTAATACTAATTATTTCTATAGTTAGATGATCGTTTTATAGATAGTAAATAAAAATAAAGAAGAAAATAGTCTAAATATCTTTTTTGTATTAGTGAAAGAGAAAATTATGCAATTTTTATTATCAAACAATATTGTTAAATACTATACCAAACAAGTAATACTAATTATAAAAAATAAAGGAATATTTTTTCAGATTTTTTTATATAGATCACTCCCTTTTAAAAGATAACCACTTCTTTTGGTACATTTAAAATAAATAAAAATGATAGAAATGGAAAGATAATATTTGTTTATGAATGTTTTAGAAAAAGCTACAATTTGTAGTTTTTTTCAATCATGAGTTTTTTACCTATGATCAGCTATCAGGAGCTGATTAGGTATTTTTACCAAGCACCTTATAAATGCTGATTGGGGGTGAATAAGTCTTAAAATCATTTATGTACTTATCTTTTATAATTGTTTTAAATTCGAAAGTTTAATTCTATGAAAAAGTAAGAAAAACATTTCAATAGAGAAAAACATTACAATTAAAAACACTTGGACAATAAGTAGGGGTGTTCATAAATTGTAAAACCCCAAACCGAACCGAAACCACTTAAGTTTTCAAAATTGCTGTGTTTGATTGCTTGAATTTTTTTTGAAAAACTGACTACTGGTTTGGTTTGGCGGTTTAGGGGGTAAAACCAATGAACCGAAACTAACCTAAACTATATTATTTAATACATATATTCAGCAATCTGTACATAAATAAGCAATAGATATATTATATTCAGCCCATGTTTCTTCATTAGGTTGTTCAGCCCAACCCATATATATATATATATATATATATATATATATATATATATATATATATCTTCTTTAAATCTTAACCTAATTTTGGTCATCTTCACGCACGGCTCACCACAACGACGGTCCAATAGTAAAATCAATCTCCGACTATCCCACTCATATGCAAATCTCCTAAGCAAATTCTAAATCCATATATCTACATTCTTCTCAACCCCCATCGTTCCCATTGTAATATCAGATCTGTAAGTGAAACTTCAAAGGTTATTTTTAAATTTTGTTTTTTTTTTTCTTTTTTCTTGTGGATTTGTATTTGAACTAGGTAATGAAAGAACTCATCGCCTCTTGTGGGTCCTTAAATTCGATTTCCTAATTTATTTTAATTCCTATTTTTGTTGGTCGTGTAAACTTATGTTGAAAAAAAAATTACATACAACATGCTACTTTTTTAAGTTAAGTTTGGAATTTATTGACTTTTTTTCAGCGTTGAATTTATTAAATTTTTTCCACATCTCGAAAAATCTAATTAAATCGATATAGAAAGAATTTATTATTTTTTTATATCATCTAAAAAAAATATTTTTTTGAGTTATTCTAAAGCTAAATGTGGATGTTACCATATAGACCATAAATATTAAATTCCAAATCTAAAGTATTAAACTTAATAAAAATTTGTCTTTTAAATAAAATTTTAATTTATTTATGATATGTACTTTATTTTACTTTATAAGAATTTATGTCTACTAACAGATTAGTAATAAATAAATTGAATATAAAGTGTTTAACTATAAAAAAATTGAATTAATTTCATAATTGTTACAAATAGAATTTAGTGACAGATCATACATAGTAAATTTCAAGAAATTTAATTTCTTGAAGTCTTCTTGTTTCCTTATGATATTTCTACTAACTTCAACCCGTATACAACATGTAAACAATGTTTTAGATAATCCTTATCAATTACCCCATGTTGAAATTAGTAGCTTAATATAGAAAGTGAACTAATATTTTTTTAAAGCATATTAAATTGTAGGTATTAGTATTTTAGGAAGAGAATAAAAAGTAGACATTTAATACACACTAAGAGATTACTATACCCTTTATTCATATTAAAATCAGCGGGGTTTGATACTTTAGATGCTAAAATGCTTAAATAAAAAATGGAATTTTACTAAGGAAGATGCATATAAAAATATGTAAAATAGAAATGCTTTGTTACTCATATCAACTCCTCCATGGTCACTTATGTCCATTTTCATTATTTTAAAGAATTATTTATTTAGAAATGTTTATATTTCTATTTAATTTCATATGTTCATATATGGGTATTAATTGTTATAGATGATGTGCCATTAAATGTTGAAGGTTACATCAGAGGGAATAATATCAAAAATGAAGAAGAATGAGGAAAAGTGGATAAATTGGAAAACAATAGCCAGCGACAAAGAAAGATGAAGGTAAAACCATCAACTCCACAAAAAACTTAAAAGAAACGAAAAGGAAGTGAGAGGGTAAAAAATTTCAGTAATATGAGATCATTTCACTATAAATAATCGTGAGAAAAATCCACGGCATCATGCACTATTGTACAGACACCTATATAGTGATTCTAGAAAGAGTGGGACTAGTAATTTATGGAGTCACTGAATCAAAATAAAATTCTTCGAGAATGATCGGAGCAAGAAACAAAAGACCATTAGTTTTGATACTAAGAAAGAGGTCGAGATGGTGATGGTACTAAGATTTAGAATTTAAAGGTTATTATATGATCCTGAATCAATTAGACAGTTTCCTTGGCATCAATGATTATTCGTGATGAATTTGTCTTGAGTCATCAAGGGGAGGGATTTAAGGATTATCTTTCATATTATTATAACTGATTTGTAATTCCTTCTCGCATCACTATTTGGAGATTGTATGAAACTAGAATAAAAACTTTGAAAATGAAGCAGGCTAACAACTGATACTTGGTCATCCTGCTCGTAATTATACTATATGTGCTTAATCGCTTATCGATTGGTTAAGATTGGAAGTTACATAAACGACTTTGAACTTGTCAAGTTCCTAATCATAAAGAAGGAATAATTAGAAGGGTAATTGAGAGTTGCTGCTACTGGAGCATGTTCTCGCAATTACGTTGATAATGGTAGTTCTAATGGATTTAGTTATCAGACATTTAAAACATCACCTTCTCGAGGTGTATATCTTTAAACAATGAATTTTGCACGCTCGTTGTTCGCATTTTAAATCTTGTTGTTCAAGATGGTTTGAAAGATCATGCTATCAAGATCCAAAATGCAGTTTGATATATTAGGTCATCTCCAGCTAAACTAGATTCTTTGAAAAGTGTAAGGAAATATAAAATATAAAATAAAGTCTCTGTGTCTGATAGAGACCAGGGTGGAATTCCACCCATTTTGATGTTTGATGCAGCAGAAAAATTTGAAGGAACTTTAGTAGGTTACAGTCATTATGATGCTAAATATAAGAAACATTTGAGAAAGAGAAAATTAAGGGCCCTCCAGAAAAAGAAGATTGGAATAGAGCAAGGGTGTTTGTGTGTGTGTGTGTAGTGTAGTAGATCATATGCGTATGCCTCGAAATTCGACCGAGGGAAGAAAATTTTACTCTAAAGCGATGGGTGAGAAAAAGAAGAATTATACCAGCTTGGGAGGCGAGGTGTTTTAGGGGGGTGTTGTTTCCTACATGCATCTCCATTGGAAGAAGCATGAGACTCCAGAAGGTTATCCAAACCTTGGGGTGTCAGGCAGTTTATGAAGTGTTGATGAAGAGCCTGAGACTAGCAAAGGCATCGTGATCGACATAAAGCCTAACAATACCATAATATTCTACCGGGGAAAAAACTATGTACAGCCACAAGTTATGTCACCTCTTGATACCCTTTCCAAAAGCAAAGTAACTTTAGCTTTTCTTCTAATATATAATCTGTTGTGTTTTTTTCAGGCGTATGTATGCAAAGTATGTAAGGTATATGTAAGGCGTGCGTGTGTGTGTGTGTGTGGGATATGTGTGTAAAATGTGTGTGTGTGTGTGTATGCGTATGTATGGTGAAGTAGTTCCTTAAATTCGACCGAGAAGAGAAAATTTTACCCAAAGTTGTGATTACAGTGAGAAAAGAGAAGAATTATGTACCAGCTGAGGCGCAGGTGTTTTTGGGGTGTTAGCCTCAATATGCAATTCCATTGAAGAAGCATGAGATCTGAAGTACATAGAGCATTCAAACTCTCCTTGCAAGGTCAAGGTGCTTCTAAAGTGAGTATGATGAAGAGTCAGACGGTTAAGCAAAGGCATCGTGATCGATTACAAAAGCCTAACAATACCATAATATTCCCACCGGGGAAAACCATGCACAGCCAATGCTATGTTGAATTTCCTAATCCTTTCCAAAGCAAGGTAACTTGTATTTTCATTATAACTGTGTTTTTTCAGACAAGGTAAAACCTTGCAAGGCTCAAGTGCCTTTAAGAGTAGAGTCGAAGAGCTTACTGTGTGAACAAAGGCATCGTGGATCCACATAAAGCCCAACAACAATTACAATATTCTACCGAGGAAAAGGCAAATAAACACAAGTTATGTCACCCCTTGATACCCTTTCCAAAAGCAAGGTAACTTTAGCTTTTCTTCTGATTATAACTTCGTTAGATGAAGCATATGTAGCGGCGCGCGCGGCGTATGTAGTGTGTGTGTGTGTGTGTGTGTGTGTGCGCAGCGCAGCGTGTGGAGGCCAAATCTGTAAGAATATGATTGATTGCTTGTTTCTCAGTGAGACCGAGGTCTAGACCGGGCTCACTGGTGCTTTCTCTCCCGAGATAGCTAAAACTTAAGTTTAAATGGATGTTAGTTTTAGATAGTCAAGGTTAGATGGAAATGTGGTTATCTCAAAGACTACACATAGTGTTATCCAAATGCCTTTACATCCTCTACCATAATTAGGGCTGGTAATTGAGCCCCTGAGCTCGGGCTCGGGCTCTGTTAAAAGCTCCTGGCCGAGCTTGGCCTTGCAGCTCACAAGCTGCTTTGAGTTTCAAAATTGTTTGCTCTTAACAGCTGAGCCTGCTCTCCAAGCCCGAGCCCAACCGAGTCTCAAACGAAATTATCATAAAACGACGTCGCTTAGCATTTTAAAATACTATCGCTGCAAACGACGCCGCTTTGCACCGCAATACCAATATATGGAAAAAAAACCCAAACCACAAATTCTCGAATCACTTCGCCTCCCGCCCCCATCGTCGCCCCACTCTCCGCACTCGCCCGCACTTTTCGACCAGGACCGGCCGGGCTCCCGCCGGGTCGCCCCCGGCTCCTCTCGCCCCGAAGACGCGACGCCGCCGACTACATCTCGACCTAAATCAATCGGGCTTCTCCCGATGGCGCACGCCGATCGCATCACCGCGTCATCACGATTTTCTGGCCTCCATTTTCACAATCGCTTACAACACAATCATTCAAGGTATCGATCATTTAATTGATGTCCTGAGGCATCGAATTCAATCTTGATTCAAGACAGTTTTTATAACAAGAAGCTAAAGAAATGAAATGTCGAGCCTATGATGCCGTAATTCGGAGATGAGAGGTTTCGACGATATAACCATGATCGTGAGAAAGTCCACTCGATCAAACCAGAGCGTTTTGCTATCGGGTTGTGGAAATTTCAAGATGGAAGTGAGCTCGGGAAGTTGGAACTCAGATTGGCTGGTTAGAAGGCACTTCAAATTATGGTTCGCTAACGAAACTCGAAAAGGCAATCAATTTCGCTTAACCTTCCTGCAGTTGCCGCGGAACCGCTACAACCTTGAACTAAATCATTCCCTTATTATCGTTCACCAGTCTATGATCAATACGCCTTATGGGAAGCTACCACCATGTACCTTAATTTCGTGGACTGTAGCTTCGTGTTATGTATCTATTTTTTCAAAGCTTTTTCCTCAATAAGAGGTAATATAGATGATCTATGCATTGCAAACACTGGTAAAATAGGGAAGGACTCGATGCCCTGAGGCTTCGAAATAACTCCAAAAAGGTTAAGGAGTGATTTTCGTGAGTTTTAGTCTGATGGGGACAAAAAATACCCATCGTAAAAATGTAAGAGAAGAATCTAAGATTCGCTAGGCACCTATAGGATTTTTCTTTACATCTAGGCGTAAATTTGTAATTGCTTCAGATTTTTAGCAATAGTTTATGATTATTTTTTAATGAATGTTTAGACCAACAAAAGCTAATATTGTGATCGATATGGAAGATGTGGATAAAGACGATGAAATGGATGAAATTGGTATAGATGCAACGGAAGCCAAGACAAGCAGGAAGAAGAGATCAGTAGTTTGGAAGGAATTTGAAATCATAACAAATGCTGGGCAAAGACATGAAGGCAAGATAAAATCAACAAAGTACAATCTTGCCTATAAGAAGGGTGCAAATAACTCATCTTAAAGACATCTAAACTTTGCACACCTTGTAAAGCTACTTGGTTGGCAAGGATAAGGGTCCAAAGCAAAGTTATTATTTTTGATGTTACCGAAGGTGATAAAACAGTATCAATCTTGGCAGCATAAAGGAAAAGTAAGAGAGAAACTTGCAAAGATGTTTGTTGTCCACTAATATCCTTTTCGGATGGTAGAGCACGAAGTTCTACTAAATTTTGTGAAGCTTCTGAATCTTTCTACAGAGCCAATCAAAAGACAAACTTTTGAAGCTTGATCGCATGGAAGATGTATATATATCTCGAGAAGGAAAGTTTGAAGTCGGGCATCAAGTGTGCATTAATAAAATCAGTTTAACTTCTGATTTATGGACTTCAAATCAGTCCATAGGGTATATGTGCCTCACGGGACATTTTCTGGATTCAATGGAAGGCAAGTAAAAGAATCTCGACTTTGGCCCCAACTCTCTCACACTGGGCTGTAAACATGAGCAGTAATGTGAGTGTTTGATCGATTGGGAATCAAGATAAAATTTCCACCATTACACTCGGAGCAATGCTTCTTCAAATGATTGAGCTAAAGAGTATTGTTATACTTGTAAGCCAAAGAAAAGCTTCACTAGGTAAATATTTGTTATCCATGATGTTTGTTTATATTCCTTGAAACTTGATGGTCCAAGATGGCTTAATGTATTTAGATGTGATTGAATATTCGAGAAAGTGTTAAGTATTTGAAGTTGTCTCCCTTCAAGACTT
The DNA here is from genome assembly GCA_016808115.1 of Tetrastigma voinierianum. Lineage (NCBI taxonomy): Eukaryota > Viridiplantae > Streptophyta > Magnoliopsida > Vitales > Vitaceae > Tetrastigma > Tetrastigma voinierianum. The sequence continues at coordinate 943,648 of JAEQBH010000160.1, read as the reverse complement.
TATAAGTTCAATGAAATTGTCAAAAGCCCAAAGCTATTCACTCTAAGTGCTGATTCTTGATGTGCCTACACAAAGTGGAACCTTCAACATATGCCATATAGATGTGCACTTGAGAACAAGTCAGTTTCTTTTTTCACGAGACAAGAAAGGACTAAGAACATAAATGGCTGCGAATCATGAGGATTGGAAAAGGGTCATGAGGTTTCTAAATTCTTGGAGGTTAATGATGTTACAAAGGTGTTCTCGATCTAAAATATCCTACTTCAAATTTTGTTTCTTCACAATATGGAAAGTAAGAAGATACAATGATATGTTCACTGATAATAGAGATTTTGTGAAGCGTATGACTCTAAAGATGAAGGAAAAGTTTGACAAGTATTGGGGAGAATGTAACTGGGTGATGGCACTGGGCGGTCTTGGATCCCCAGATAAAATGAAACTCATTCTCTACTCTTTTTCCAAAAATTTATCCAGCCAGATGATTTTCAGAGGCATATGATGATGTTCGTGAGTCCCATACTTCTTTGGCAAGGATATCTATCCAGGATAGCCAAATAAATACTAGCATGAGCAAAGGCCACTTATGATTCTAACCCCTCTCAAGCAAAAACAAAAGACGTGATGATTTTGATGAGTGGGTTATAACTAATTCCGATATCATTCCCCGGAACAAGAGGAGATAGACATGTATTTGGGGATGAAGGAGTTTATAAGCCCGGTAATGAGGAATATGAGGATTTGATGCTTTGAATTGGTGGAAAGCTAATAGTCTAAAATTTCAACACTTATCAAAAGATGGCTCGAGACATATTATCCATTCCTATTACTACAGTTGCTTCAGAATCTGCCTTTAGTGCTGAGGTAGAGTACTTGACCAATATCGAAGTTCTTTAAAGCCTGAGACTGTCCAAGCTTTGATTTGTATGGGAGATTGGTTACGATAGGATTGGGTCGTAGTCAAGCATCCAATGTAAGTACTTTTATTGACTTTATTATATGTTTGTATATATAGTTTAGTATTTCTTGTTTTTACATGAAGCTTGATCTTGCTTCTTGTTTTATTTAAAGGTTGAGAATGAGTTTATGTAAAGAAGGTTAGAGATGGACACTTAATTCGGGCTGTAGAGTCAAGAATGCAAGTGTTCATTACTATGTTTAATATTTTCATATTAGTTAGTTTCTATTTTTTTTTATGTATTAACTATTTTTGCTTATTATTTAATTACAGTCACTGATAGCTATACTAAAAGAGATATATGACTTGAAGAATTACAGAAGCAAACCTAACTTCTTAGTTTTTTATTTATTTTGCTTCTTTTTGTCAACTGACTTAGACAGTTGTTTTTTGCTTCTTTTTGTCAACTGACTTAGACAGTTGTTTTTTTGCTTCTTTTTGTCAACTGACTTAGACAGTATTCTTGATTTCTTGTATATGAACTGACTTAGACAATTGTTTATTACTGGGTTTAATATTTACTTTCCATTGAATCAAAATTAAGTTTTTAATGATGGTGTTTGGAAGGAGTGTTTGATACAGCAGGTAGAGTGTTCCTCGTGACAAGACATCTTGCGCTGATTATAGGCAAACACCGTAATATTATGGAAAGTGGATTACAATGATTACAAGATGGCATTGTACAAGTTTCTTGTACTTGGTCAAGTAAGCTACTTGTGTCCTTTGTACAATAATGAAATTTTACTTCTTTCCTAGTTACGCATTTTGATAACCCTATCATTTTGTCATATTTTTTTTGTTATGGTCTAGTCGTTGTGCACTCATGTTTGTGGTTGAGACATTCAGCCTATTTCATTTTCAGAGGGAGCTTGATTTTACATAAATCAGTGGTGCAATTGCCGATTTATGTTTCATGGGGCACCAATGAAGATCTCTCGTTCTGATTTCGCCTTCCCTGCTATCCGTATCACATTTTGAAACCAAAGGAGAAGAAAATGTAATTTGCATACCTCTCAAAACTTTGATGATTTTTTTTTTCCCTTCAACATATTTGTGTTTGCAAAGATGTTCCCGAAAATACTCCTTATTTGTTGATTTTTTTAGGTGGATATTAATAATTTGGACGAATACATATCTTTGGTAGTTGATGCAAATCATTGCAAACCTGAAGATCCACAGAATCAGCTTCAAGTTACATTCAGCTGATTTTGATTTCCTTCAGCGGGTATGGGGATTCTCTACATTTTCTTGCATTTTGGTGGATACTTTGGGATTTTTTTCCAATATTTTCTGGATATTTTTTTCTTACATTTTTTTCTACCGTCAAAACTATTTTTTCCTTACATTTTCTTGCATTTTGCTGGATACTTTGGCATTTTGGTGGATACCTCTTCAAGCCAACATATCATCAAATGCTCTTGTTTTGCCTTTCCAGGATACGAGAGATGACGGTGGTCGCTTCTATGTCTCAAAAAAGCTTAGAGAAGCCGCATTTGGTCAGTCCTCTGTTTTATTGCAGCCACTTTCATAGGTCCAGATGAGATGATTTGAGAAGTCGCCATGCCTCAAAAGCGAGATGGGGAGCTTCATTAACGCCTCATAAACAGCGGGTATCAGTCATGGTCACAGGAGTTGCTGTTGTGGTAGGCTCTGTATCCTCTTAGCTTTCTAAAAAATTTTCAGAGAATTTGAATTGAATGCACATGTGCACATGGTTTGTCTGGATCCCTAGAGGCTTGAGCAATGCACATTTGACAAGTTACACAACTAAACTCAAAAGTAAAACTTAAACACATAGAAACATCACACTGGTGTGCTTTTACGTCAATACCTTGCAAATATAATAGACATCTGTTAATGAAGTATTCCAAATTCCATCTTGTTGCTAGGTTCCTAGGAGGCTGTGATGGAAGAAGATTGAGAAACAGAATTGAGGAGCTGAGATATTGTTGAAGTAGATGTAAACAGGAAGGGACTTCTCAATTAGCCTACAAATTAGTTGTCTTAGAATTGGTTCTTTAATGAGAAAGGACTATTTGCTGTTTGCACATGATGAGTTTTGTGTAGAAGTTATACACTGTTCGATTGATGAACCGATTTGATAAATCTGGGTGTAAAATTGGAATATTGATGCAAGTAACCCATGGGAAGGGTCTGAACATTTAAAAAGTTTAGAATTATATCAGGGAAAACATTCTCCTCATATTCTTAATTCTTGTTGTATGCTGTCAGAATGTGATTGCAGGATTTGATGAATACTATTCTCTCTATTTATGCTTATGCTCCTTTTCCCCTTCAATGCAGTTAAACATGAGAAATCTGGAATGCCATGCTCTAAGTTTTGGAACTGAATTCAGCTCATAACCAGGAGGTATGTTACATAATCTTGCTTCTTGATTTTCCATCAGCAACGATACAGAAGTTAAACATGTATCTGATTTCATCATGTCAAAGCTTGAACAAGCGGGTATGTTGAAGCTTCCGGGCACGAGTTCACAGCGAGGATTGCTCAAAGAGAGGAACTCAACCAGTTGAATCTGCAATGCCATACTCTTGGCAGTTGTGCGTTTCTCTCCTTTTTTTTTTCCATGTTATATTTCATGCTTTTCACCAAGGATCTTTGACTACAACACTTGTTATTTAATTAGGACTCATGGGGTCCCCTATTCGAAAGCTTCCTTTCTTCGCCATTTGGGTGATCGTCCATCTCTACCCCTTCCTAAAAGGTTTGTTGGGTCGCCAAAACCGGACCCCGACAATCGTCATCGTCTGGTCGATTCTCCTTGCTTCCATATTCTCCTTGCTCTGGGTGCGGATAGACCCTTTCACCAGCAGCAGCTCGAAAGCGGCCGCCGGTCAATGTGGCATCAATTGTTAGTTTCTTTTCTTTTTTGGACAGGGGAATCTCATCTTTGTTGTCTGCCACTCTCCCCATATGTTGTGTAAATAAGAAGCTGTCGGAGATAATTAAGGTTGTATGCAAAATTTATGTTGACTTATATAATCTATTTAATAAATAGATAAATTTTCAGTCAAATTTACATAATATGAAGTTATGATTATATATGTTTTTAAATTATTTACTTTTTTTAAATAAGCAGATTAATTGAGTCATGTATATATATATATATATATAAGTTAAAGATTAATGACCCTAAAAATACTCAAATTGGTAACCATTGTAGAGCACCTGCTTTTTCCGATACCGCCTTCTCTCCTTTCTCATTTTTTTTCTTTCAGAAATTTCTATTTTCCTCAAGCAAGGGGAAGCGGTAATTTCTGCTATATACGCTATCCCCGCATTTTAATGGTTACATAATAGTGAGATTATCATCTCCAATTTTTTTATGCTTGGTAAGTTAAAAAAAAAGGTCAACCCAAAATATTATTTGATCAAAAGCCGCATAAGCTCGGGTTCGGCTTGAGCTCGAGCCTCACCGCTTGAGCCTAAAAAGCCGACTAGAGGCTCGGGCTCGGGCTCGAGCTCGGCTTAAAATAAACAAGCTCAGGCTCAAATGTTCAAAACTCGGCTCGGCTCGGCTCGTTTACACCCCTAACCATAATGACTACCTTACTATTTTACACTTTTTGACAGATGTTATCATCCTCACTTGTAAAAGAAAGCCACTAGAGTTGGTAAGGCCCTTTGATGTAAGACATCCTATTATGGTTGCCTACCCTCAAAGTAGGTCAGCTAGAGTTTGTTGTTACGGTTTAAGGAGGGGAGCCAAGAATAAAGTTTATGATAGAAAATACTAAATAAAAAAAAATTGGGAAGAATGAGGTCAAATGGGAATGGATAGAAACCTGTAATCTCACTAGCGCCTTCTAGGAACCCTCACCTAGAAGAAAGTCAATGAATCTTACCGTTGAGCATTACAAATATTGTAAAGAAATGAAATATTATTATTCAATCAAAATCTTCTCATTTTGATTTGCATCAATTAGCCTTATTTATAGGCTTCTCTAAGAAATTCAAGATGTAGTAAAATTCTAATAACTTATTATGACTTTAATCCTTATTTGATTCCAACTACTCTAATTCTAGTTTGATTCTAACTATTGATCTTAATTTGGCCCAAACTACTAAACCTAATTTGACTTTCAATGTATACCTTAGAAATTCATTCACATTAATCCTTACTTTTTTGTACATGGAGTCATCTCCCAGTAAAGAAAAATGACAAAAAGTTGTGATGGGTTGTTCCCCTATGTATATGTTGGGCCATTTGGAAAGAGAGGAACATAATCGCATTTGAAGATGCCTTTCTCCTTCTGTCGAAACATTTCAATCATTAGTTCTCTGCTTTTTTTCGGGGTCAGATAATGCGTATGTGGATACCCTTCATGAAAAGATTATTGTATTTGTACATGTCTACTCTTAGAGTTAGTTTCTCGAGGGGTGGTTTGTTTTGTTGTTCTGATCCTTCTTTTTTGTTCAGTCAGGCTTCCTAGTTTACTTGTAGACTCGGGGGCGCCCATTTTGCTCTAATGAAACTTTTTCTGGGTCGCCTACAAAAAAAAATTAATTCTCCCCGATCTGAACAAGAACTCGTTCTTGAGTTTTAGTGACTTCCTACAATCAATTAAAACCTGAACAATGTCTTTCGTCCTTTCTTTCTTTGTCAACTCTTTACCATAATAAGATAGGACATTAGTTCCTCTTGGTCTTGTTTAATTTCATACAAGACGATTACCAAACTTCAAAAAACTTTTCAATGTTGTAAAACAAGTGGATAATTCTCAAAATAATTATTTGTTACCAACAAGTTTGTGGAGAGTTGCATCTCATATTCTTCTTGTAAATTGTCTCTTGTGAAGAATAAGACTTTAATTCCTAATATTAAAAAAAAAACTCAACAGATTCTTCATGTTTGTCAACACTCATGATAATGCGTTTCTACCTTGGAAAGTCAAGTATCAATTCTGTAAAGTTTCCATAACTTTTGCACTTCTCCTTGTTGGATCTAGGATTGCCCTATCACCGTTACATTCGAATTCATCATTAACGATGTGTTCCTTCACTAGTGACTTCAACTTACTTTAATGGGAGGGAGTATTTGATGGCTCTTCTATTTTTTGTATGCTAATTTTTCTTTCGGTTATTTAAGCGGTTGAATTTCATTGATTGCACGAAGGATCTTCTAACGCCCATTATGTATAAGTGTGTAATTTTTGTCATATCCATCATGTTGGACCCCTTCATCAAAAAGCCATGCTCTTCCAAGCACACAATATTAGCAACTTTTATTTGCAAAATGTCACACCATGCTGATAACTCAAAACATATTAAATCAACAATGCATCACTAAATTGAAGTTGTCGTCATAAATAGATGCAAATTCTAATCGATGTTATTTTGGATAGAGATTTGATGTTCCTTTGTCTTTAGATTGCTTTTCACCAGCCCTCCTCAAGCTAGATTGAAACAACGACCTTCATCTATATCCAAAGATCATACTCTTTCTTGGCAAGCAAGTTTGGGAAATGCTAGTATGTAGTAAGTTCTATTCTTCATTTAGTCTTGTTGTGTTCATCAAGAGTCACATAAGAAGGTCAATCTTTCCGTCATCTTTACATTTGTTGCTCCATTTCTCAATTGCATATGTCTTCATGTCGAGAACTTTCGCTCTGATACTGAAACTAATGTAGGATAATCTTAGAATGGTTGGGAAAAATAAATAGCAAATTGAGAAGAATGAGATGCGAAAGTAATGGATAGAAGCCTTGAAATCTCACTAAGGCTTTCTAAAAGTTTCACCCTGAAGAAAGTCAATGAAATCTCACCTTTGAGGATTGTAAATATTGCAAAGAAAATAAATATTATTGCTTGATCGAAGTCTTTTCTATTTAAATTACATCAATTATCTTTATTTATAGGCTTCTCTAAGAAATTCAAAATATACTAAAAATCTAATAATCTATTATGACTCTAATCCTAATTTGATTTCAACTACTCTATTCCTAGATTGATTCTAATTACTGTTGAGTATCACAAGATATTCTATGGATTCCTATGATATTAAACAATTACTAATCTTAATTTGGCTCAAACTACTAAGCGTAATTTGGCTCTAATTATAATATATATAAATTCTCTTTCTTAATGTATATCTTAGAAATTCATCCTCGTCACCCTTGCACCTATGGGAATGTTGGGAAAAGAGGCAAGGTGATGGTGGGTTTCAAGCATCATAAAGGCTGGACAACACTTTGGTGTGCGCAATAGGCTGGTGCTTGGAGAATACATAGTAGGCCATGCACACATGCGTTGTAGTAGGTGGCACGTCCTTAGTCAACCAAAATTCAAATTTGAAATTTTGGGATGCCAATAAATTTCTCTTAAATGGAAACCTTTAAAAGGAAGCTTTTGAGTGGAATGGGAATTTTTGGAATTTTCTATTAATTAGTGTTCCATTGTTCCTACTTTGGGATAAGTGATGTCTCTTCTAAGAACTTCTAGAACAACATGAAATGCTCTTTAAGAAGGGAAAGGAAGGGAAGAGAAGTAGGAGTAGGTGACTCGAGAGAGACAAGGTGGCATGGGTATGGCCATACTAAAGGACTTTAGTACAAGGCCTCCAAAATGAACAAGGCATATGGGGTAAGCCTTGTTAGCACCATACATGTGGTGTGCAACTCGTGTGCGCAATGGTATAGGGTGTGATGATCTCCTGTCTTGGTGGTGGTACAAGGGCATAATGCCTCGTGCGAGGTGGCTTGAAGAGCCATGAGGGTAATGTCATGGTTTGTTGTTGCACCAAGGCGGGCTTAGATGAGGCATGAGAATGCAATATCAATGAAACCAAATCAAGATGCCACACAGGATGCTATGTTTAAGAGTGCGATACCTTGGCACAAGATGACCGAAGCCATGGGTGGGAATGCTTGGTTCATACTTGACTCTAGAGAGACTAGATGGGCATGGTGCCTATCAAAAACACAAATAAATAAATAAATTAAGGGACATGGCGTGGTATGTCCCCTTCACTTATAAAAAAAAGGGACATGGCATGGTGCCATTGTGGCAACATGAAGGTGCCATGTGTGGATATCGAGCAAGGGGTGGTATTGACCCTTGCTGAAGGGCACAACCACGGTATGGGGCACGAGCATAGAACGAAAAGAGTTGGTTGCATTTACTTGAACACCATCCGAAGAGGGAATGCAAATGAGTAGCATAGATCTTTTGCAAAGAGCTATGAGAGCTAAGAGCAGGCTTGGCATTTAGGGGTGTTGTTTAGTGTAGGCGAAGAGGGCCCAGCATGCACATGAGCGCGAGACATCTGGTGTCTTCTGAGGTGCGAGGAAGAATTGGTATCATACGGTCATAGAGTTAATGCTTTGATGGTTGATGTGTGGATTGAGTCTTAATGAGAACACCTGGTCAAGAAGACCAAGTTATATGCACACTTGGGACATGAGGACTAAGTCATGCACACATTTTAGCAAGTGGGCTAAGTTGCATTCACCTAGCAGCATGTGATCTATATGACAGAGGCATAGACCAAGTTAGGAGGGACACTTGCCAGGGGTTGAGGTTTCCTAAGGCTGTGAGTGAGTGGTGCCAGTTTGGTATGTGCATAGTGGGGTCTGTTATGCTTAGACACATGGTAGTAGCTGAAGCAAGGGAGAAAGACGTTTTCAAAGAGTTGGAAGTAGTTGGCTGGAAAACTTTATGTAGGAACCATTTGCTGATGGTATTTAGCATTTTATAGAGAGGAATAATATCTGAGTTGTAGGTTTAACCCTTAATTTCATGGAGTACATTTTGTGGAGTTTCCCATAGTTATCAAAGGCATGCCTTAGGCGCGCTTAAAGCCCAGGCGCCACCACCACCACTCCTAGCGACAGCGCCTCGCCTCGAGTGGTTCTTCTTCTTCTTTGTTCCTTTAACATAGACCAAAACGATGTTGTTCTCTTTTTATTGGATAAGTTATTTTAACTTATCCAAAACGGCGTTGTTCCTTCTTCTTCTTCTTCTTCTTTGCTCCTATAACAGAGACCAAAACAACGTCATTCTTTTTGTGGATAAGTTATTTTAACTTATCCAAAAGCAGTGTTATTTTGAGTTGATACTGAGTTAAAAAAGCCTCCTAATGCACCAAAGCAATCTTTGTTTTTTGGACCTAGAATAGCCAAAACAATGTCGTTTTGGCCCAGTCTTTAATTTTCAAGATTTTAGCCCTCCATTTATTTATGCCATGTTTGACTAAAAAAGCCTTAACCCTCCACAACTTTCTTGTATAATCCCTATAGAGGAGAAGCGACAAAAATCAACTAAAATAACAAAGAAATTGTGAGAAAGTCGTGTAAGAATAGGAAACAACCATCATAAGAACCATAAAATATATATTTGACATATGGTGCGCCTCACTTAAAAAGTGTATGTCTCGAGCCCAGAGCTTTGTGTGTGATCGCTGTGCCTCTAATAACTTTCTTTTTTATTAGAAACGAAAAAATATTATATTAAAAGAAGATAAAAAAATGCAAGATAGGAAGAGATTTCCTCTCTACAGTACAAGAACTTTCAAATCAAAGCTAAAGCGAAGAAATTGAAAACTAATGCAATCTAGTTTGTAAAACTGAAAAAGGAACCCCTCGAAAGGCCTTGGTACAAGAAACCCACAAAGATGAATAAAAGTAAAATAGATCCCACACCTTCCCTTCAACTCTCTCTTTGTTTTCAAAAATTCTCCCATTTCTCTCTTGCCAAACGAACCATACCAAGAGAGACGTCTGATCTTCCATAAAGTTTTGCCTCTGAGAATTTCAAATCCTCTAAAAGCGATGATATGAGATATTCTACTCTAGGAGAAACTCCACTATTTATTCTTCTTCAGGATTGAAGAGCTTATGCCATAACCACATAGTGAACGGACATTAAGGTGATAAATGGACTCTCCATCTTCTCTGCAGGGGATACACCCACTTTGAGGATTGAGGATCTATAAGGTCGTCTTAGTTGTATGAAGTCTTTGTGTTTACCTTCCTGAGCTACCAGCCAAGCAAAGGCCTTAACCTTTGAAAAGACTTTTGAACTCCATATAAATTTAATTTGGGTGAAACAAAAATTAGATGGAGGCATAGATAAAGCCAAGAAAAAAGATTTGACAGTAAACACACATGTGGATGACTAAGACCTGACCTCTTGAATGCCATGATAAAGGGGGATAGATGCAGCGGGAGACCAAGAGAGAAAGCAAAAACTCTCTGGAAGTGTTCAATTTTAAGTATACGCGTAAGATTGCATCGAAAATTTAGATTCAAGGTGGAAGGAGAAGAAGAGCTAAAACCACTAAAATGGTCAAATTGCTCGAAGGAATGACTCTATAGAGATCCGAGTATTATGCACAAAGTGGTTGGTCACCCAACCATAAATCTTCCAAAAATCTAATTTTCTCTCCATTCCCCACCACAAGACGAGAATGATGAATGAATAAATGAAAATTTTGAGTTATAGCTTTCCAAGTACATCTGTGAGACCATCTAACCACCATATTGGCATCCCATCCTTTTGGATGTGTCCCATAAATTCCGACTATAACCTCATGCCAAAGTTCACTCCTTTCTCTAGGAAACCTCCAAAGTTTCCTAATAGTGCACGGTTCCTCAAGGATATATTCCCAAAACCTATACCTCCTTGCTTCTTTGATCTACACACAACCTCCCAACTTAAAAGATGATCCTTCTTGCCTACCCCTATTCCCAACCAAAGGAAGTTTCTCTGCAACCTCTCAAGTCTTTTAGCTACCAAGCCTGGAATCCTAAAAAGAGATAAAAAAATAGCTAGGAAAGTGAGACGAACAGGATTGAATCAAAGTAATTCTCCCCCAATGAAAAAAAGGCCTTTTCCATGCATCTCATCTTCTAGCCACTTTTCAACTAAGATCCTAAAGGCCTATCAGGTTTGGATTCCCACCTGAGGTAAACCAAATAGGACAATAGCCACTCGGAGTCTCTTGACAATCGAGGTTGAAGTAACCTAGAGACCATCTCCTGATTTGTATTGATGCCTACATTGGAACTTTTCTCTAAGTTTATTTTCGGACGACACTTGCTAAAAACTAAAGGATGATCTTAGATTACCTTAAATGTTCTAATGAGACCTTAGAAAGAAAAATTGTCATCATAAGCTGCAAAATAGACCTTTAGTCCTATATCTTCCAACTAAAGCCTCGGTCAAACCCCTCACTTATGCCCTAAAAGTCATTCTACTTAGAACGTCAACCACTAGCGGGTTGAGGTACCTCCAAATAACTATGGGGTTTCCTCATTTCAATATCATTTGGTTTCTAGGAAGGTTGAGAAACTGGACTCTAATCATTGCATGATGTGAAAATTTGTAGGAAAAAAGTCAACTATGATAAGTAGCATCTATATTCACTGGCATAAAACACATAGATATTCATGTAAACTTATCAATGCATGAAATCTCCAAAAATTTCAGAAATTTAAAATGTAGAAAAATAAAATTTATTATGATAGTACAACCGCATGTATCAATTGGCATCTAGATCCAGAGGGGAACTTTGAATAAAAGAAGGGGAATTTTGGAGTCAAATTTTTAAGTAAAGTGAGGAAATCAAATAAAGAGGTGGTGGCTCTTTATGCTGAGACATCTCAATGAAATCTCTAAGGTGAAAATGATACAATAGTCTTGTGATCCAAAAGTTTCCTCTACTTTAACTAGCATCTTGTTAACTTGAATTGCTCTAGGACAATATCCCGATATGCTATGTCCTGCAATGCTGAACATCATCCATATTTTACATAATTATTGTCTATTAATGATTCTCGAAAAAACTTTATTTTTATGGCCTAGTTGTGTTTCAAGACTTATTTTCTTGCTTTTCAATTTATTTTTTGCAGTATATTATCAGTCAAAAATTTATAGCATCTGTAAAGAATGACAAATCTCAGATTTGTTCTCCAAAGATTAGGTCAGATGATGACCTTAAGTTGTGTTTCCATCTAAAAATGGATCTTTATATAACTGAATGTGTTCAAGCCTTTTTGATTTAATGGAAAATAAATTAAGGGTCTTATTCTTATTTTGAGGCTGTGGCATTTTTGTTATCCTTATGTGAAGCCTAATATTTCTTTGAATTTGAGTTATATTCCAACATATCCTGTCGAGCTATGTTGAGTGAGTGCTAAGTGCATGTAACATTTATCAGTTGTTATAGAAGGTGGATGCAAATTTATTTTAAGTTCTAGAAAGTAATTTAAAAAATTATTTTGTATGAGTGGATCTTGAGGAACATTAATCATTTGAAGGACGTGAGAACATAATGTGGTGGGTTACTAAAGAAGGGGAAAGCAAGGTATTAGAAAAGAAACTTATCATTTTATTCTTTTATTTGTTTCTTATGGAAATTTATTTCAGTATATTACTCTAGAAGGAAACTTGACATCTCTTCCTTCTTGTTATATTTTAATTCCTATGAAAGGTTCTTTAAATTTATTTTCCTTTAATTGGCATGTATACCTTTTTCATTCAATTGGTCCACAAAATTTTTTTGCTTTCAATAAGCAATGTATTTACTATTTATGGAATCTTTTTAAGATGGGAAAAAAAGATGCTTGAGACAAATCACTAACTCAAAGGTGACACTGTTGGACTACGGCCTGTTGCTTTGTTCAGATAATGGCTCAATTTTTAAAAGTACCGTTATTATCATATACACATGAGCTGGAAATAACATATGTTTCAAAATTGTGGCTTTTGGAAGAGTATATGTATGAGCAGTCCCTGGAGCATACAAGTCAATTTATTGAGAAATTGGAGAAAGAGCTAGAAGAGTATCATAAACACCTTGCTCAATACAAGAAACGGAAAGAAAGTCGACCTTGAGATTCTGTGGTTAATGCTAGATGGTATGCAATTATTTATAATTTATTGTTTATTATATTTCGCGCCTCTGTTAAATTTTCTGCAAAAGAGGGACTAACAATTCAATTGTAATAAAAATTATGTGAAACATTTATTTTCCAAAGTCCACCTTTATTAAATTTCCTGCAAGAGAAGTAATAATGATTTAATAGACTGAAAATTTCAATGAAATATTGATGTTCTCAATTTGGTTTCTTGTTTTCGTGAAGGATTCATTGTGAACATCATTAAAATCTCTCTCTCTCTCTCTCTCTTGGCGATATATATATATATTCAAAGTCCTTTGAGATCTCAGTGGAGGGAGAAGGTAGATCGTTGAAGGGGTTCATTACAGAGAGAAGAAAGGGGGTAGTATCTTGGGTTCGTTTCGGAGAAGAAGGGCTTCGTATTCTGCTAAAAAGCATTGATCTTTGTTGTAAGGAAGAAGGCAACACCAAAAGAGTCTTTGAATAGAAGGAAAATGGAAAGTATTACAAGGTGGAAAGTCGAATAGCCCGGTAAATTCTTGTCATGTTCAGTCACAGATGGGGAAGGAAAAAAACATGGGATATTCATTCCAGAAAGTCGGGGGCTGATCAAGGGATGGGTGTTGTTGGCGGACAAACTCGGAGAGTTGGGGATTAAGGGGTTGAAAGAAGAGGGCGTAAACAAGGAATCATTTTCCTTGGAGGTGGAGAAGGCTGTTATAGGCGAAAGAAATGGGAGTAGCCTTCTAGGAAGAACTTTTCTTTGAGGCTACAAAGGAAATTGTCAAAGAGAGTCGAGCATGATTTGGTTGAGCGGGGGAATGTCTAGGAGGCTATGGTTACTCTGAAGTTTTGCTTGGTGAGGAGTTGGGAGAGACACGATTCTTGCGAAAATGCTTTGGGAGTGGAAGTTTGGGCCTCTAGAACAACGGAGGATGAAGGAAGAGGCTGTTGGTGGCTTTCATGGACGAATCTTCTCTTCTTGGAGTTTGACATTCGAAAAGTAAAGGGTTTTGAAATAGGGAGAAGATGGTTAAGGTTGGTTTGTAAAACTTGAATAGTGGGCAGGATTACGGATGTGTGAAGCGATAAGAGGAAGTGAGGAGGCATGGATAGGGGTGAAAGTGGGTTGCTCTTGCATCTCTGGGCCAAAAAAGATTTTGAAGATGATAGGAGATAGGCTACGGGGTTTGCGCTTGGTCGAACGAGAACCCGATCACGAAGTGAAGGTGTCATGGGCAAGAATCTTGGTGAAATTAGAAGGGAAGGCAAGACCTAGTATCGTCAATATTTTGGAAGGGGTGAGAAGCTTTGAGCTTCAGATTTGAGTGGGAGCATTAAATTAAAAGCATAAGTCTGCCCCATCAAGCCGGGAAAAAAGTGACGAAGAGAGGAGGAAGAAGGTGAGGCATCAACGCACTGACAAACATGTGGTCTTCCCTAAAAAAGTAGTAAGGTCAGACCGGATGGGATGGGTGAGACGGTTGATTGTTTGTGTAGGGTAAGGGGTTCTAAAGAGAGTAGTCAAGTAGAAAGTTGGACACACACCCTAAGAAAAGGGTCTGTTTGGCATGGGTCAAGTTCATCCTATGGGCAGGCTTGTTCTAAACCCAAGAGCCCAAATGGATCTAGGGCCATAAGTGAAATAATGGAGAAGGAGGTTTATTTCGGGCTAGGGTCTTCAAAAAGCCTAAAAAACTCAAGTTTGGGAGTGGGCCAGAGAAGTAGAGGCCCATTGGTTTTAAAAACAACTCAAGTGGGCTTAAATGCCCAAATGAAGTCTCATAACGGTACATCCTCATCACTTTTGAATTAGAGAAATTCTAATCCTAGGGCTCCCGTAATTGTTGTAATTGTTGAACCCCAACTCTCCTCTTCTTCTACTCCTTTGTTTGTCCGAGCTCTGGATGGGGAGGGGCTCTTCGGTCGGGGGGTTGCGAAGTTTGTATAGAAAGGGGGGAACCAAAAATCCAAACCCGATTATGGTTTACCATAGAGTTGTGTGGGTTGTTTAGAGGGATGGTTGTGGTGGACAGCATCGTTTATCAGAATAAGGAAAAGTTTCTCTAGAAGAGGAGTGTGAGCAATTATTGTGGGAGGAAAGTTACCTGTTAAGGTTTAGCAAATTCCTAGGGATGTCTCCGTAGGGCTACAAAGATGAGGTGTTGGGCCTTATGTACAAAATAAGTGATAGAAGACAAAAAGACAAAGGGAAGGAGGTACAGGGGACGACGAAATTCGATAGGGAGATGAAAAAATTGGAGTGGACAGTGAAGGAAAAGAAAAGGTCCACAAAAGGAGGCGTTGGAAAAGGGACAAGGGCTATTATGCTGAAGTACTAATGAAGATACGAATCCTTTCTTGGAATTAAATGGTATTAAAGGGTCCAAACTTCTTGTTGGCATTAAATGGTGCCGCTCATCAAACGGCAAGGTCATGCGACATACACTCGAAGGGGCTACTTGACATGGCCGCCTAGGGGGCGGTCCCAGCCTCTAAGGTGGGCTCTAGGCCGACGATTGTCTGCTGGGTACTCGAATACGCTACTCCACGAGGTCGCTTAAAGTGCGACTGTTGTTGGTGGTCACAAGCAGTGATGAAGATCACACGGCGGTGATGACGGTTGACAGGCGGTGGTAGCCTTTTTGCAATGTTGGTTTGCTGTTGCCATTTAGCCGATCCCACCGGTTGCGTCCGCCTCATGTTTAACAAATAGTGGTAGTGGATTTTCGTCTATCCTCTTATGGATTTCGGTGCTCGTGGACGAGCCGCCAGCGGCGTCGCCGCCGGTGATTCGTGAATCAAAAATACGAATTTGTTGCAATCGCGATTGATGAAACGATATCGAGTTAATATCGTAAAAAAATTTAGCATCAGCGGAAATTTGATAAATATAGTTATAGTATTAAATTTCTAGGCTGGGTTTTAAAAATATTGGAAGTATAATGCGATATCTTGACAGTTAAATCACTCTTTGCGCAATGCAAATGCGTAAAGCGCAGATAAAATCACTGAGAGGAATGAGTAAAGCGGTATGTTATATGGTAATAATGAATCAGCAAGTAATAAGATGATGTGGCGAAAAAGAAAGGCTTAAATCTTTGTGGAATAACATTTTATTAAGATATAGACTAAAAAAATATGTAGATGGTTGATTTCAAGCCAAAAATGCCTGAAAATCACATCTTCTTACTTAAGAAAGATGAGTGACTAGAGAAGAAAAAAGTGAAAGTGAAGAGAAAATAAGGTTAGGGTTATCTAAATATTTGTCACTAGTAGTAACCATTTACAAAATAGTTATTAAACATATGTTTTCTATAAGAATATGATTGGAAAGCATTTTGAAAAATAATAGTAAAAAACATTTTTAAAATATGAATATTCTGTTTTTGGAAATTAATAAATATTCTTTTTAAAAATTATATTTTAAATTAGAAAATAAGACTTTGTTGAAATGCATTTTAAAAATATTTATTAAAATTTATTATTTGATTTTTATATAAAAAATAATTTATTTTTAGTATATTTTGATATATTTAATTATAATTTAAATTAATATAAAAATAAAAATCATGTCAAAATAGTCTAGCTCGATCATGAATTATGGGGTCACAAGCCAATTCGAACTGGGCCATTTAACCCATGACTTATTTGTGTTATCATTTTCAGAGTCTAACACACCAAAATTGGCGAGCTAGGTACACATTAGCTCACAGTTCTTACAGCGTCTTTCTGTCGAGGCCAAACTTTGAGGTTTGCAAAAAGGTTTTAAATTTTGGGTTAAATTTATAAAGCTCATTACATTATGAAGCAGGTTTCTGTTTAGATGGTGATTTTATTTACTTAAAATGCGTGTTTTCTTTATGAGAATTTGATGTCGTAGATGCAAGAGATAAAATCGTCATCAATGGTGTTAAGCTCGTTCTTTATGTTCTACCGTATAAGAGCGAGAACTTTCTAAGCCATTTCTTAAATTTTAATCATGGGGAGACCGGAGATGGACAATTCATAATTCACATTTTCTTCCTATGTATGAGGAGTGAGTCATTTGACATACATGAACAAGGATAGAAGAGACGAGTCTGGCCCATGCTCAGGACCCGACCCAGGCCTAGCCCACTCCCCCGAAACACCTTCAAATACGCCCTCATGACGGGAAGAGTGAAGCAGCGTTTGGATATTGAAACTTAGAAACAAACACCATAACCCTCCTGGGCGCCCTTCCTCTTCGACCTGTCTCCTGAATGAACAGGTACCAGCTTTCCCTCTCTTTTTTCCCATGTTTCCTCCCTCCCAAATTGATGTGATCACTACTTCTTCTTTGCCCCCTCACCCATACTTTTTCCGTAATGATTTCCCCGACTTTACTCAGTTTTCCTGTGGCAATTGAACGTTAGTGGGATGTTTCATGATGATATTAGTTTTACATTACAACAATGGGTTGTGCCTGGATTTAGACTACAAAGGAAAATTATTTTCTTTCAGCATTGGTAAAAATGCTTGGGCTTGAGATACATATTTGTCTTAAAAAAAATTATTGCCATTTCTTGATATCTGGAATTAGGAACAGGTTATGATGTTGGCATTGGATGGGATTTCTAGCATAAGCCGTGGGTCTACATGGTTTGGTTTCTGGTGGAAATTGTGGGAAATTGATCACTTTTTATACCACAGGACACTAATTTTCGGATATTTTAGTAAATGAATGATGAGTTTGTTATCATTCTAGTGAAACGTTGGGGCTTTACCTTTGATGAAGCCCCTTTTTGATTTCAGAGGCCTTGGGAGATTTATGATATCTGTTGTTTATGCAGGCATTCTTTTGCTGGGTGTTGCTTTCTAGTTAAAAATGTGTCTAGACTCTCATCATTGTATAAAACCACAACCAATTCCTCGACCTTTACCCTATCTAATATCATGCATATGCCCAGAAGCTACAAGGCAACTGCAAGGACGGTGTGTATGGTCTCCATGATACTTTGTTGCTGGCATGGGTCCAACTTTTTATGGTTGGAGTGGTGATCTTTTTCAAAATGGGCTCAAGCTAGGTACCTGAAGCAATACATCCACTGAACTTTGAAGCAGGCGGTGATGTTGTCAGATTTAATATCGGTGAGCTGCCTGGTAAAACTGGGTCCTCAATGAAAGAGAAGAAGAAAGTGAAACGATTTAAAATGTCTAGAAAGGCAAAATTGAATGAACTCAAGTTCTACAGACTAAAGGCAAAAAAGAAGATGAGATCTCCCAATCCAGAAGTCAGGATTCGGTACAGACTTGAAAAGGTTTGATACATTTTGAGCCTTTCTATTGCATTTTAAAGATTTTCACCCTTTATTTTTATTTTTTAAATTTTACATAACAATCTCATCTTGGCTGTCTTTTATATGAACATTGCAGATGAGTTCAGACTGATTCAAATATGTTATCTCGAGTGCATAAGAATTGCTACAGTCCCTCAATTTACTGATTCTAATTTTAAATTCTATTGTTTGATCCTTATATATATTTTTGGATCATGATGGATAACACACATTTTTATGGAAATTCATGCATACATCACAGCTATGCTAGGAAAAAGGCATGCATAATCATTGCTATTTTTGCTAGTCTATTGTGGCCATCCATTTTCAAATCTTTGAAACTGGAAAAACAGATTTTCTGGTTTTCTCATACCTGTTGAAGATAAAGTCTGGTGTTATAGCTGATCCACTCATCATTTGTATTGATGGTTTCCTTCGTAATTTCTTTACTTGGAAAAATGCATTATTTTCTTTGTGAATCTTTGATCATTTAAAAACAGAGTAAAATGGAATGGAAAACATATGTTTGGTCCTTAGAAAATCTGGGAGAAAGAAAATAGAGGGAATTTATAAGGAAGGAAAATAAAAAGTAATTTAATATCAATAAATCATTTCATACATGTTACTTGAACTCATTTTCTTGGTTAAACTCTTTTTATATAAAGTTAAATAATTTGAAATGTGCTAGTTTTTTTATTTTAATTATATTTTTCTTTTATTTGATATTTTCCTTAGTAGAACTAAATATAAAAAAAAGTTACTTTCTTTGACATTTTCTCTTTCTTTGGTACTTAAATATAAACCTTAGCACATAGTATATGGGGATGTATGTTTATATGATTGGAAAGGTCGGAGTAATTTAGCATATGTATTAGACAAGTGAAATTTATTCTAATGCACAAGCTACTAAACCTCACTACCATTTTAATACTTTCTTCAGGCTAAAAGAAAGGAAGAATGGTTGATTGAGAAAGGCTGAAGAAATTCAATGTTCCTAAAGCCCCAGCTGAAAAATATGATCCTGAAATTCTGACTGAGGAAGAAAATTTTACCTAAAGCGTACGGGTGAAAAAGAAGAATTATGTACCAGTTGGGAGGCGAGGTGTTTTTGGGGGCGTTGTTCTCAATATGCATCTCCATTGGAAGAAGCATGAGACTGTAAAGGTTATCTGCAAACCTTGCAAGGTTGGGCAGGTTTATGAGTATCTTGAGCTTGCGGTGGCGAGGCATCGTGATCGACATAAAGCTAATACCATAATATTCTTAGGGAAAAAACTATGTCTGACCCACAAGTTATGTCACCCCTTAATACGCTTTCAGCAGTGCTTTGGCTTTTCTTCGATTATGTCTGTTGTGTTTTTTTTTTTGTGTGCGTGTGTGTGTGTGTGTGGGAGGGTGGGGCGGGCTCGAGAATATGTGAGATTGAATGTCATCATGTGGAGATCGTAGGTCTTGGATTGGGTCTTGATAGCCTTGGTGGCACTCTCCTTGAAGTTAAAACTTAAGTTAAATGGATGTTTTTAGGGCATTGGGTTAGATGGAAATGTGCTTATCTCAAAGACTACACATAGTGTTATCCAAATGCCTTTACATACTCTACCATAATTACTACCTTACTATTTTACACTTTTTGATAGATGTTATCATCCTCACTCGTAAAATAAAGCCACTAAAGTTGGTAAGGCCCTTTGATGTAAGACATCCTATTATGGTTGCCTACCCTTAAAGTAGGTCAGCTAGAGTTTGTTGTTACGGTTTTTAAGGAGGGGAACAAAGAATAAAGTTTATGATAGAAAAGAATAAATAAAAAAAAAAATTGGGAAGAATGAGGTCAAATGGGAAGAATAGAAACCTTTGAATCTCACTAAGGCCTTCTAGGAACCTCACCTAGAAGAAAGTCAATGAATCTTACCATTGAGGATTACAAATATTGTAAAGAAATGAAATATTATTATTCAATAAAAATCTTCTCCTTTTGATTTACATCAATTAGCCTTATTTACAGGCTTCTCTAAGAAATTCAAGATGTAGTAAAATTCTAATAACTTATTATGACTTTAATCCTTATTTGATTCCAACTACTCTAATTCTAGTTTGATTCTAACTATTGATCTTAATTTGGCCCAAACTACTAAACCTAATTTAACTTTCAATGTATATCTTAGAAATTCATTCACATTAGTCCTTTTTTGTACATGGAGTCATCTCCTAGTAAAGAAAAATGACAAAAAGTTGTGGTGGGTTGTTCCCCTATGTATATGCTGGGCCATTTGGAAAGAGAGGAACATAATCGTATTTGAAGATGCTCCTTTTTCTCCTTTTAGGCTGAAACATTCAATCATTAGTTCTCTGTTTTTTTGGGTTGGGATAATGCGGTCATGGATACCTCTTTATGAAAAGGTATCGTGTTGTACATGTCTCTTTTGCTATGAGTTAGTTTCCTTGAGGGTGGTTACCATGTCTCTACCCTTTTTTTGTTCGGGGCTCAGGGCTTCCCTGTTTACTTCAGAGACTCCGGGGCCTCCATTTTTGGGTTTTAATGAAACTTTTTTCTGCTTGCCTATAACAAAAAAATTAATTCTCCCCGATTTGAACAAGAACTCATTCTTGAGTTTTAGTGACTTCATACAATCAATTAAAACCTGAACAATGTCTTTCGTCCTTTCTTTCTTTGTCACCTCTTTACCATAATAAGATAGGACATTAGTTCCTCTTGGTCTTGTTCAATTTCATACAAGATGATTACCAAACGTCAAAAAACTTTTCAATGTTGTAAAACAAGTGGATAATTCTCAAAATAATTATTTGTTATCGACAAGTTTGTGGAGAGTTGCATCTCATATTCTTCTTGTAAATTGTCTTCTAGAAGAATAAGATTCTTTAATTCCCAATATTAAAAAAAAAAAAACTCAACAGATTCTTCATGTTTGTCAACACTCATGATAATGTTTACCTTGGAAAGTCAAGTATCAATTCTTGTAAAGTTTCCACAACTTCTTTGCATTCTTCTCCTTGTTGATCTAGGATTGGTTCTATCACCTGTTACATTCTGAATTCATCATTAACGATGTGTTCCTTCTTACTAGTGACTTCAACTTACTTCTTAATGGGAGGGAGTATTTGATGGCTTTTCTATTTTTGAGGGCGTTAATTTTTCTTTCGGTTGTTTAAGTGGTTGAATTTCATTGATTGCACAAAGGATCTTCTTACACCCATTATGTATAAGTGTGTAATTTTTCTCATATCCATCATGTTGGACCCCTTCATCAAAAAGCCATGGTCTTCCAAGCACACAATATTAGCAACTTTTATTTGCAAAATGTCACACCATGCTGATAACTCAAAATTATTATTGAAATCAAATGTAACTAGGCATTGAGAAGTCACCATAATAGATGTACCATTTACCGATGCTATTTGATAGAGATTTGATGTTCCTTTGTCTCTAGATTAAGCTTTTCAACCAGCTCCTCTGAAGCTAGATTGAAACAACCACCTTCATCTATATCCAAAGATCATAGTCTTTCTTGGCAAGCAAGTTTGGGAAATGCTAGTACGTAGTCAGTTCTATTCTTCATTTAGTCTTGTTGTGTTCATCAAAAGTTGCATAAGAAGGTCAAGCTTCCATCTTTACATTTGTTGCTCCACTTCACATGTCTTCATGTCGAGAACTTTTGCTCTGATACTAAAACTAATGTAGGATAATCTTAGAATGGTTGGGAAAAATAAATAACAAATTGAGAAGAATGAGATGCTAAAGTAATGGATAGAAGCCTTGAAATCTCACTAAGGCTTTCTAAAAGTTTCACCCAAAAGAAAGTAATGAAATCTCACCTTTGAGGATTGTAAATATTGCAAAGAAAATAAATATTATTGCTTGATCAAAGTCTTTTCTATTTGAATTACATCAATTATCCTTATTTATAGGCTTCTCTAAGAAATTCAAAATATACTAAAATTCTAATAATCTATTATGACTCTAATCCTAATTTGATTTCAACTACTCTATTCCTAGATTGATTCTAATTACTGTTCAGTATCCCAAGATATTCAATGGATTCCTATGATACTCAACAATTACTAATCTTAATTTGGCTCAAACTACTAAGCGTAATTTGGCTCAAATTATAATATATATAAATTCTCTTTCTTAATGTATATCTTAGAAATTCATCCTCGTCACCCTTGCACCTATGGGAATGTTGGGAAAAGAGGCAAGGTGATGGTGGGTTTCAAGCATCATAAAGGCTGAGTGTTGCAGAAGTGGACAACACTTTAGTGTGCACAGGCTGGTGCTTGGACAATACACATAGTAAGCCATGCACACATGCGTTGTAGTAGGTGGCACGTCCTTAGTGAACTGAAATTCAAATTTGAAATTTTGGGATGCCAATAAGTTTCTCTTAAATGGAAACCTTGAAAGGAAGCTGAGTGGAATGGGAATTTTGGAATTTTCTATTAATTAGTGTTCCATTGTTCCTACTGGGATAAGTGGATGCTCCCTTCTAAGAACTTCTAGAACAACATGAAATGCCCTTTAAGAAGGGAAAGGAAGGGAAGAGAAGTAGGAGTAGGTGACTTAAGAGAGACAAGGTGGCATGGGTATGGCCATACTGAAGGACTTTAGTACAAGGCCTCCAAAATGAATAAGGCATATGGGGTAAGCCTTGTTAGCACCATACATGAGCTTTACTACATGTGGTGTGCAACTCGTGAGCGCAATGGTATAGGGTGTGATGATTTCCTGTCTTGGTGGTGGTATAAGGGCATAATGCTTCGTGCAAGGTGGCTTGAGGAGCCATGAGGGTAATGTCATGGTTTGTTGCTGCACCAAGGCGGGCTTAGATGAGGCATGAGAATGCAATATCAATGAAAGCAAATCAATATGCCACACGGGATGCTATGTTTAAGAGTGCAATGCCTTATGCACGATGACCGTGAGCTACGGGTGGAATGCCGGTTCCTCATGGTCTAAGAGAGACAAGATGGCCATGGTACCCATCAAAACACAAATCAAATAAATTAATGGACATGGCATGGTATGTCCCTTCAATTTATAACAAAAAAGGGACATGGCATGGTGCCATTGTGGCAACATGAAGGTGCCATGTGTGGATATCGAGCAAGGGGTGGTATTGACCCTTGCTGAAGGGCACAACCACTCGGTATGGGGTACTCCGCATAGAACTAAAGAGCTTAGCGCATTTACTTGAACACCATCCGAAGAGGTTATGCAAATGAGTAGCATAGATCTCTTGCAAAGAGCTATGAGAGCCAAGAGCAGGCTTGGCATTTAGGGGTGTTGTTTAGTGTGTAGGCCAAGAGAGGGCTTAGCATGCACATGAACTGCCCAGAGACATGCAATTGTCTTACAAGGTGCTGAAGGGTGGTATTATACAGTGCAGAGCTAATGCTTGGATGGTTGATGTGTGGATTGAGTCTTAATGAGAACACATGGTCAAGAAGACCAAGTTATATGCACATCTGGGACATGAGGACTAAGTAATGCACGCATTTTAGCAAGTGGGCTAAGTCAATATTTCACTAGCAAATAAGGGATCTATATGGCAGAGGCATAGACCAAGTTAGGAGGGACACTTGCCAGGGGTTGAGGAGTTTCCTCAAACATGAGAGTGAGTGGTGTAGCCAAATTTGGTATGTGCATAGTGGGGTCTGTATGCTTGGACACATGGTATTAGCTGAAGCAAGGGAGGAAGACATTTTCAAAGAGTTGGAAGTAGTTGGCTGGAAAGCTTTATGTAGGAACCATTTGCTGATGGTATTTAACATTTTATAGAGAGGAATAATATACAAGTTGTGGAGTTTAACCCCATAATTTCATGGCTGTTTTGTGAGTTTCCCACAGCCAAAGGCACGCCTTAGCGTATTAAAGCCTAGGCTACCATCGCCACTCCTACCGTAAACGCCTCAAGCGGTTCTTGCCTTATAACAAAGACCAAAACGACAAGAAATTCTCTTTTATCGATAAGTTATTTTAAACTATCCAAAACGGCGTTGTTCCTTCTTCTTCTTCTTCTTCTTCTTTGCTCCTATAACAGAGACCAAAACAACGTCATTCTTTTTATTGGATAAGTTATTTTAACTTATCCAAAACGGTGTTGTTTTGAGTTGACCTCGAAAGCGTTTAATGCACCAAAACAATGCTGTTTTGGACCTAGAATGGCCAAAACAATGTCGTTTTGGCCCCAGATGCCTAATTTTCGAGATTTTAGCCCCTCCAACCCTATTTATGCCATGTTTCAACTAAAAAAAAAAGTCTTAACCCTCCTAACTACTGTATAATCCCTATAGAAGAGGAGAAGCAGCAAAAAATCAACCAAAATAACTAAGAAATTGTGAGAAAGTCATGTAAAAATAGGAAACAACCATCATAAGAACCATAAAATATATATTTGACATATGGTGCGCCTCACTTAAAAAAGTGTATGTCTCAAAGCCCCAAGAGGCTTTGGCGCCTTGATGCGCCTGTGCCTCTAATAACTTTCTTTTTTATTAGAAACGAAAAATATTATATTAAAAAGAAGATAAAAGTACAAAGATAGGAAGAGATTTCCTCTCTACAGTACAAGAACTTTCAAATCCAAAGCTAAAGCGAAGAATTAGAAACTAATACCCAATCTAGCTGTAAAACTGAAAAAGGAACCCCTCGAAAGGCCTTGGTACAAGAAACCCACAAAGATGAATAAAAGTAAAATAGATCCCACACCTTCCCTTCAACTCTCTCTTTGTTTTCAAAAATTCTTGCATTTCTCTCTTGCCAAATGAACCATACCAAAGAGAGACATGCAATCTTCCATAAAGTTTTGCCTCTAGAGGAATTTCCAAATCCTCTAAAAGCAATGATAAACAGATATTCTACTCCTAGGAGAAACTCACGCTATTCTTGCTAAGTTGAAGAGCTTATGCCATAACCACATAGTGAACGGACATTAAAGAAAAAGGTGATAAATGGACTCTCCATCTTCTCTGCACAGGATACACCACTGGGGATTGAGGGATCTATAAGGTCGTCTTAGTTGTAGCAAGTCTTTGGTGTTTACCTTCCTATGAGCTACCAACCAAGCAAAGGCCTTAACCTTTGAAGGGGCTTTTGAACTCCATATAAATTTAGCTGGGTGAAACAAAAGTGGAGTAGGAGGCATAGATAAAGCCAAGAAAAAAGATTTGACAGTAAACACACATGTGGATGACTAAGACCAACCTCTTGAATCTGCAATAAAAGGGGATAGATGCGCAGAACCAAGAGAAAGCAAAAGCCTCTGGAAGTGTTCAATTTTCGTATCTGTAAGATTGTGTCGAAAATTTAGATTCAAGGTGGAAGGAGAAGAAGAGCTAAAACCACTAAAATGGTCAAATTGCTCGAAGGAATGACTCTATAGAGATCCGAGTATTATGCACAAAGTGGTTGGTCACCCAACCATAAATCTTCCCAAAATCTAATTTTCTCTCCATTCCCCACCACAAGACGAGAATGATGAATGAATAAATGAAAATTTTGAGCTATGGTTTTCCAAGTACTTCTATGAGACCATCTAACCACCATATTGGCATCCCATCCGTTTGGATGTGTCCCATAAATACCGGCTATAACCTCATGCCAAAGTTCACTCCTTTCTCTAGGAAACCTCCAAAGTTTCCCAGTAGTGCACAGTTCCTCAAGGATATATTCTCAAAACCTAGACCTCCGTGCTCCTTTGATCTACACACAATCTCCCAACTTAAAAGATGATCCTTCTCACTCCGTTCGACCATAGGAAGCTCTCCGCAATCCTCAAGTCTTTTAGCTACCAAGCCTGGAATCCTAAAAAGAGATAAAAAAATGGCTAGGAATGTGAGACTAATAGGATTGAATCAAAGTAATTCTTCCCCCAAGCAACAAAAAGGCCTTTTGCATCCATCTAATCTTCTCGCCACTTTTTCAACTACCGGATCCCAAAAGCCTATTGAGTTTGGATTCCCACCTAAAGGTAAATCCAAATAGGACAATGGCCACTTCGTCTCTTGACAATCCAGGATTGAAGCCAACCTAGAGACCATCTCCTGATTTGTATTGATGCCTACAATGGAACTTTTCTCTAAGTTTATTTTCAGACCTGACACCTGCCCAAAAACTAGAAGGATGATCTTAAAGATTCTATAAATGTTCTAATGAAGCCTTAGAAAAGAAAATTGTGTCATCCGCAAACTGCAAAATAGACACTTTAGTCCTATATCTTCCAACTAAGAAGCCCTCTGTCAAACCCCTCTCTTATGCCCTAAAAATCAATCTACTTAGAACGTCAACCACTAGCGGGTTGGTGCCACAAATAACTATGGGGTTTCCTCATTTCAATATCATTTGGTTTCTAGGAAGGTTGGCTTAGAGGACTCCTAATCATTGCACTGATGTGAAAATTTATAGGAAAAAAGTCAACTATGATAATTAGCATCTATATTCACTGGCATAAAACACAGATATTCATGTAAACTTATCAATGCATGGAATCTCCAAAAATTTCAGAAATTCAAATTGTAGAAAAATAAAATTTATTATGATAGTACAACCTCATGTATCAATTGGCATCTAGATTCAGAGAGGAACTTTGAATAAAAGAAGGGGAATTTTGGAGTCAAATTTTTAAGTAAAGTGAGGAAATCAAATAAAGAGGTGGTGGCTCTTTTTGCTGAGACATCTCAATGAAATCTCTAAGGTGAAAATGATACAATAGTCTTGTGATCCAAAAGTTTCCTCTACTTTAACTAGCATCTTGTTAACTTGAATTGCTCTAGGACAATATCCCGATATGCTATGTCCTGCAATGCTTTGAACATCATCCCATATTTTACACTTAATTCTGTTGTCTGTTAATGATTCTCGAAAAAACTTTATTTTTATGGCCTAGTTGTGTTTCAAGACTTAATTTCTTGCTTTTCAATTTATTTTTTGCAGTATATTATCAGTAAAAAATTTAACTGCTTTTCTTGTTACTGCATTTTGGGTAAAGATAGCATCTGTAAAGAATGACAGATCTCAGATTTGTTCTCCAAAGATTAGGTCAGATGATGACCTTAAGTTGTGTTTCCATCTAAAAATGGATCTTTATATAACTGAATGTGTTCAAGCATTTCTGATTTAATGGGAAATAAATTAAGGGTCTTATTCTTATTTTGAGGCTGTGGCATTTTTGTTATCCTTATGTGAAGCCTAATATTTCTTTGAATTTGAGTTATATTCCAACATATCCTGCCTGGAGCTATGTTGGTCCGGGTGTAAATTGCATGTGTAATATTTATCGGTTGTTATAGAAGGTGGATGCAAATTTATTTAAGTTCTAGAAAGTAATTTAAGAAATTATTTTGTATGATTGGATCTTGTGGAACATAAATCATTTGAAGGATGTGAGAACATAATGTGGTGGGTTACTAAAGAAGGGGAAAGCAAGAAAAAGAAACTTATCATTTTTTTCTTTTATTTGTTTCTTATGGAAATTTATCAGTATATTACTCTAGAAGGAAACTTGACATCTCTTCCTTCTTGTTATATTTTAATTCCTATGAAAGGTTATTTAAATTTATTTTCCTTTAATTGGCATGTATACCTTTTTCATTCAATTGGGCCACAAAATTTTTGCTTTCAATACAATGTACTTATGGAATCTTTTTAAGATGGGAAAAAAGATGCTTGAGACAAATCATTAACTCAGCAGACATTGCTGGATCACGGCCTGTTGCTTTGTTCAGATAATGGCTCAATTTTAAAAAGTACCGCATTATCATATACACATGAGCTGGAATAACATATGTTTCAAAATTGTAGGCTTGAAAAGTATACGATGAGCAGTCCCTGGAGCATACAAGCCAATTTATTGAGAAATTGGAGAAAGAGCTAGAAGAGTATCATAAACACCTTGCTCAATACAAGAAACGGAAAGAAAGTCGACCTTGAGATTCTGTGGTTAATGCTAGATGGTATGCAATGATTTATAATTTATTGTTTATTATATTTCGCGCCTCTGTTAAATTTTCTGCAAAAAAGGGACTAACAATTCAATTGTAATAAAAATTATGTGAAACATATATTTTCCAAAGTCCACCTTTATTAAATTTCCTGCAAGAGAAGTAATAATGATTTAATAGACTGAAAATTTCAATGAAATATTGATGTTCTCAATTCGGTTTCTTGTTTTCGTGAAGGATTCATTGTGAACATCATTAAAATCTCTCTCTCTCTCTCTCTCTCTCTCTCTCTCTTCATGATATATATATATATATATATATATATATATATTTCAAAGTCCTTTTCGAGATCTCAAAGGGAGGGAGAAGGTAGATCGCTGGAAGGTTCCACATGTAAGAGAGAAGAAAAGGGGTAGTATCTGGGTTTGTTTCAAGAAGAAGGGCTTCAGATTCTCGCTAAAAGCATTGATCTTGTCAGGAAGGGAAGAAGGCAACACCAAAAGAGTCTTTTGAATAGAAGGAAAATGGAAAAGGACATAAGGTGGAAAGTCAAAGAAATGACGCTGGTAAATTCTTCGCTTTTCATGTTCGGCCACAGACGGGGAAGGAAAAAACACGGATATTCATTCCGTAAAGTCGGGGCCGATCAAGGGACGGGTGTTGTCGCGGACAAACTCGTAGCCGTGGGGATTAAGGGGTTGAAAGAAGAGGGCGTAAACAAGGAATCATTTTCCTTGGAGGTGGAGAAGGCTGTTATAGGCGAAAGAAATGGGAGTAGCCTTCTAGGAAGAACTTTTGCTGAGGCTACAAAAGAAGGAAGTCATTGGGGTCCAAACATGATTTGCTGAGGGGAATGCCTACCGAGGGAGGCTATGGTTACTCCAAGTTTTGCTGGTGAGGAGCTGAGAACCCCCGATTTACCCGATGTACTGAACTGAAGTTTGGGCTAGAAACAACCTCGAGGATGAAGGAAGAAATCATTTGGTGGCTTTCATGAAATCAAGATCTTCTTCTGAGATATCTGCATGAAGTAAAAAGGGCTTTTCAAATGCGGAGAAGATGGTTAAGGGTTGGTTTTGTAAAACTTGAATAGTGGAGCCCGGATTTTGGATGTGTGAGCAGTAAAGAGGAAGTGAGGGAGGCATGGATAGGGGTGGTGGGTTTGCTCTTGCATCTCTGGAGCCAAAGAGATTTTGAAGATGATAGGAGATAGCTACAGGGGTTTCTTGGCAATCGAGAACGAGACAAGCCCGAGTGTGCGATGTGTCATGGCAAGAATCTCGTGAAATTAGAAGGAAGATAAGACCTAGTATCGCTAATATTTTGAAGGGGTGAGAGCTGAGCCTGGGACGGTGGGGGATTCCTCCAAAAAGCATAGAAGTCTACCCATCAAAGGCAGGAAAAAAATTGCCACAGAAGCAAGAAAGAGGGAGGAAGAAGGTGAGGCATCAACACGCACTGGCAAACACATGTGGTCTTCCCTAAAAGCCCAAAATGATGAAGGTCGACTATGGGACAGGTGAGACGCTTGATTGTCTGTAGGGTAAGGGTTCAAAGAGAGTAGTCAAGAGAAAGTTGACACACACCCCAAGAAAAGGGTCTGCTTGGCATGGGTCAAGTTCATCCTATTGGCAGTTTGTTCAACCCAAGAGCCCAAACGGATCTGTGGCCATATGAAATAATGGAGAAGGAGGTTTATTCGGCCAGTGGTCTCAAGCCTAAAAACTCAGCCTGGGAGGCCGAGAAGTAGAGGCCCATTGGTTTTAAAAACAACTCAAGTGGGCTTAAATGCCCAAATGAAGTCTCATAAAGGTACATCCTCATCACTTTTGAAGGAGAGAAATTCTAATCCTAGGGCTCTCGTAAGGCATGAAGAAAATAAGGGAGGAAGGACCGTGGAGGAAAATAAAGAGGAAACGGAAGCAAAAGAAATGCAGTTTCAAAGGTATGTAATTGTTGAACCCCAACTCTCCTCTTCTTCTACTCCTTTGTTACGGATGGGAGGGGCTCTTCGGTCGAGGACTGCAGTTTGTATAGAAGGGGAACCAAAATCCAGAGCCCGATTGGTTTTGCCGGGGTAGATATCATAAGAGTTTGTTTCGAGAAAGGGAAATGGTTGTGGTGGAGAACCATATGTCGACACCCATAGGGAGGAGTGGGGAAGAAGTTTCTCTAGAGGAGTGTGAGCATTTATTATGGGAGGAAGTTGCACATTAGGTTTAGCAAATTCCTAGGGATGTCTCCAGAGGGCTACGAAGACGAGGTGTTGGGCCTTATGTACAAAATAAGTGATAGAAGACAAAGATAAAGGGAAGGGGTGCAGGGGGACAGCCCGAGAGTCGATAGGAGATGAAAAATTGGAGTGGACGGTGAAGGAAAGAAAAGGTCCACAAAGGAGGCGTTGGAAGGGACGAGGGCTATTATTACGAAGTACTAATGAGATACGAATCCTTTCTTGGAATGTTAAATTCGATGATTACGAAAAAGGAAATTAATAAAAGCCTTCCTAAAATTCCAAAGAGTGAACTTAGTTTGTCTTCATGAGGCCAAATTGAAAGGGGCATCCACGGATTTGGTAAGGTGCCTTGGAGTCGGAGGTTTGTTGACTGGGCTATGAGAGGGAGCTCTAGGAGGGAATACTTTGGGACTCTAGGATACTCCAACTAATGGACAAGGGGGAGAGTCAATTCTCGCTTTCTTGTAGTTTCAGAAATTGCGAGGACAATAGCACTTGGGTCTTTACATGTGTTTATGGGCCCACAACCAGGGAGGGAAGAACTTCGGCTTTGGGAGACTGGGAGACGATCAAAGGGTTGTGGCAAAGTAGTGGTGTGTGGGAGAAACTTTGCGTGCTCGCTTCCTAATGAGAGAGGAATAGGGAAGGAAGGATCTCGTGCTCTATGAGGTTCTCGGAAGTCATAGGCTGAGCTAGAGCTAAAGACATTCCTCTTCAAAGGGGATGAGTACACTAGAAGAGTGCAAGCTGTAGAAGAATGGCAAGATTGGATAGGTTTCTAATCACAGATGATTGGGAAGCCCTTTTTGGAGGTGCAAGATAAAGCCTTTTGCCTAAATCTCTTTCCGACCACCATCCAATCTTGCTCGAGGGGGACAACTGCTTTGTTAGGGGCCCCTTACCATTTTGGTTCGAAAACATGTGGCTCAAGAAGGAAAGCTTTAAGACCCTTATTAATGATTGGTGGAGGAGCTTTGAGATTAGAGGTATTGGAAGCTATATTCTAATAGAGAAGCTGAAAGCCCTTAAAGGCCAACTTAGAACTTGGAATAAAAATTCCTTTGGGAAAGTAGAAGAGCAAAAGAAGGAGGCTCTGAAAAAAGTTATAGGCTAGGATGAATTAGAAGTGTTTGAGACCTCTTTCTGAGAGAGAAGTTGGCGGAAGCTTTGTAAGAGTTTAAACGTTGGGCTCTGATGGAAGAAGTGTCCTGGAGGCAGAAATCGAGGGAGATTTGGTTGAAAGAAGGAGAAAAAAATATAGGATTCTTCCACATAATGGCAAAACTCTCATAGGAGAGGGAACCATATCACCAAAATGAAAATAAATGAGGTCTGGGATAAGGAAGAAGCCGAGATGAAACAAGGTATTGTGGAAGCTTTTAAATCTCTGTTGTCGGATACAGGGGAGTGGAGAGAAAACTTAGAGAACTTAATTCCAAAGAATTAATGGCGAGAGAAATTTGAAAGATTGGAAACCCCCTTCATAGTGAGTGAAGTGTTCATGGCCAGCAGGTAACCTCAATGGGGATAAGGCACCAAGTCCGAATGGTTTCACGCTTGCTTTCTGGAAATTTAGTTGGGATATAGTGAAGGATGACATTATGAGGATGTTCAAGGAGTTTTGTGAAACCGGAAAATTTGTGAATAACTTAAACACCACTTTTCTGGTGCTTGTGCCAAAAAAAGGAGGGGTTGAGGATTTCAAGGACTTCAGACCAATAAGTTTGGTGGGAAGTTTATACAAACTCCAGCAGGTCCTTGCGAACAAAAGCCCGAAAGGGTAATGCATGAGGCCGATCGTAGAGGCCCCGAAATGCTTTTGTTGAAGAAGACAAATCATGGATGCCTCCCTTGTTGGAAAAGTAATTATTGATACTTTGCTTAAGAGAGGAAGGAAAAAGGGTGTTGTGCAAGCTAGATATAGAAAAGGCACATGATCAGTCATTAGAATTGTATTTTAAAGGTGCGTTAGAAGATGGGGTTTGGAGCTAAGTGGGTCAATTGGATTAAGAGATGCATAACTACAGTCTACAACATCCTTTTCTGTGAATGGTAGCTCAGAAGACTTCTTTAACAACACCAGAGGGCTGAAGCAAGGGGATCCCCTATCCCCTTACTTGTTTGTCATAGGGATGGAAGTATTTTCCATCCTTGTAGACAAGGCTACCTCAAGGGGCTTTCTTTTAGGTTTTAGCAGTATGTGAGGAGGTGGAGAAGAGATGCGACACCCGCCTACTTTTGCGGATGACACCTAGAGATTTTGTGGTGACTCGAGGATCCAATTAGCCTATCTCAACTGGATCTTATTATGGTTCGAAGTCATCTACAGTGCGAAAAATCAAGCGAGATAAACGCTCAATCCGGTCGGTCGGGGATGTGGAGAATTTAGAAGTTTTGGCAGTTGAGCTAGGGTGCAGGATAGGGACTTTGCCATCAACCTACCTCGGTCTCCCCCTTGGAATGAGACAAAACTCACTTTAGGTTTGGGATGGGGTGGAGGAAAGGTTCAGAAAAAGGTTAGCGTTGTGGAAGAGGCAATATATTTCAAAAGGGGGGAGATTGACCCTGATTAAGAGCACACTCTCTAATCTGCCCATCTACATAATGTCTCTGTTTTGGATTCACAAGGGGTAAATCGAGTTGGAGAAAATACAATGAATTCTTGTGGGGTGGGGTAATTTGGATAGAAAAATTCACTTAGTAAAATGGGAACGGTGCACCGGTAAAAGGGGGGCTAGAATGTATCCAAGGTTGGAAATTTTGAACAAATCTCTACTTGATGGAGTGGAATTGGGTACGTTTGGAGAGACTGACCCCCCTTGGAAGAATACGATTAAGCTAAAGTCTGATCTAGAAGGAAGGGGATGGTTCTTGGCGGGCAGGGGAGTTTTGGGGTGAGTCTTTGGAAGGATATTAGGAAAAGCTCCTGAGCTAAAACAAGATTTTCAGCTCATATTGGGTGATGGGGATCATATTGGATTTTGGGAAGATAAATGGTGTGGAGAGAACCCTCTATGTGCTTCATTTCCAACTCTATATGTTGTAGCTGCTTCAAAAGGAGCTAAGGTGGGGGAAGTTTGGAAGACCACAGAGGATGGAGGAGGGTGGAATATGAGATTCATTAGACTTTTCAATGATTGGGAGTTGGAAGAAATTCAGAGACTGATTAGTCTAATTAGTAGTAGAGATATCAGTTAAGGGGAGAAGAACTGAAAATTTACTACAGTTAGTTGACAAAGAAAGGCTGAGTACCTTTATCCAAAGCCAACTATAGGCATCTAGAAGGTGATCTCTCTGGCATTATACCGACATGCTTTATTTGGAACAGCTATGTCCCCCCA
Source organism: Tetrastigma voinierianum (assembly GCA_016808115.1). Classification (NCBI taxonomy): domain Eukaryota; kingdom Viridiplantae; phylum Streptophyta; class Magnoliopsida; order Vitales; family Vitaceae; genus Tetrastigma; species Tetrastigma voinierianum. Next base: position 909,997 of record JAEQBH010000160.1, on the reverse strand, counting down.
AGGTGAGTGTTTACCTGGGAGATCTAGTGGAGCAAGGTGTTGACTATGGATCAGTTGAAGAAAAGGGGCTTTTAGCTTGCAAGTAGATGCCCTCTTTGCAAAGAAGATGAGGAAAACATAGAGTACTTTTTGCTTCACTGACCCTCAGTTTGGGGTTTTTGGGCTGCCCTCATTTCTTTGCTAGGAATGGATTGGGTATGCCCATTCCTGGTTAAAGACTTATGGTGGGATGGACAACCTTTCCTATAAGGAAGAAAGCAAAAAATCTATGGCAGGCAGCTCTCACTAGTCTTTGTTGGGCAATTTGGAAGGAAAGAAACATGGTGGTTTTTGATAATGTTATTTTTTCCCAAGGTTGAAAAACTCATTTATAATATCCCTTACATCTTGGACATGCCTTATCTATGAGGAAGTACTCTGTAAATTTATTCTTGTGTATTTTCTAAGTACTCTAGTCATATTCCTTAGGTGTGAGTTGTTCTTCCTTTTTAATTTCTTCAGTATACAACTTGTATACTCTAGGGCCTGGCCCTGTTTTGTTAATATTGTCAACTATATATATATAGATATATATTTGATAGATAAGAAAGAATTGTCACTGAAGATAAAAAAATGGAGCCAAAATGTAGCCTAAGTCTTATTATATAGGGAGTATACAAAGGGTGCCTCACGGCCTGTACAAAAAAATAAAGGAGCCAAACACACCAAAAAATCTTACCCCCAAGAAGATAATCCCTAACCAAAGTCACCAGACTACAAACAAGAAGAGACCTAGAATTACACAAACAAGCCCAAGTGTGAAGCAAAAAAACAAAATGGCTTTCCAGCCTGTGAAGCGAGAAATCCTCTTTTTCAAAAACTACACTGTTTATTTCCCTTCCAAACGGCCTAAAAAAAGACAGAGGAGCAGCCGACCAGATATTTCTCTCCTCCTTTCTCTCTGAATTTTCTCCAGCCAGCTAGTAAATCTCTTACAAATAAGGGGGCACCTAAGTAATGCCCAAGGCTGCCAAGATCACAGGCCTAGACTATAGAACAATGAATCAAGAAGTGCTCGATATTCTCTTCATCCATACCACATAGAACACTTGTTGGTCAAAGGAAAACCTCTTCTTTTGAGTTGATCCAATGTCATCACCTTCTTGCATCGAGAACGTCTGAAGGCTTTATTTTTGTTAGAGCATATTGGTTACCCAGCAAATACCATTGGTATGTCTTCCAAGCTAGTTTATCCTTCTTAGAATGATTTTTCTATTTTGGATTATTGCAGCGAACTTTACCACCATTTCAACTCGATCATTAAAGGCCTTACAAAACAAGGATTCGACTCCCCACACTCCACGGCCGCTCCCAAACCTCTTGAACCTAGGACCTTAGAGTTAGCCAAAGCGTAAGAGTGAAACTTCTCACACAAAAGGGGTCCTCCAGCACACCTACAGCATTCCTCCCGAGGAAATGCGATCCTCACCATCTCAGAGCAAAGACATGCTGTTGAGTTTGAAATCTCAACAAGTGTGAAATCGTTGTAATTTTAATAGCCCCCACCTTAACTTCCCCCCAAAGCCTTTGTAAACCATCCCCTGTAGTTTTAAAAAAGGTGTGCTGGAAATCTAAGTGTAACCATTCCCCTGAGTTGTATGCCTCACTTCCCAACTACTCCTTATTTTATTTTTTTATTTTTTATCGATGTGAAGATGTATTAAAAATAAAGGGGGAACTTGGTATCTGAAGTATCTGTGACATAAACCCAAAAAAATACAAAAGCAAAGTAGAGCACACTAACCACGTATAAGCTTGACCCAAAAAAAAGCGAAAAATAAAGCTATCTGACCCATAAAGTCACCAAAAAAGGAAATTAAATTCTACAAGGCAAAGGCACGCCTTATTGAAAAGGCGTGCTTTATAGAATTTAATTTCCTTTCCTAACTACTTTATTTTTAAATTAGTAATTATATATTGAAATTTATATAATTTTTTTTTTATTTTACTTTTCATTGAATGTTTCTTTTAAATGTTAGGAATTTTTAATTTTATTAATTTAATAGAATTTGAATCATATATTTATTAAATTGATATGCATCAAAGGTCACATTTCACTTCACTTAGGCGCGCTCTTTGAGTTGCCTAAGCCTAAGCCTTAGAAGACTTTTGCGCCCGGATGCTCCTTGAGCCTTTCAAAACTATGGCTTAAGGGGGGAGAGTAGGGTCGGAGGGCGCCAAGTGGAGTAGGGTGGGAAGTAGAGGGTTTGGAGAGAGTGACGGTAAAATCAAGGTGAAGATTTTAGGAGATCAGGATGTCCTTACTCTTGTTTGGAAAAATTAAAGCCCATTTATAATTCTCTAAAATAATAACTCTTAAATCCTAAAGAGATGTGTCATGAAGGGGCAATGGTACAATGCCTCTCTTTCTATTTGAGGCAGGGTTGACAAAGGGGCCTAATGCATGTCAACCCCACCCAAATGAGTTTTCACCTTTAGCAACCAAAACAAAACACTCAAACTAATCCTAAAGTACTTTGTGGTGGGAAAGCCAACTGCACAACTGAGATACCCTAAATCCATTTCAGATTTCCCAATCCCTTTGTCACTTGGATAAATATTTTAGCATCAAAATGTTGTACAAGAGTGACACCTTGAAAGGGATATAGGAGGTTTTTTTTTTTTTTTTTTAAAGTAAGCTGGGAAATATATTGACAAAAAAGGGTCAAGCCCTAGAGTATACAGGGAGTATACAAGGGAAAGAAAAACAAAAAAGAGATGAGTAAAGGAATATATACCAACCACCTGAAAACAAGCGACTAGAAACCTTTAGAGAATACACATAAGCAAACCTGATGAATACTCCTCATAAATTATCCTTGCCCGAAGGTAGGGAAGTTATGAAAGAATGTTTCAATCTAGTGGGAGAGAAACTATCATTATCAAAGACTACCCTGTTTCTTTTCTTCCAAATCGCCTAGAGAAGGCAAGGAAGAGTTTCCTTCCACATGTTTCTAGCTTTCTTTCTAATGGGGAAGGTTGTCCATGCCAACATCAACTCCTTAACCAAGGGAGGACAGACCCATACCACTCTTGGCAAGGAAAGGATGGCTGCCCAAAAGCCCCAGACCAAAGGGCAATGGAGTAGGAGATGATCTATGGTCTCCTCATCTTCTTTGCATAGGGGACATTTGCTTGTCAAGCCCCAGAATCCTTTTTCGGTGATCAGCACCTTACCCCTGAACCTAAGTACACTCACTTTGGGGAGATACCAGTTGTTCTAGATTAGCCTATTTGAGATAGCTTTAAGGCGTCACCTTCCAAGTGGCTATAGTTAGTGTAGAAAATCAAGCTAGAGGATTAGAAATATTTGTTTCCTATAATATAAGTGATTGTATCCATGTATAGGAGATCATTAGAAGATATTGTTGTAAAGCATTAACAACTGTAGTATATTATCTTGGTAAACTTACCTAAGATGGATATGGTAGTTCCCATGATTTAAGGATCTGATTGGATCCTCTTTTGTGTATATATACGTGACCGATTCTTAATAAAAGGAGAAAAAACCTTCAGACAGCTTCATGGTATCAGAGCAAGTCTGATCTTGTCACCAACCTTTTTCTGCTCCATCTTTTTATCCTCTTTTCCTTTGGACTTCATCTGTCCTCAATGGCAGATTTTGAGCAAGCCTCTTCTGTTAGTGGACCTCCTGCCACAACTTCTCCAGTCCAGAATATTCAGGCCTCCACAGAGAATAGTCTTATCCCAATAACCTGCCACAAACTCATAGCCACAAGAAGTGTTGTTCAGCAAGGTGATAATCCACTTTCTCTTCATGTTAGTCAAACACTTCCATCCACTTGGATAGTGGATTCTGGGGCATCCGATCATATGACAGGTGATAGAACTGTTTTATCCTATAATGTCTTCTTATACCACCTTGCATTATTACCTGACTTTAAGTACTATGATGCATCCATATCATGGTACTCTTATTGTTTGCATGGCTGATGGCACTTATTCTAAAGTGGTTGGAATTGGCACTGTTAAGTTATCCAGAACTTTAGCTCTCCAATCTGTGTTGTTTGTGCCAAATTTAGATTGCAATTTACTCTCTGTTAGCAAGTTGAATAGAGAATTGGATTGTGAAACTAAGTTTCTTGCTGAATCTTGTGTTTTTCAGGACTTGAAGTCAGGGAAGATTATTGGTAATGCTGAGTTTTGTGCAGGATTTTACCTTCTCATAGTCAATAATTCTCCAACTTCAGAGTGTAGAAGTCGTGGAATCAAGTCTCATTGTCAGTTTGGTAGTTTTGAGTCATTTGATCATTCCAATCAGGTTAGTACCATAATGATCTGGCACTACTGTCAAGGTCATCCAAACTTTCCATATCTTGAACGCTTATTTCCATCATTATTTATCAATAAAAATGCAAAATTATTTCAGTGTGATGTATGCCGATTATCCAAACATACTCGCAACCATTATGCACCAAGACCTCATACTCCATCTCTACCCTTTTCTCTCATTCATGGGGATATTTGGGGACCCTCAAGAGTTGAAAATATCTCTGGGGCACGCTGGTTTCTTTTGCTTGTAGATGATCATACATGATTGAGTTGGACATTTCTTATGAAAAACAAGTCTGAAACCAATCAAATCTTCCAAAAATTCCATAAGATGATTCAGAATTAGTTTCAAACCAATATTCAAGTTTTCAGCAGTAATGCCCAAGATTTCTTTAACTCCATACTTTGGTCATACCTTCAATCTCGTAGGTGTACATCAAAGCTCATGTGTGGACACACCCCAACAAAATAAAGTATGGCTGAGCATAAAAATCGCCACTTGCTTGAGGTGGCACATTCTCTACTATTCACATCCCATGTTCCTAAAAATGCCTTCACGAATGCTCAAATTTAAGACACCATTGCAAAATTTTCTCCCTACTTATCCCAACTCACATCTTGTGTCCCAAATACTACTTAGAGTGTTTGGATGTACAGCCTTTGTCCACATACATTCCTAACACCGAAGCAAACTTGATGCTAGGTCCACAAAGTGCATTTTCCTAGGTTATTCACCTAACAAAAGGGACTACTGCCCCATCACCAAAAGAAGAAAATCTTAATTTCCATGGATATCACTTTCTTTTGAACAAACCATATTAGCCCCCAATTCTGCAATTCAGGGGGAGAAAAATGAGCAAGAATCACAGAATTGGAATTGGATATCCCTCATTGACACTACATTTGAAACTCCAAGTGCTCCAAGTCCTATTCTCACTTTTGTTCCAGATTCAAGTCATCCAATTCCATTATCCAATCCCATTCAAAATCCTGAGTCAAGTGTTTCCAAGTCCAACTTGTGTGAAATAAAGAACTCCAAGTCTATTCTTGGAGAAAAGAACGTATAAAGGCCCAAATCTGAACCTGTACCAGCTCAGCAAATCCAAGAGTCCAACCTGCGTTTAGGTACCCCCTGAACAAGCACAAGGTGAGGCTGAACTTGGCTTTGTTTCTGTGGCTGAAAAAGGGACTGAAATCAATAAGAATCTGGACCAGCACTTTGTTTCTGTGATGGAAAAAGGGACTGAAACTTATCAAGACCTGGACCAACCGATTGCATTAAGGAAGGGTATATGTTCTTGTACCCAACACTCACTCCGCTATCACTTGTCATACTCCAACTTATCACCAGGTTATAGGGCCTGTGTGACTTTCTCTAGACCAGATTCAGATTCCCAATTCAGTCCAAGAAGCATTGAAAATGTCTCAATGGAAAGCTGCCACCTTAGAAGAGTTAAGAGCACTTGAGAAAAATGGGACATAGACTCTTACTAATTTACCACCAGGAAAACGTACTGTTGGATGTAAATGGATTTTCTCAATCAAATATAAAGAAGATGGAAATGTTGAGAGGTTTAAGGCACGCCTTGTGGCAAAGGGGTTTACTCAATCCTATGGGATTGATTATCAAGAAACTTTCGCTCCTGTTGCCAAACTGAACACTATTCATGTCCTTTCTATTGTGGTGAACTGAGATTGGCCATTGTTTCACCTAGATGTGAAAAATGCGTTTCTAAATGGGGATCTTGCAGGAGAGGTGTACATGGATATACCACTAGGGTTTGAAGACAAATTTGCTAAAGGAAAGGTATGTAAACCTCGAAAATCTCTCTAAGGGTCTGGATTCGATTTACAAGGGTTCTAAGACATGATGTTATACTCGATAAGAAAATCATACTTTGTTTGTCAAGCATTCAACTTCTGATAAGATCTCTATTTTAATAGTCTATGTGGATGATATAGTCCTCACTGGTAATTGTAAAGAAGAAATGACTCATCTTAAACATCTTCTCTCAAGAGAATTTGAAATCAAAGATTTGGGGCACCTAAAGTATTTTCTTGGGACGGAAATGGCTAGATCAAGTAGAGGTATTTGTGTTTCTCAATGGAAGTACACCTTGGATCTCTTGAGAGAAACTGGAATGAGTGGGTGCAAGCCAGTCGAAACGCTTATGGACCCTAATACTAAACTTGGAAATATCATCCAAGGAGAAGTTGTTGATCGAGGTAGGTACCAACGGCTGGTAGGGAAGTTAATTTACTTAACCCACACTTGGCCAGATATAAGTTTTGTTGTTAGTTTGTTAGTCAATTCTTGAACAAGCCCTCCAAGGAGCATATGGAAGTTGTGTATCATATCCTTAGATGCCAAAATGATCCGAATAAGGGACTCAATGTTAAAAAGGCCTAATAGATCCTTAGAAATTTATACATATGTTGATTGGGGCTAGTTCCCAATCGTCAGTCTGACTTCAAGTTATTGTTCGTATGTATGGGGAAATTTAGTGACTTAGCGCAATAAGAAGCAACAAGTTGTTGCTCGGAGTAGTGTTGAAGCTGAATTTCGAGCCTTAGCACATGGAGTTTGTGAAGGAATTTGGTTAAAGCGTTTGTTGATTGAATTAAGGATTGAGACTGAAGGCCTTATAGAAGTTCTATACGACAACCAATCTACCATAGCAATCGCAAAAAACCTAATGCATCATGATAGGACGAAACATGTTGAAATAGACAAACATTTCATCAGTGAGAAGATTGAAACAAAGGTGATCAACCTAAGACATGTCCCTTCACAGCAGCAGGCAACAGATATCTTGACAAAGGTGCTACATCGTTCTAATTTCTATGAGCTAAATTTGGAAATGGCTAGCATATATCATCCAACTTGAGGGGGAGTGTAGAAAATCAAGCTAGAGGATTAGAAATATTTGTTTCCCATATATAAATGATTGTATCCATGTATAGGAGATCATTAGAAGATATTGTTGTAAAGTGATACTTGAGTTGTATATTATCTGAGTAAACACCTAAGATGGATATGAGTAGTTCCCACATGATTTAAGGATTTTGATTGGATCTCTTTTGTATATATATACATGACTAATTCTTAATAAAAGGAGAAAAAACTTTCAGATAGCTTCAGTTAGCTTTAACTGTGTGCTCGCCTTTCTTATCCAGTAACAAAAAAATTTTGTCCCTTTCCCTTTGAGAGATATTTTTGCTGCTAATCAGGTTGTTAAGTCTCTATATTTCTTCCATTTCCTAATCATTGAATGGCCTGATAAATCTCAGGTGCCATCCTCTTTCACCTCTTGTAGTGTCCTAGACCTCTCCCACTTTAGCCCCTTTTGAGGCAGCCATAGCATACAACGTTGGGAATTGATCACACAATGGGGTCTCACCTAGTTTATCATCCGAAAATCTAGTAGGCCCCGTCACCTAACATGCTTACAATCTTGTTTCATTTCTTGAGCTTCTCTTCTAATATCCTTTCGAGACCCGCTGAGAAACTTCCTTAGGCTCCGCTAGAACAACCTTCTTCTTCCATTTTATGCCAATTAGATCTTTCGGGAAGGGTTGTCCTCCATAGCTAGCCTCGATTCCATTCTTTAGTGAGTTCAACTTTTAGCTGCGAATACCCAGACCTCCTTGCCCAAACACTGAGTGCACACTATATTCCAATTTACCAAGTGAATTTTTTTTGTCTTGGTTACCCCCTTCCCATAGGGAATCCCGCTGAATTTTCTCCAATCCAAACTTTACCCTCTTTGGAATTCGGAACAGAGACATAGTGTAAATCGACATATTAGAAAAAGTGCTCTTGATGAGGGTTAACCTTCCCCCTTTTGAAATATATTGCCTTTCCTGTGCTAGCTTCTTCTGAACCTTTCCTCCGCTCAGTCCCAGGCTTGTAAGAAGTTATGCCTCATGCCTAGAAGGGAAGACGAGGTAAGTGGAGGGTAGAGCTCTTGTCCTACACCACTAGCTCGGAAGCTGGCTCATCACAAATTCTCCACATTCCCCGGCCCAAGCCCAGTTAAACTTTTCACTAGGTTGATTTTCGGACCAAAATGACTGAAGCCATAACAAAATCTAGGCGGGTAATCTAAGCGATCCTAAGTCATTCGCGAAACACTAGGGTGTCGTCCGCAAAAAGTAGGTGGGTAATCTGCAACTCCTCACCTAATCTGTCCGCGATTTTGAAGCTTGACAGGAAACCCCAAAGGCAGCCTTATCCACGAGGATGGAAAAAACCTCCATACCAATGATAAACAACTATGGGGAAAGGGGATCCCCTTGCCTCAAGCCTCTAGAGCTATTGAAAAACCCTATTGGGCTACCATTTACCAACACAGAGAAATGTGCAGTTGAAATGCATCTCTTTACCCAATTGACCCACTTAGCTCCAAATCGATTTTATAAGTCTTTATAGTGCGAGTCGGTTATCGATCGTAGGCTTTTTCTATATCCAGTTTACATAGGACCCCTCTTTCCTTCCTTTTTAGCATGATATCTATCACTTCATTTGCCAACAGTGAAGCATCCATAATCTGTCTACCTTTGAAAATTGCATTTTGGTCTTCATTTATCAGATTGTGCATAACCTTCTTTAATCTATTTGCTAGGACCTTTGCAATAAGCTTGTATAGGCTTCCCACCAACCTTATTGGCCTATAATCCTTGAACATCCTCGTAATGTCAGCCTTCACTATTTCCTAGCCAAATTGCCAGAAGGCAATCGTGAATCCGTCTGGGCCTTGGGCCTTGGGCCTTCTCCCCATTTAGGTCATTCAATGCTGTGAACACTTCTTCTGTAAAAGGGAGCTCTAGTCTTGTAGCCTCTTCCTCACTAATTCTTTGAAAGGACAGTCCATCTAAGCTTGCTCTCCACTCCCTTATGTCTGATAATAGAGTTTTGAAGGCTTCCACAACACCCTGTCTCAGCTCTTCTTCCTCAGTAAGCCATGCTTCATTTATTCTAATCTTGGAAATTTGATTCCCTCTTCTGAGGATTAATCGTGCAATAGAAGAATCTGTATTTCTATCGCCTTCATTCAGCCATATCTCCTTAGATTTCTTCAATGGGGCCCATCGTTGAACTCTTTCAGGCCTCCATTTTCTACTCCTCTCCTCCTAAATAAGTCTTTGAACATCTAGATCATCCCACTCTTTTACTTTCTTTAATGCCTCCTTCTTAACTTCCACCCTCCCAAAGGAATTCTTATTCCAAGCTCCGAGCTAAGCTTTAAGGGCTTTCAGTTTTTCTGTCAGCACATAGCTTCCCATACCTCTTATCTCATAGCTGCACCACTAATCATTAATGAGGTACTCGAAACCTTCCTCCTAGAGCCACATATTCTCGAACCTAAAGGGTAGTGGACCCATAACGAGGCGACCCTCCTTGAAGGATTGGGTGGTGATACGAGGAATTTGGGTTTTGGTAAGCGAGCTTTGTGCTTGCTCCCCGAAGAGCACTTCAAACCTCTGTAATATAAATACATCCAATCGGTCATCCTTTGGCTATTCGGACCTCCTTTCCAAATGTATGGACCCCTTGCGAGGAGAAGGTCCTTGATTGAACTTTCCATGACACAGGAGGAACCTCCTCATAGAACTTAGAAGATTCTCCTTTCCCTGTTCCTTTCATTAGGAAAGCGAGTTACATTAACATCGCCTCCTATACACCATGGTTCTCCCCACAAACCTCTGATTGCACCCAGATCTTCCCACAGTTGGTCTCTACGCTACGATTGTGGTCCATGAAAACACCGTGAATTAGTTCATGACCATTTTGAAGGAAACAAGAATTTTTTTTTTCTCTTATGAGAATGAAACAGTTACCCTTCCCGAACATCCTGAGGTAGAATAAGAAAGTCTCTCTTAACAACCATCAGAAGCAAACATCCTTATTTCACAAGCATCTTTAGAACTGGTAATCTACTTGCAAAGAGTTGTCTTCATAATGTTGTAGATCTATACCATAGGTTGAGATGCAAATAGAGTAAGGGACAGAATATGGACATATCCATATATTGGAATCGTAAGGTAGAATATTTTGTTCTAATAACATGGTATCCTGAGGTAGAATATGTTAGATGTTATATGTAACACCCGGAGTCAGATGAGGTGCACGATGCACGTATGTGTAAGGCGCATATTAGCACCAAGTGCCATTGTAAAAGGATAAAATTGTAAAGTTTTCAAAGAATTGGCAGCACACAATTAAGGAAAGTGGAGGGGTGAAAGTATAATTAATGGAAGTTTAAATATTATTAAGATAATAATAAATTGCAATTTTTCGAAGTCTCCGAAAATTCTCTAGATCTTGGATGTGAAATGGGATTGTCTTGATTAAGTTAGATCTCGCGAAATCTAGTGACCTAGAAAGTTCGTTTAATTCGGGCGATTAGGAATATTTTACGGAATTTCTGGCGACGGTTGTAGAGTGAAACACGGCGAGATTTTGAAAAATTAGAAAAATGACGGAAAGCCCTTCAATTTAAAGAATGTGATTAGGATAAAGGAGAATTGGCTGGGACAAAATAAATTGTTTCGGGGCTGAAACGGAATGAGAAAGGAAGAAAAAGGGACATGTGGGTCCCACTTGAAAAAAAAATAAAAAAATAAAATCAAAACATCAAAAGCTAAATGGGATGACGGACGAGAGGCAACAGAGACAACAGGGAGAAGGAATTTTAAATTTTTTTCTTCTCTTAGTTTATTTCTTAGATTCTGGAAGCCCAGTCGGATTCGTCGGGCGAAGCAAAAGTGATCTGTGACGAGAATTTCTGGCGTGGGTACCAAAAACCGCAGGATTTCTGAGGTCGGATAAAAAATCGGAAAATCCTAAATTTTTGTTTTCTCGGGTTCTGACGTTTTAACCATCGAATTTTCGTACCGGAATTAAGGATTCTTTACCTGCTGTGACGAGGCTACGCATGGAGTGCCAAAATCAGGATTTAAGTAGGATTTCCACGTGAAACAGTGAATACATATAAATACGTATAAAATAGTAAATACGTATGAATACGTATAAATACGTATGCATAGTGCATAGTGCATAGTGCATAATGCATAATGCATAATGTATAGTAAATATCGAATAGTGTATAGTGCATAGTGTATAGTACATAGTGCATATTGAATAGTACATAGTGCATATTGAGTAGTATTTAGTTGGTTGTCTTGTATATGTGGTCTGTCATCGAATGTGAAATTTCAAGTAAAAACGGGAGAAAATTGTGGAATCGATGCTCAGAATTTTTAATAAGCGAGAAAAAGGTGAGTGTTCTAAAACCATTTTTCTAATACTAGTGTATTATTATTATAAAAATGTTTTACTGCGGTATTTAATGATTTTGAGTTGTCTGACCATATTTCTAGAAGCGAAGCAAATGGTTTTGATTTAAACCATATTTTTAAAGCAAGCGATGAGTATAGCAAACAAGTAAATGGTTTTGATTTTAAACCATATGTGAAAAACAAATAAATAATGGTTTTGATTTATTCAACCATATTTGAGAAAATGACAAGGAATTTATGGCGATGATTTTTAAATTGTAAAACCATATTTTAAAAAGAAAATAAGCAAATGGTTTTGAATAATTAAACCATTTTCAAGCGTAATGTGAAATGATTTTGAATTATTAAACCATTTTCAAGCAAGCAAGCAGCGAATGGTTTGAATTGTAAATCATTTTTTTAAAGAAACAAGCAAGCAAAGAATATTTGTGAAAATAGGCACAACTAAAATCCTAGTTACAAAAAGCAAGCATGCGGTCGGTATTTCGATGCACGTGCGGTGGTGTTAGGATATAAATACGTCATTTTTAGTTTTGCACAGTCGGCAAATTTAGATTAAATTGCATCATGGCATTTAAAGGGAAGCCAGGTAAGCGCGTCACGGGGTATATAGGGTTAGCGTTAGTATTTAAATTATGGTGATGGTGACCTGAGGTCAGTTCCATATGTTCTTGGAAAGGTGATGCGGACGAGGTCCTTCCAGGCCACGGTCGATGCACGGGCTCCGTGTTCACTGGGGTGCAACAATGAAGTATAGGTACTCCCGATGGTTGATGTTTTATAGCGTGATATACGGTTTTGAAAAATCGACCATTGGTGTACGATTAAGCCCGGACTTCGGTAAGATTTGAAGCAAGCGGTTGAGCCTCCGTTTATATTTCAAAACGATCGGTTGAGTTCAGGCTCCCGTGGTGATTTTAAAACGATCGGTTGAGCCCAGGCTCCCGTGGTGATTTAAAAAAAAAAACGGTTAAGCCTAGGCTCCCGTGTTTATAAAAGTTTTGAGAAACTTTTAAAGCAAGAGGTTTGTGAAAGGTTTTGAGAAACTTTTTAAAGCAAGAGATTTGAGAAATGTTTATACATTTTTAAACAAGTATAAATTTTATAAACTTTTAAAGCAAGCAAAGTAAAGCAAATAAGCGAAATTGAGAAAAGTTTTATAAACTTTTTAAGAAAAATAAGCAATGACAACAGTATTAAAGTTTTATAAAGCTTAAGCAATGACAGTATTAAGAATTTTATAAGCTTTTAAAAGCGGCAATGCAAAGTTTTAGAAACTTTAAAGTAAGCAAGTAAGGCTTCTGGAAAATATCTTGTAAAAGAGAATTTTATAGTTTTGAGATATTTTCATGAAAAGGAAACATTTTATAAAACATACACTCACTGAGCATGTTTAGCTCATTATTTTCCTGTTTTAAGCTTATTTTCAGTCTGAGCATAGGACCCATTTGGAGCATATTAGAGTTCTCGACATTTGTACAGAAATCTTTATTATTAATAATATTTTGTAAAGAGAACTGAGCTTTGCAAATTGTGTATTGGAATATATGTATGTACATAGTGTATTTGTGAGAATGTGTTGGGTTGTTGGTTGCCATATTTGGAAATGTGTAAGTGTGTATATAGGATTTGGAATGTATCTATCATAGTATCATCTTTGCGAGTTTACATTGTCAGATTTTCCAAAATCTAAAGTTGGAAAAAAGAAAGAAATTTTTTTATGCGAGGTTTAAGCAAGCAATACGGCTTAGCTTCACATGGATTTCTGGTCGTTGGGGTAGCGATTGAGGTTATGTGGAGTGGCCGGCACACATGATTAAGAGGGGTGGGGTGTAATCAAGTATATTTGTGTTGAAAGAGTTTTGAACATGTGATACTAAGCTCCTAGATCCATGACACTATGGAATTGATCATGTCAAAATTGAGCTAAGATGTTATTAGTTGAACACTTGAGATGAAATGGTTGGGCCAGATTTTGTTCCTTAGTGAGTGGGTTCCATAATGGTAAATTTTGTTTGCACACTTTCCAAAGTCATGCTGCATTTTGGAACTCACAAGTTATCCTTAATCAGAAACAATCTCGTAGGTGCTGACGATGTACTTCATCACGCAATATCAACTTGAATAGATAATGCTTCTAATGACATTTGGAACAACTGTAAAAACGAAAAAGATCTAACTCACATATTCAGCATTGTTATCATATTTGTTGGTTTTTACTCTGAAGTGCATGTAATATGTTCAATGCTGAAAGTAAATTTTCTTTTCTTTTATACATAGTTAAATTTTTTCTTTTGTTTTAAGCATACTTATTTTAAATATTTTTCCCAAAACTTCATAAGTGGGCCAAATCCTCCTAATTATGCCACAATGGAGACATACTCCTTAATTGTGTGAATGGGGGGCCTAATAAAACAATTCATCAACACGCTGTTGAAAAATATGGACATAATAAATTTGGTGGACAAAATATTAAAATAAACAAGTAACAAATTTTTAAAATTATTTAAGATATGTTTTAATAATTATTTTTATTGTTGTTGTTCATGTTCTTCTTCTTCTTTTTCTTCTTCTTCTTCTTCTTATTATTATTAATATTATTATTATTATTGTTATTATTTTATTGCTTAGAACTTGAAGACATAAATATATTGTTGAGAATCATAGGATATTCTTAGAATATCCTTTGATTTATTCCCTTCCTTTTTGTGCATGATTTGTTTCCTTTTTATGTCTTCTTGATGTACATAAGTAGGTAGGACCTGTAATGTTCTATTCATCCAATCAATAAGAAAAACATCATTTTATTATATATGACTTTGATTACTACGACACTTTTTCTCCTGTTGCTAAGATAGCCTCCGTTCGTCTTCTCTTATTTATGGTTGTTATGAGCTCTTGGCCCTTGTATCAGTTGGACATTAAGAATGCATTTCTCCATGGCGACCTCGTTAAGGAGGTATATATGGAGTGTCATTTGGATTTGTTCTTTCGAGGGAGTCTAGTTTGGTATCACGAGGAAGCTACATTGTTCATATATGGCCTAAAACAGTCCATTCGAGCTTGGTTTGGCCGCTTTAGCTCTATGGTACAGGAGTTCGGTATGATTCGGATTACATCATACCACTCTGTCTTCTATCATCATACATCATCAAGACAGTGCATCTATCTGATTTTTTATTTGGACGACATTGTTATAACCGGCAGTGATCATGAGGGTATTCAGAAACTTAAACAACATCTCTTCAGCCATTTTTATAAAAAAAACTTGGGGAAACTCACGCACTTTCTGGGGATTGAGATAGCTCATTCTAATTCTAGTGTGGTTATGTCTCAAAGGAAGTATGTCTTGGATATATTGGAGGAAACTGGTATGCTAGACTGTAAACTTGTAGATACTTCTATGGATCTGAATGTCAAGATTGTACTTGGACAGGGTAGTCTCTACTAGATCTAGGGAGATATCGACGACTAGTAGGGAGACTAAACTACCTCACCATCACCTGATCAGACATTTCCTTTCCTATGAGTGTGGTTAGTCGATTCGCCATGATCCTTAAATGTGATAGTCATTCGGATCTTTATGTCAGTATCTCCGTTATATCAAAGGAACACTGAGCCAGGGGGTGTTATATGAAAACACTAGGGTGGCCTTCAGATTGTTGGATATTGTGATGCAGACTAGGTAGGCTCACTTGCAGACAGACACTCCACTTTAGGATATTGTGTATTTATTGGAGGCAACTTGATATCCTAGAAGAGTAAGAAATGGGATGTGGTGAAATTGGGGTCTATTCTTTGAAGTTGAGTATCGGAGGCTATGACTATGGCCGGCTTGTGAGCTTCATGTAGGCACAGGCAAACTTCTTTAGGAGAGCCCAAGATTTAGGAAGGATGGACAAAATGTGACTTGTGTGATAACTGACGGCCACACACACATTGCTTCCAACCATGTCTTTCGCCCAGAGGACCAAACATATTGAAGTGGACTATCACTTCATTCGAGAGAAATTGTCTCGGGATGTATGACTAGTGTAGTTTCGTCCTTTCGGAGCAATCAACTATGGTATTTTCACAAAATCTCTCGAGTCAAAGTTCAATTCGATTTTATTTGAGGCAGTGCGTAGCGTATATCTTCGGTTTGTGAGGGGTAGTGTTGAGAATTATAGGATATTCTTAGAATACCCTCTGATTTATTCCCTTCCTTTCTTGCACAATATTTTTCCTTCCTTTGTACATGATTTGTTTCCTTTTTATGTCTTCCTGATGTATATAAGTAGGTAGGACACATCTTGATCTGTTCATCCAATCCAATAAGAAAAGCGTCGTTCTTATATTACCACATATACTACAATAGAAAATAAATTGCTTAGTACAAGCATTTTGTAACTAATTTATTTTTTGGTAGATACAATAAATTTACTTTTTATCTTAGATATTATTTAGAATATGGTAATAATACTAGGAAGTAATAACTATTTTTTTCTCCTTCAAATTATTTAATTTCATTATCATTCTTACCACACTAACATATCTGAAAAATGTCTGAAGAAAAGATAAAAGAGGTTTAGTTTCATGTTAATCAAGAAACGAGTACCTCTGGTTCTAAGTTGCTAGACCTTGGAAAAACACATCTAGGGTTTCATGACCGCTTCTATGAGTTAAATCTCTAATATTCATTTAAGACAGCTAGAAGGTCATGGAAGTACATGTTGATGCACAGGGACTCTAACTTGAGAGGAGAGATCAAATAAGTAGTGATCTTGATTGAATGGTGGCCAATAACTCCTATAAGTAGTCATTATGCATGGGTACATTTTTGTGGTTCATGACTTGGAACCTAGGGCATTGCTTTAATAATGTGAAAAATAGGTGTTCTTGACATGATAAGACAAGAAACCAAAAAGTTAATAACATAGAATTATAAAAAAAGACATGTCAATTTTATAAACATAGGAAAAAAGGATAACTAAAACTACGTCAAGTGAACAATGAATTGAAATTTCTCAATATCATGTTAAAGAAAGATGTTCTAATTAAGGTCTGGTCTTTTTGTAAGACCTGAGGAGAAGAATTTGATAGTTTGTATGTTGTTTATGTTCATGTATGATGATTCCCTATTTGAGGATAAATCACGACTTCCAAATTGGAGCATGAATTCAAAAGTGTGTTGTCCCTCTCATGCATATGGGGCCTCGATGTTGATATCTAATTTTGAAAAGTCCATGTCAGTCAACAATCATTACATGCCACATGTTCAACTTGTGACATGAGAATTTCTTCATGACTTGATCAATTACAATGTCCCACTTGTCCCAAGAGTTATTCTTTCAAGTTAGTTTTGCACTAAGAGGACACCTAAGCCTTGGGCCTCCAATGTTTGGACAGGTCCATTTTCTCTTCTGTACATACTTTCTGCACATATCTCCCTATGCCCTCTATTGCTATAACATTTAAATAAGAATGCCTGTCTGTAACTTCATCCTTGGGTCATTTGTAGGTCAATGGAATATGGATGCTTGCCTATAGCAAATGTTGAAGAAGTTTTCTTACTTCACTTCTTGGTGAAGGTGATACCATACACAGTTGAAATGGATGGTTGCTTTTTTTTTCCTTCACATGGGAAATAATGAATGTATTTTCCAAAATGGCTGTAGCTAGCTGCGCGATCCTAAAATGATTGATTGGGTCAGCCAAGCTTTGAGGGTCCAAAATACACTTGGTGGTGGAGTTGGTCTTTCACCACCGAAAACTTAGTGATTGGTTTGAGGATCTTGGTCTGGTGGCTAGAGTTGAAGGCTCTTAAGATGAGATTAACATGAAGTACACAGCCAGAATGAGAGGGAAAGAGGACCAAGTGTCTCTTTATGACACATCTCATCTCTTAAACTCTTCCACATCATCATGGAATAATTAATATGCGAGTTACTATTCTGAAACACTATAAAAAGGCCTCCATTTCTAACCAAACAAGAGAAGAAGAAATTCCTGCTTTCCTACTCTTTATCAATTAGGCATTGTTATTATATTCTAATCAAGAGTTTACCCCTTTAGTGAGTAGCTCATTGCCTCCTGCATATGCATCCTCCCCATTGTCTTGGAGCATCAAATGCTGAAATGCAAGTAATTCTTATTGATTCACTTCTATTGTTGTCACATTTTTAGATTATACAAGTCCTTTTGTTTTTCTCACTTTTAACATTTCTCACCATAGTTGGATGCAACTCTTCATCAGAGGCAATGTGTGTTTGTATTCCTGAGGTCACTAGAAAATATTCATTTTCCATCATCTTTAGTGTTGAAGGGAATCAAATCTGATCAATAATGTGTATTTACTCTTTGTTTTATGTTGCTGAATGGCAAGAAGGCAAGCCTTTTGACATCATTAACCATCTTGTGAATAGTAGCTTTGCAATTTCTGCTTTTAGTATTTATTCTTTTCTCCTCACTGCTGACTATGATACTGAACAATGAAAAACAAACTACTTTTATTTCCAGGATTCAGATTTTGTTTTTACTTCAGATATTGGTAGCCATTCAAATTTGAAGATAACTTACATTATATTGATGGAGAGGCAACCTACTGAATCATGGTTGGTTATTCTCTTTTGGAAATTTTAGTGGAACAAACTCCTATTCAGTAAGAAAAATGATTGGACGCTTTGTGTTCTACAGGAAAAAATTTAGTCATTATAACTTAAGATCACACTGCCACAGTTTAGGACTGGCAGAGGGGGGTGGGGGTGCTGGAGAAGAGGTTTCTGGTCTTTGGTTTTACTTTCTTGCAGATGTTGATACCTTGAAAATCTAGGTATGAGTGATGAGCAATAACATCATGATGCATGTTGTATGATTTTACTATAGACATATAAAAGAGTTTTAGACGGAAATAATTTGTTTGAAAAAAAAAATTATTAAATTAGAATGGATGGCAAAATAATTATCAAAGTAATGCGTAATGCCGTTGTCATGGACAACGGCAATTGGAAATGAAATTCTCAAATGACGTTGTTCATGACAGCGGCAATTGGGCATAATTCAAATGCCGCTATCAATTGGGCTTAAATTTCAAATTTGGTTTCATTAGTTTATATTTGATAGTATTCTTCATACTTTGGTTTAATAACCTATATAAATTTTATTACATATTTTGAGTACTAAATATAATAAGTTGGGTATAATTTTATATTAGACTCTTGCCAGTATTTGAT
Organism: Tetrastigma voinierianum; assembly: GCA_016808115.1. NCBI lineage: Eukaryota > Viridiplantae > Streptophyta > Magnoliopsida > Vitales > Vitaceae > Tetrastigma > Tetrastigma voinierianum. The sequence continues at coordinate 891,152 of JAEQBH010000160.1, read as the reverse complement.
GTAATATTAACTTATTGAGCAAGTATATAACGACACGAAGATGACGAGGTCATAGTCACATGATGGATTATTTAATATTTATTTTTAATTTGTAAAGGTGATTGATAAATATCCACAATAATATTTCTAAAATTTTTAGAGAAATTTGATAACTAAATTTTTGAATTTATAATATTAATACCTTTTTTTAGCTATATAATTCGCAGTTATATTTGTTTCTAATACTCAATGGTGAGTTGAATTTATTTGATAATAGATCAAATAAAATTTATTTCTAATAAGTGTTTGTTTAAAAATTAGACTATTTTGTAATCATTCTCCATATTTAAGTTTTTTTAAAATTTAAAATAAAAATAAAAATGAATTAGAATATCTTGAGGTTAGTAGCCTATGAAGGAAGAGGAAATATCTCGATGTAGTTTTAACTACGAGCTGTATGAATCATGTCAGAACGACTAAAGTCAGAGACTAAGAATTGGAGTTTAGGCCGAATGTTACGAAATCATTGCATATCTTAAACTAAAACATCACTTTGAAGTTTAAAATCGATCGGTTGATTCTCATTTGATTCGATTAATTCGACTTATCAGCTATGGTGGTTTCATTAGCATTTTTTTAGTATCTGAGCCCTAAAAAAAAACCAATTTTACTTTGAAAATGGGTAGTAGTCATTATGCATTCTTCATGAAGACAAATATGTGTCTAGAAATGGTGTCATGGAGCTTTGTCATTTGATTTGTTTGTTTGTTTTTTTTTTTTGATAAATCGCAAGGGAGGCTGATGAAATAGGTTGGCAAAAGCTGACCTAAAAAAGAGTATCTGGGATGTATACAACAGGTGCCTCAAGACCTATACAAAAGAAACAAAAAACACAAGCACCATAAACTAAGATCTTGGTAAAGACACCAGCTTTCTGATTATCAAAGAATTATAACAAACAACCACACTAACCAAGGAACACTAGCCGATTATGACCTCCATGCATAAACCAAATCATATAAATATATAAAAACATTTGTATACAAATATCAATATATAAAAATATCCGATATATCAATGAGTTCATAAGATGGCAATCTTTATATTTATAATGGCGCTACAAAATACACAACTAGTTGATCATAAGTCTCGTGCGATCTCAAACAAAGGCTGATGGGTAGGGTGATGGGCAGAGACGAGGAGTGATGGATGAAGTACTGAACATATCGTGGGAGCGCGAGATCGCTTAATTTGGAAGTGCTTGACTTTGATACAAGGTCAAGGATGGTGTCACCGATGTGAGGCAATGTAGGGGATGATAAAGGGTGGGATGATAAGGTGATATCTACTGCTATGGAGGTTGGATCTGGCGACATCAAATATGGTAAAGATGTGTAAGTGTTTGTGGGTATGGAAGGTGATGTGTAAGTGTGTAGGGGTATAAAAATCTCGGGTGATGGGTGAGTATGGGGGGGTATCGAAGTAGGCAATGTCGGCTCAGGTGTACCACGACCGCCCTCACTATCTCGACCATGACCTCTCCCACCATCTCGACCATGTTCATTTGTGCTTTCTCCCACTACTACGAGATTTGACACATACTGCGATTTATAGTTGGGGTGGTGCGGGTGCTCTTGCCATATCGCGAGTTATCTTGCAGAGACTAGCTGGATCGTGGGGCAGCGGTATTCGCGGTTTGTATTACAACGATACATGTATGTAATATTTTTTGTACATACACGTTCCTTCTATACCTGACACATCATTAGGTTCTTGCTCTGTTGTTATATTCGGTATGGTCGCCGGAGGAAAACTGATGAGGCGACTGATTTTGGAAATCAGTAGTATATAAGGCTTTGTTTACCTCATGCCTTACATGATGGCGATCACCCAGATGTCGTGGTGGAGACCTAGTGAGGCCCTTGATGATGGATTACCGGGTTGAGCACGCCATTGAACCAGAGCCGACTCTTCCATTGGGGTGTAGGTGGAAGTACCTTTGACAGTGCGCCAACCATCTTTGTGTCTATGCTCGAGATCATTGGATTATGGACTCTTGATCGGGTAATGATATGTAAAGTATATGGTTCTATAGTAATTTCATTCATATTCACATAAAAGTTTTGGCGTCAAGTGTAAATGTAGTCTTATAGCGGCCTCTGTCGGGAGTTGGTTGACTGCTTCCAGTCTTTGTTTAGGCGATCGGGAGATACGCGGACGATGTCACCTCTTATATGTTTCAAGACTGTTGAGTTGCATCGTCTAGAGCGAGTCTTGCGCCAGTTTGGGCTACACTAGGAGAGACTTCCATCTTGCTCTTATGACCAACAACTACATAGAGTGGATGCACGTGGACGACATCAGAGAGATTGGACGACGTATCATGCTCCATACATTGCCTTATGGGATATGCGAGCGGGTAGGATCATCACTACACCCCCTATGATGGGTATGATGTACTTCCATGATCTATATATGCAGTGGTATCGTTGTATTACACGACGTTTTATGATACCACCACTCCATAGGGATGATATGAGGTTCCATACTACAACCGGTACTATTCAAGTTTTGGTAAGTTAGAGTCATGTGTTTCTAAAGTGTTTTCCAAATTTGAATCAATAGATTATGTATTTATAATTCTTTGGTTGATTCATTTATATTTTTACTATGGTTGACATAGCTAGTCGCTTGCGCTATGCTACCACGGGTTTGGTGTACGACTTACATCATATTGCTAGATCAGTGTTACACCAGATTGGAGAAGAACATCGTATCGCCGGCTACGATCAGGAGACATCTACATCACATGGACCATCCATTAGACCTTTGGTGTCATCCACTCGATTACATATCACGACCGATTCGGTGGGAGGTTGATCGGCGAGGTGGAGTGGTCGAGATGGTGGTGAGGTCATGGTCGAGATGGTGGGGCGGTCGTGGTACGTGGTAAACTGTTTTCGCCGATCTTATCATGTATGTCGTCGATTTTATGCCACTGTGACACACATCGCTTTTCATGCTCCGGGACACTTACACATCTTTGCAGTATCCAGATGTCGCCCAGGAGCCGGCCTCATGTGGTGTATGTCACCTTATCGTCCAGCCATTTATCGTCCCACACGCTGCCTTCCATCGGTGACACCATCCTTGACCTTGTATTAGAGTTTGGTGCACTTCAGTGGCGACCTCGTGCTCCCACGGTATCGTCGAGTCTTGTCAATCGTCCCCTCGGCTCCCAGCCCAGCTCCATTAGCTCCCTCGGCTCCCTCGGCTCCTTCGGCTCCATCAACTCTGTTTGAAGTTACTTACGAGGACCACATAGATAAACTAGCTATGTATTCGGGCGTGGAGTCTGAGGAAATATAAAACGTCATCTGTGGGACTCAGTGATATATGTTGATATTTTATATATTGATATTTGTATCTGATGTTTTAATATATATTTATATGATTTGGTTTATGCATGGAAGTCATAATCGGCTGAGTGTTCTGGCTAGTGTGATTATGCATTATGATTATTTGATTATCAGAAAGCTGGTGTCTTTGCCAAGATATTAGTTTATGGTGCTTGTGTTTTTTGTTTCTTTTGTATAGGTCTTGGGGCACCTGTTGTATACATCATGTATATTCTTTTTGGGGTTGTTTTGTCAGTACTGTTTTAGATGACTCCTTTCTTCATAAAACAAAAACAAAAAACAAAATCAAATGTGAGTACAATGACAATTTACAGACACGTATTTGTGTAACTTTGTTTTGTATTAAATCGTAATATTTAATTACATTTTCAAAATAAAAATGAGGCTTTTTTTAGGGCCCAGTATTACTAAAAATGTTAATGAAACCAATATAATGATAAGTTGACTAATTAAATCAAATGAGAATCAACTGATCAGATTTTTAACTTCAATGATGTTTTAGTTTTGGCATATGCAAGGAATGATTTTCTATAAATATTTCGGTCTAAAACAAATTCTAGCCTCAGGCTTTTGGCGGATTGCGATTCATGGCTAGGCTTCAAGAAAACCTCTTGAGATATTTCCTTCTTCCTTCATGGGCTATGGACCTCGACATATTCTAATTCATTTTATTTTTATTTTAAATTAAAAAAAACTTAAATATGGAGAATGATTACAAAGTAGTCTAATTTTTAAACAAACACTTATTAGAAATAAATTTTATTTGATATATTATCAAATAAATTCAACTCACCATTGAGTATTAAAAACAAATACAACTGTGAATTATATAGTTGAAAAATGTATTAATATTATAAATTCAAAATTTTAGTTATCAAATTTCTCTAAAGATTTTAGAAATATTATTGTGGATATTTATCAATCACCTTTACAAAATTAGAAAGAAATGATAAATAATCCATCGCATTGGCTTTCTATGACCTCATCATCTTCAAGTCGTTATATACTTGTTCAATAAGTTAATATTACATCAAATACTTATAGTAGTCTAGTTGATAAAATTATACCCAACTTATTATATTTAATTACTCAAAATATGTAATAAATTTATATAGGTTATTAAGCCAAGTATGAAGAGATAGTATCAAATATAAACTAATGGAACTAAATTTGAAATTTAACTTTATTCTTTAATGAGCGAGCAGCGGCGTTTGAATTATCTTACGGTGTGGGTGTCATTGACGGCGTCATTTGATAATTACGTTTCGGATGGACGGCATTTGAACATTTATGCCCAATTCTTTGTTGTCATTGGCCGGCGTCATTGATAATTTCATTTCCAATTCTTGGTTGTCATACCCAATGACATTGCAACTACTTAGGTAGTGTTACATTCTAATTTAATAGTTTTGTTTTCAAATAAATTGTTCAAGTCACTCATGACAGGATCCCCCATCTGTTGCCTACATGACCGGCCTTTATTTGGGGACTAGTAGTCTTGTATATGGTTCACTTGAAAGCATATTATGTAGCTTAGAGGTCCTATCTAGAAAATTTGAAGTGAATTCTAGTTGATTTCTTTGGTGCTCTGGAGGTGGAAATCTATATGGTTCATGTTAGCACAGATTCCATGGGACAAATATGATGCCCATTGAATTTTGTTTAATTAACTTGGTGATATTATTATGGTGTGTTTTTCTTAATAATTAATTAACATATATAGAATAGAATGTGTCATATGCAGGCACAGCCTACAAAGTTTGTTTCTTCCATTTGTTGCTGCTGCTGCCGCCTGGATGAGAGCAAAGTTTGATGATTGCTGCTGTTTTATATCCAAACAGCATTTTGGGATTGTGACCTCAATCTGCCATTGCCGTTGCTGGGCCGTCCGCCGATCGCTGTTTCTGGAACATACATCGCGTAGCTTGGCCTTCAATGAAGGAAGGTTACTGACTTGCTATGGCTATGGAAGAGTTTCATTTCATCTTGAGGCTGATTGCTTCTGTGAAAACAGTGTTGTATTCTTTACCAGAGTTTTAGACCAAAATTATTTGTTTGAAAAAAATTATTAAGTGGTTTGAAAGTAAAATAATTAAGTGATCTTGTAATCTTCTTTATTATAGACAACGATAATTGGATTTATGAAATTACTCAAATCTTAGTTGTCCTTAACCAGCTAATTGGATGTCAAATTTTCAAATGACTCAAATGCGTTGTCGAGACACGACAATTGAGAAAATTGTTCAAATACCGTTGTCATGAACAACGGCAATTAAGTTTTTTCAACTTGGCCTTTTTAATGCGGCAATTGAGGACCCTCCAACACAAAAAGGAGGATCCTTTTGAATCATCGACAAACGTTTACCGCCGCCATCCCCTTCCAACACAATGGCGTTTACCACCGCCATCTCAGGACCTACTATGTCGCTTATCTCTATTCCCTCCATTCCATAATAAATTTCGTTCCTCTTTCTTCTAATTACACGAAAATCAATGTCGAGGCCTGTCTCTACGACTTGACTCCTACGTCAGAGATTCAATACAAACTCTTAGTTCTGCCCTTGAAAAGCCAAGGAAGGCGATGATAATAGATGGTTGGACAACGGCATTTGAAAAGATTTTCCAATTGTCGTGGTCATGAACATCGGTATTTGAGTTTTGAACCCCAATTGCCATGGTTATGCACAGCGGCATTTGAGAGTTTCATAAATCCAATTGCCGTTCAGCCCTTAACAACGGCGTGCGGTCTTTTGGTATTATTTTGAACTAGTAATTTAATAAAAAATTTCAAACAAATTATTTAGGTCTAAAACTCTCTTTTCAGGTTAGTACTGTAGTGATCACTTTTAGGCTGAGGATTTGTTTAAGAATAAATATTGAAATGGAATTATATACTACTTATTATTCTGTTTGGTCTCTAATATAAAGAATATTTGATAAAAATTAATTTTTACATTATCTTGTTAAATGTTTTATTTTATTTAATTTGTATATTGTTTATTGAATATTTATATAACAATTATAAATGTATCAAGTACTTAATTTTATTACAGATAATAATATTACTTTAAAGTCACAAATGTTTTGATTTTTTTGGAGCAGAAGTTTTAATATCTAAATTGATTACCAATCCAAACTCATAATCTAATAAATCATTCAGTAAATGATAATCTTGCAACTCAAAGTCAAATTTGTTAAGAGTTTATATTTAAAAAGTATTAGGCTTAAAAAAATTAAAACAAGAAATAATTATTTTATTTGATAGAGAAACAAAATGAAAAAGGTGTGTTTTCATTCATGTCTTGTAAGATTTTATGTATTCTTTGGATGAAGGTACCATCCTCAACCATTAGGTGATAATGGTTATATCGGTATGAATGATATATTGATATAAATTTTAAAGATATATCAGCCTCTATTGAAAGTAGTATTTTACAAAATAATATAAAATTGATGAAAATATATATTGAGATATACCAATGAGAGTATTTTTACAAAAAATAACATAAAATTGAAAATTATATAAAATTCATGAAAATATTTTAAAAAAATTAAAATGACAAAAAATAAGCAAAATAGAGATTATTGGATTACTTGTTTCAATATTTTATAATTTATCCTAAATTTTTAATTAAGTAAAATGTTAAAAAATAAATACTAATAATATATTGAATTTATTTATTGCTTGATAAAACTAAAATATATAAATTAATATTTTTTTTCTTTTTTTTAATACATTTTAGTTTCAAGGTAGTAAACAGTCCCGAACTCGAAGCTGAGACCCTTCCCTTCCTATGCCCTTAGCCTATTTGAAACCGTGAATGCTTTACCACTTTTTATTTTTATTTTTTTATGACAACTATTCACTTGGAATTACAATATTATAGTAATATGTTCTCGAGAAGTTTCAAACCGTAGTCTCTTCCCTTCTTATGTCTAGTCTAACGCTTTAAACCAACTAAGTTAAGGCTTATTGGCTATATAGATTAGTAGTTAAAATCTCATTTGGTATATATTAAATAATTAATGATAAAACATATTAGTCAATTATATCCTACTCGTTTTAAATCTTGAGAAAAGGTAAAAAAATGAAAACAAATTTGGTTAAAAATTAATAAATTCTTTCAGTATTTTATATAAAATTTCATTTGTTTGTTTTTAGGATAAAATAAATTAATAAAAAAATATAAAGCTTCAATTAATTTTAAAATTAGTTGTTTTCCAAACTGAACTAAATATTGCAAAAGTATTCTTGTAATAAAACAATATTTTCTTCGAAATCAAATATAACCATAATAAATTATATTAAACTATATTTATTATCCTTCTTTAATTGAATTTATTTCGAAGTAAAAAAATTAAATAAAATGAAGTCTACGGTCTTGCAAGTGATAAAGGCCAAGCCAGTGACTATAGTGACATCATGAAGAAAGGGAGCATGCGTATGAGGCTCAGATTTGGGCGAAAAAATATTATGAAACAAAAAATGAGAGAAAAATAAAAGGAAATAAATTTTAGAAAAAAATAAAAAATAAGTTTAAAATCAATAAATTAATTCTATATATTTATTCAAATTTTATTTGTTTATCTATATTATATAATGACTAAAAAATTTAAAATATGTAAAGTTCTAAGGAATTTCGATTATATTTTATATGGTAAAACCAAAAATGAAAAAATCATTTTTTTAGTATTTTTTTTTCTTTCTATGATCCTTTTCAAGTTCCAAACAAAGAAAACCTTCTTGTGTTTTTAAAGCTATGGCACAGTTGCAATGTAGTAAATTGTCCCCCGTTAGGACTTGAACCGGAACTCCTTCTTGTATACGCTTATTGTGTTTATCGCATGGGTTCAGATACAGATGAACACAAAACCTTAATGTGAGAGTGTATAAACTCTGTCTAGCTTTTGAGGATTTTTATTTTATAATTATTTTCAAACACGTGTACAAGAGCATGTAAGGACTGTGAAATTCCATGACAGTTTATGGGTGGTTACCCATTTCAAAAGTGTTCCCACGTCTTTCAGGAAAATCAATTACGTGGGTTATTAAAAAAAAAAAATGGTAAATGGGCCACGTTAGTAAAATACTTAACATGTATTAATTTGATTAGTACCCAAAAAAAATCCCCTAAAACCTTATACTTAATCAAGAGAGCTTAAATCACATGAATCATGGCGGTCATGGCGGTAAGTCCTCTAATAACGAGTATTACCTTCCAGGTATTACGATGCAACTTTCTCCCTCGAATAAGAACGATACGTGGGTCATTTCTTTATGAAAGAGATTCCAATTTCTCATACCGAATCTATTTAATGTTGTCATTCTCTAAACTTTATGTATACAACCATATGGAAAGACAAAAAACAAAGTAATTGAAATTTTTATATTGACCAAAATGCGATAAAATATAAGAGTATCTCAATTACACGGAATCTACAAAATGGAATTGAGTCCCATATGCTCAGTATGTTCCTTATAAGCCTTTGGTGGCAATTCCTTCGTCAAGGAATCTGAAATCATCAATTTAGAACTAATATGTTTAATAGCCACCTTGTTTGACTTAACATGTTCTAATAGCTAAGAATTTTATGTCTATGTCTTTACTATGACTTCAGCTCTTAATATTCATGGCCAAAAATATTGCAACAAAGTTATCGCAGTAAATCCTTAACGGCTTAGAGATTGAGTCAACAACTTAAAGCCCTAAAATAAAACTCCTTAACCAAATAGCTTGTAATGTTGCTTCAAAACATGATGCAAATTTTGCTACTGTGGTTGAGGTAGTACCCAATGTTTGTTTTGCACTTTTCCATGAAATGGTTCCTCTAGCTAATAAGAAGACACATACAATGTCAACTTTCTAGAATCAAGGTAGCCAACAAAGTCACAATCTGAGTATCCAACCATATCTAACTGATTAGACTGTTCGTATGTAAGCTTGTAGTCCTTAGTCCCTTGAAGATATTACATGACTTTCTTTTCATCTCTCTAGTGTTCCAAACCTAGATAACTTTGATATCTACCCAACATTCCTACTGCATAAGAAATGTCAGGTCTTGTACAAACCGGAGCATTTATTAAGCTCCCAACCACAGAAGCATAAGGAATGTTTTTCAGCTCTTTCTTCTATAAATCACTACTTGAGCATTGGTTCAAACTAAATTTATCACCTTTAATGATTGGAGCAATACTAGGTGAACAATTCTTCATATGAAATCTCTCAAGAACTTTATTGATATAGGTTTCTTGAGAAAATCCTAAGATCCTTTGAGATTTGTCTCTCTCAATCTTTATGTCAATAACATAAGAAGCTTCTCCCATATCTTTCATATCAAACAATTGTGAGAGAATCTCTTCACTTCATGAAGCATGCTCATATTATTTGAAGCAAGCAAAATATCATCCACATATAGGACTAAGAAAATTATTTTACTCCCATTGACCTTGTGTATACATTTTCCATAAATCCAAATGAGGAAACGACATCATGAGACTTTAAATACCATTGACGAGATGCTTGTTTTAGTCCATGTATAGATTTCCTAAGCTTGCAAACCATGTGATCATTCCCATTTGTGACAAACCCTTCTGATTGTTTCATTTCAACTTCTTCCTCCAAATCTCCATTGAGGGAGGCCACTTTCACATCCATTTGGTGTAACTCCATATCAAAATGAACCACTAATGTCATGATTATCCAAAATAAGTCCTTCTTTGAAACAGGGGAGAAGGTATCATGCTATCAATTTCTTCCCGTTGTGTGAATCCTTTGGCTACAAGTCTTACATTATATCTTTCAATATTGCCTAGGGAGTTTGTTTTAGTTTTAAAGAACTATTTACAACCAATTGTCTTTGTACCTTTAGGCAATTCAACAAGATCCCATACTTGATTGTTAACCATTAAATTCATCTCATCTTTCATGGCATCGTATCATAATTTAGACTCACTTCCACTCATGGTTTGTGAAAACGTAAGAAGGTCATCTCTAGCACTAATATCAATGTCATACTCCTGTAGATACACAATATAATCAGAATAAATTGCAGCTCTCCTTTCTCTAATAGATCTTCTTAATATTATGTCAGCATTCTCTTTTTGAGGATGTTGTATTAATATCCTCATGATGTGGTTCATCAACAATTGGTGCCTCTTGGATTGTCAAATCTTGATGGCTATCTAAGAAAACAATCAATCTATTTTAAGTCTCAAGAGTGGGTTCAATATTATCACGTTCCACAAACACTAAGTTTCGAGGTCTATTGCTCCCACTAATCACATCATTCTTTTCAAACCTTGCATTATGAGATTCTACAATTTTTGTAGCACATGAGGGACAATAAAATCTACATCCCTTAGACTTTTCTGGATAGCCAATGAAATATCCATTTATTTTTCTTGAGTCTAATTTCTTCTCTTGTCGATTGTAAATTCTAACCTCAACATGGCAACCCCAAACATGTACATGCCTTAAATTGGGTTTCCAACCTTTCCATAACTCAAAAGATGTTTTGGAAACTACTTTAGTCGAAACCTGATTTTGTACATATGTTGTTGTTTTTATAGCTTCACTCCACAAGGATAATAGGAGATTGGAGTTACTAATCATACTCTTAACCATATCTGTCAAGGTTCGACTTCCTTTTAGCCACACCATTTTGGGATGGTGATCTAGGCATTGTGTATTGGGCGACAATGCCTTGTTCTTGTAGAAACCTTGCAAACAAACCATATAATTGTCCCTTTTTGGTGTATCTACCTCTATCCAACTTCACGATCTTAATTTGTTTACCCAATTGTTTTTCTACCTCTACTTTATAGATTTTGAAGGCATCTAGTGCTTTACTCTTATCAGAAAGCAAAAGGAGATACATTTAACATGAGTAGTCATCTATAAAGGTGATAAAATATCTTTGACCATTTAAGCACATATCTTAGGGACCACTATTGTCAGTGTGTACAATTTCTAAAACATTAAAAGTCTCTCTAACACTTTTCTTTTTACTTATGTTGGACAAATCAGCAAAATCAGAACCTCAAAGTTGCGTCATTTACTGATCTTTTATTTCTTTCAATAGAGATGTGACCTAATCTCTTGTGACCTGACATGGAAAGATTTCTCTTTATAACACCACGCTTAATGCATACATTTTCATGCATAGTTGTAAGGCTATGATTAAGATTAAGATTTAAATCAGAGTTCCCAATAAATTGTTGTCTAAGTACCACCTCGATAATAACATTGTCTTTTACCAAATGAAATGAGGTACCAACAAACTTAAAATTAAAACCATAATTCTGGAAATTGAAATAAGGTTTCTGGAAAAGGAAGGAACATAAAAGGTTCTTTGAAGGTTCAAAACATAGCCAATTCTAAGAACAACCCTATAGGTTCCAATTGCTTCCACGTGTGAGCTTATCCGATTTCATGAATAGATAAAGCGTTCACTTGCTGTTGGTTTCTTGTGGTTTAAGAAACCCTGCATGGTATTAGCAACATGGATTGTATTATCAGAACAATCCACCAAGTGTTATAAGAAATATGAACCATAGTAGATTCATAACAACACACACTAAGAGATGAGATTACCTTTCTTTTCGAGTCAAGCCTTAAATTTAGGACAACTCTTCTTGACGTGTCCTTTCTTCTTGAAAAAGAAGCACTTGATGTCGCCCTTGTTAACATGGTTTAGAGGCGTCTTGTGCTTTCCTTTGCCTTTCTTGCTTAGTTTCTTTATCTAAGTCGTTAAATGAGCACTCTCAAGCCTTTCTTAATTCAATCTTCCTTCTTCTTTCACACACATGGCCAAAAGTTCATTGATAGACCAATTTTCTTTATTTTTGTTGTGTAAAATCTTGAAAGGTTTATACTTAGATGGAAGAGAATTAAGGATGAAGCAAACTAAAAATGGCTAAGACATCTCAACCTCTAATGACTTAAGGTGAGCAACAATATCCCTCATTTTCATTATGTGCTCGCATATTCCTTTGGTGCCATCAAACTTCATGGAACACATTTTTTTCCATAAAGGTGTTTGCTAAAGCCTTATCAGAAGTCTCAAACTTGTAGAACCCCGGAAAATTTAAAATTTTCTAAAAGTATAAAATTAAATAATAAATTCTTCGAAATTTTTCAAAAAATGTCAAAATAGTAATAATAATAATAAATTGTCAGAATGGTTCAAGGAAATCTAGAAAATTCTCTAGATCTCGTATGACAAAACGGACTGCGCCGTTGGATTCGTCTTACGAAATCTAGTTACCCAGCAAATTTTCTTTAAATTCCGAGACAGTCGGATTTTTCACGATATTCGAGGTAACGAGCGTCTAGTGACTCTCAGGGACAAGATTTTACGAGAATCTCGGGAGTTAGGAAATAACTCAAATTAAGTTCATTTAAAATAAATTGGACTTGAACCGAACCGAAAATAAATTGTTTCGGGGTAGGAACGGATCCGAGTGAGGATCACGTGACACGTGGCGCCATGAGGGCCACACACTTAATTTAAGTTAGAACAAAAGGAAGAAAAGCACATTTTTGGGGCTGGAACCGGTAGTGGGTTGAGTTAGAGAGAGAAAGGAGAGAAACTCCTCCTTCTCTCTACGATCTACGGAGATCGGGTGATCGGAATCCATCGAGCCAAGATTTAAAGTTCATCTACTCGATTAGGGCTGCAGCTGAATTTGCCTGACACCTTGATTCGTCGAAGATTTCGTGTTTTGAGAAGAAAAGTTAGTGAGAGAAGCTCTACCTTCTCTTTAAGATTTATGGCGATTAATGACTCGAGTTCAGTCGGGCGAGACTTAAAGTCGGATTGCTGGTCGAGACGTGCGTGGACAGAAATCAGAATTTTTAGGTCGAAGATTCGACGGAAGTTCGGGAGGCCGTGGGTCTCGGGTCTTGGGACTCAAAAGTTTCGTCTTAGCTCTAAGGGTGGGGAACCTTCCTACTCGGGTTTATTTCTTATCTAAATCTTGTTTTGGTCTTGGTTGGGCCACAGAGTACATTTGGATTGTGTTCGGACACAAAAAACTGATTTTTGCGGTTTGAGCTATGATGTTCGATTTTTGGGTAGCTTTGAAGATTTGATTTTGGGCGGCTGAGTTTGGGACGGGTTTGTGCCATGTTATAGCTAGATTGTGGACTTAATTTGGGCGGGTTTGTTTAGGGTGAAGGTTGTTTCGAGGATGAATTTGGGTCGGAAGAATAGCATGTGCGGGAGCTTTAGGGCAGGAAGCCTTGATTTATTGGGTTTTCCTGCCATTTGCCAGGCTGCGTGACTCATTTCCAAACCGAACTCCCGACTTGAGGAGCCATAACTCTCGTTCGAGCTCCGTTTTGGGTGTTCTTAGACTCTATGAAAAGCCCTTTGAGTCTAGAATCCATCCATATATAGCTTGATAAAATTTGAACTCATATTTGGTCCAAAAATGACTAAAAATAGTAGGCCCCTACTGGTTCCGTGCGTCAGTCACTGTTCATACGAGGCCTCCAATTTCGGACGACATAACTTTCTCGTCCGAGCTCCGTTTGGGGTGTTCTTGGAGGAGTCTAGAATCTGACCATATTCTTTTAAATGGAAATTTGTGCTCACATCCTTGTTGAAAATTTGATTGTTACAACAAGTGTGCTAATTGTTGGTTGTGTGGATGTGAGGAGTTGTGTACTGAAGTGGCCATTACATGGTAGGTTGTAGGCTATCTTAAGTGCATGATATGCAATGAATTAGCATAGGAAATGAGGTGTGTCATTACTTGCCTAGGTAGTGATTTGATGAAATGTTAACATGTATTTGTGTGATTGATTGAAATGGCATATCTTGGTTAAGAGGTGTCATGCTTGGACGTCAATATGTGTGCTCTAACATAGTGGGTTTGTGATGTGTTTTCGTGTGGACATGGCTATTGCATGGCATGTTGTAGGCTAGTTTATTGGGCATTATGCGCCATGATGTAGCCTAGGGATTTGAGTATGACATTACTTGTCTAAGTAGTAGTTGGAATGATGTTGATGCATGCTTGTTTGATGTGTTGACATGAATGTGATAAATGTTAGTATGTCTGCATGTATATTAACGTTTAATGAATGGACTTTTGTGTGCATTAGACTTGAGTGTTCATGGTACGCGGTGTAGTGTAACGGTATAAGTGTCCATGTAAGAGGTCTTTATACATTGGGCATGACTTAGAGTGCAATGGCACAATTGCATTGCACTGGTGCACGGGGACATCGCATGGTATGGGTGTGAGTGCATAGTCGTTGTCATTCACCATCCTTGGTGAATGGGTTGTGAACTTTCGTACTTTGGGCCCGAGTCGATGGAGATCCGCGGTTTGCATGGTTGACGTCAACATTGTGTTTGGTGTCGATGGTGAGGCGGTAAATGGGGCGAAGTCCGTTGGAGTGCGGTTGCATAGCATGAAATTAATACCCGTGTGTTGGGCAATTTAAGTAGGGATAGACACCCCCGATTAAAAAAACCTGGAACTTTGCGATTAGACATGACCCCATCGGTGAAAGACCACACAGAAAATGTCGGTCGATTGTGGCGTCGGAGGTGAGACCACGAAAATCCGTGGCCCACAAATGCATTTTTGGCAGCAAGTACATGTAATTGACACTAGAGGATAAAACCGAGTGGGTATGGGTTTATAAAAAAAGCTTTTGTTTTGTAAATAAATGAGATCATATGAGGATCATCCAAAAAGCCTTTGGTTGAAAAAGAAATGAAAATGACTTTATAAAATGATCATTGGATGTGATTCGAAAAATAAAGGTTCTTATGCGCATAGGGTTCTATCATGTGTGAGAGAAATTACTGTGGACTTGATACATGGGGCATGATGAGTCGCGTACGCAACACCCCGAATTATCTGCTAGCAGGTTTATAACATGTTTAGGGTATAATAAAAATAAAAAGAAATATATTTATACGGAATAAAATAAAGATAAAAAAATAAAATAAGCAAGAACTTTGGTCATCACAAGCAGAGTTAAGGGTAGATTAATAATTTACCAATTCATGACCCAAGGGTCATAATTTAATAAGTTCATATACCCAAGTGAATATCATGCAAAGTTAAATTAAGAGTAATATAGAGTTGGAGGACCAAAGAGTAATAAAAGAAAGATATTATAATGAAATAATGAAGAAAAATTGTGGAAGAGACAAGTGGCTTGAAGGAAATAGGGAGGAAGTTTCCTCCTTTGTTTGGATAGTCAGGATACTCCAAAAGAGAGAGAAAAAGTAAAAATAAAAATAGGATAAGATCAAATAAGGATAAGACCAAAATAAATATCTCATTTTGGTCTTGAAGAAAGAGAGAGCAAAAACGGATAAGGGAGAAGAGAAGAAGAAGAAGGAAGAAAGAAGGAGACTCACAGGTATGGATTCTAGTATGGAATTGAGTATGGTTTTGTATGGAACTATGAATATTTGTATGTAAACTATGTGTGTATGGAACTTGTTAAGTTCTGTATGGAAAAGTATCGATTTTCGTACACTAGTATGAAAACTATGTGTGTAGGGAAGTCTAGTTTTGGTATAGAAATTATAGATACATGGTTTAGAACCCTCTATGTTGTGTATGGTTTGGGTTTGGAAACTCCCAAACTCATTTCTTGTTAGGGTTGAGTTGAGAAGAGTTCTAAGGCTCCTATAGATGTGTTTTGGGAAAGGCCTGGTTGCAATTTGAACCAAGAACTATTTTTGATCATACGCATTAGCCGGACTTTAGAACTGGTTTTTGGGTAAGAAATAAAGGGAATTTGGTAGTGAGTCCTTCTGATAAATTGTAGCCACATCAATGAACTTGATGTTAGACTTTTGAATTCCTCCATTTGGACCTCTGTAGACCAAGTTATGGTCCTTTTACCGAGGTCAGGTCAACTCGGCCAGTTCAGGTCAGCTCGGCTGGGTGTGACTACATGTGACCCCCAACTTCGAAAGGTCATAACTCCTTCGTTCGAACTTCGTTTCGGGTGTTCTTGGACTATATGGAAAGCCCGTTGAGTCAAGAATCCATTTATATTGCTGAGGAGGATAGTAGGTGTCAGACCTAGGTGTCAGACCTAGCTCACCGAGGTCAGGTCAGCTCGGCCAGTTTAGGTCAGCTAGTCTGGGTTGACTACGTATGACCTCCAACTTCGGAAGGTCATAACTCCTTCGTCCGAACTTTGTTTTGGGTGTTCTTAGACTCTATGAAAAGCCCACCGAGTCAAGAATCCATTCATTTGTCTGTGGAGTATAGCAAGTGTCAGACTGAGGTGTTAGACCAAGCTCGGCCAGGTCAGGTCAGCTCTGCCAGTACAGGATTTGACTATGTATGACCTCCCAACTTCGGAAGGTCATAACGCCTTCGTCCGAACTCCGTTTCAGGTGTTCTTGGACTCTATGGAAACCCCATTGAGTCAAGAATCCATTCATATGCTTGAGAAGGATAGTATCTATCAGATTGAGGTGTCAGACCGAGCTCACGAGGGGTCGGAGTCAGCTCGGCGGTTAGTCGGCTCGTGCGGGTTGACTCGCGATATGACCTCCAACCCCGGAAGGGGCATAACTCCGCCGTCGAACTCCGTTTGGTGTTCTTAGACTCTATTAAATCCCATTGATTCAAGAATCCATTAATATGCCTGAGGAGGATGATGGGTGTCGGACCAAGCTCAGGGTTAGGTCGGCTCGGTTAGGATTGCTCGTGCGAAGGGTTGACTACGTATGACCTCTCACGGCTTAGGAGGTCATAACTCCTTCGTCCGAACTCCGTTTCGGGTGTTCTTAGACTCTATGGAAAGCCCATCGAGTCAAGAATCCATTCATATGTCTGTGGAGCATAGAAGGTGTCAGATCAAGGTGTTAGACCAAGCTCGGCCAGGTCAGGTCAGCTCGGCTAGTACAGAATTTGACTACGTATGACCTCCCAACTTCGGAAGGTCATAACTCCTTCGTCCGAACTCCGTTTCAGGTGTTCTTGGACTCTATGGAAAGCTCATTGAGTCTAGAATTGAACCATATTCTATTTAATGGAATTAGGTAGCCACATCTAAAACTCTGATTGTTGTACCAAGTGTACTAATCGCTTGGGTAAAGTCAATTGGAATACATGATAAGAAATGAGATAGATATGAACAAGAAATAGCAATAGACGTAGATTTGATATGTAGAGGAGTATAGAAGAAAAGAATAAAATGATAAGCTCACAGAACACGTATAATTGTGTAGTACCTAAGGCTAGGATATTGAATGACAAGACATATATGATCGTCTTAGGCACTCTGCTGAGTCTTTCTGAGCTTCTGTACGTGGAACACGTATACATGACGGTGCTTGACTCACCGCTAGTGTTTGACACTTCTGTCGTGAGCGAGGCACGTATACATGACCGGTCTTGACACTCCTGCTAGTGTTCGACACTTGCCTACAATGCGATGGGCGAACGTCTATGTTCCGTCTGCGTCTTGTACCTTCGGGTATATATCGTCTGGGAGTCTCATTCATTCTTTATCTAGATTAGAAACAATGAATGTTTATACGTGTGTATCTGAATAAGAAAAGATAAAAAGGTAAATAGTTTGGACATGAAGGGTACCTAAGGGTATCAAAGAAGAAGTCGATGTTCTGCACTCTTACGGGAGATAGGACATTCTGATAAAGTACAAGTAAAACGTACAAGTATAGAAATGTATAGGTATATGTCATAAGATATGATAGTCTGGTAAAGTACATGAAAATATAAGTTAACAAGATATAAGATGTTACAGGAATGAGTACATGTACACGAATGATAGGCATATATGAATATAAGAATGAGTAAATGAATGCATGATAAAAATATAGGAATACATGTATTATAAGAGAAATGAGAGCAGTAATATGAAGCTCTGGATAAGAAACGAATACGATTAAAGTAATTATAGTATATATTATAAGCAATCCTTGATAATAGTTATTCATGTTTTATGAGATATATAGAAGAAAATTTAATAAAGCGATTGCACGTAATCGACCCAGTAGAGGGATAAGATGGCATGCCTATTAGGAAAAACAAAGTGCGGCATCTGATGAGTTGGCCCCAGTTTTGAGTCGATGACATGGATCCGTTTGGATCCATGATGGCCCCAGAAAATTAGCATGGCTTTTATCGGACCCTTATAGATGGTCATTGTCTCATAATGATAACGGCGCCTTCGGGCCCTTATGAATATTGTTTACTTGGGTATTCTAGCATATGGGCCCTTATAGTTTCCTTTATCCACTTCTTTGGTATTTACAAGCATGAAAGAGAAAGTAATATGAAAAGTAAAATAGGAAAACAGTATATGAAATGAGTACATGAACACAGTACATGAATAGTACATGAAACAGTACATGAATCACGAGTATATGATAGTACATGAGCGGTACATGATAGCGATGCGTGAAAGCAGTACATGATGACGATGCATGATAGTAGGTACATGAAAATAGAACATAATAAATGGTATAGTATATAACCGTAAGAAGTAATATATGTATAAGAATATGACATACACGAGAATAGGATATATAATATGAACCATAGATCCAAATATTAAGTACTAGAATAAGAAATATATGATATGAATATATGATAGACATACCTAAATGAATAGATGGAACATGCTATGAACATGATAGAAATGCATAAGTGCTAAAACGATAGAGATAAGTAAAGATGACAAAGCACGAGATCTGAGTAAAAGTATAGATAGGAGATATGCTAAAGGCAGAGAGCATTAGCGGAGAAAAGATTATTGACATGCAATAGGAATGTAAAGATGATAAGTAATAAAGTTATATGAATATGTATAGATGATATAGCAAATGCATATGTATAAGCTTGTGGCCGGTCACCATTGGTGGTTGTCCATGCCCATGTTCCCACTAAGCGTAAAGCAGCCGCGGGTGTTCAATCAGGTGGCAGAGTGCGAAGCGAAGACAGGATAGAGGACGAGGACATCCCACATCGGCCCGAGTAGGGCCGGCTCGAGATAGGTGCTCACCGCACTGCTTTCGCGATCTCTGATGTGTTGTATTAGATAGCAAATGTACATGTCTAAGTAAATGGGACTCAGTATAGATTTTGAGGGACACCACTCGGTGGTAGTTCTTTTGTATATGTAAATGATTTTTTGTTATTACGAAATTGTTTGTATAACCCATAGGTACAGTTTAGCTACGAGAAAGAGCAGGTCAATGAGAGTCAGTGAGATGGTCTCGCCTGGACTGGTCGAGATCCGCCGTTCGGGTCGGATCCGGGGTCGGGTGTGTGACTTCTCATTCATGACAAGTAGGATTTTGTGCTAGAATTGCATTCCTAGGTTGGTGTGTGCTTGGTTGTTTGACCATTCATGTGCATTTAGGTGGGAATAGCCCTTGTATGACACTTGCTTATCTGCTAGGCGTTAGCTTACCCATGCGTGGGACCCCGCACCAGTGCAGAGGACATGTGCAGGTAGACGGTGTTCCTTAGAAGCCAGGATTATGAAGCGGGCCGGATTGTGGCCTTGATTCATGTTTTGTATATTATATTAGAACATGTTAGTTTTAATATAATGTTTGTATTAAGAGTGATGTAATAACTCTTGGTGGCTTCGGTGATATAGATTGTATTTATATGGATAAATGGGCCACATGTGGCCATTTTACACTCGTATGTGGACCGTGTGGTCGTTGTATATTGCACCGAGGTTGTATTTTTGGGTAGAGCTCCGTATAAAGGAGACTACGGAATTTTGTTAAATCACGGATGCAGGAAAAGGGGGCTCCCGATGAGATGGTATCGAGTGCAGGGCATCCCACTATGACTTCTCTGGGTTGACGGGTTATCAGCGGACTCCGAGGGATTTGGGGTGTCCTAAAGCTGTTGTTGATAGCTTTGAGATGTTCTTTCATCTTAAGCGCATTGAGGAATCGAACCACAAATACTTTTCCCAATACTGGACTTGACAAACATCAAACTTAAGCGATTAGACACGTTCATATGATATATTATAATATATTTTGGATATATATTATGGATAAATAAATTGAGAATTTTCTCATCAAATAGATTTTAAATATTGATAGGATAAATTCAAAATTCAAATAACGGGATAAATCAATAAATAATGTAGGAAATAATTTTTACTAAATTCTCATAATAATTAATTCTAGATTCATCATATTGTACAAAAATTATCGATAATTAAAGAGATATCATCTCTTTTGATCTAAATAATCTCCGTGATATATAAATACAACCAAACAACATACATAAAAATCTGCATAAATAAAATTATAAATTAATATTTATCAAAAATTTAAGAATTATCATAAATAATTCTCTCTAATAAATCAAAATATAAAGTAATGCGATCGAAAGCTTATTAGAGATATGGCTCTGATACCAAATGTAAGAAAATGATTATTTCAATTATAAATGAGTTTCTAGATCGTACCTCCAGCCAAAACTATAATCTCAGTAACTTGTCGTAGATTTACTACAATATAGAGATAGGGAATCACCGTCTAGTGAAAAACCTTATGTCCATGCACTGATAGATCTCGGATGATGAAACGGACCTCAACGTTAGGTTCGACTCGCAAAATTTAGTTGCCCAGACGAATTTTGTTGAATTCCGAGATAGTCAGAATTTAATATTTTTCGAGACATCGGGGATCAGGTGACACATGGCAAGCCATGTGTCAAATTGCATGACTTTACAAGACACATGGCATCCCATGTGTGTGACACATGGCAAACCATGTGTCAACTTGCATGGATGTGAAATTGTGTATAAATAGATGTGTTCGTAGAAGAAGGAGGATAAAGCAGGAAGGAAAAGAGAAAGGGAGGGAAGGAGAGAAAGGGAAAGGAGAAAAGAAAGAGAGAAAAGAAAGAAAAGAAAGGAAAAGAAAAAAAAAAGAAAAGAAAGAGGAAGGAGGTCAGCTGTTTCTTCCTCAGTTCATTGGCGTCTCAACAGTCGGAATTCGTTGGAGTAAGGAGTAAAGTCTGGAGATTCGATGAGGGGCTACTATTCAAGAGGTAGGGATTCTTCCTACTTCGGTTTATTCCTAGCCTTTGGGCTTTATTGTTTTGAGCTGATTTTGGAACCGTGTTGTGCCATGTTAATGGCATGGGATGGGTTTGTAGCCAGTTTAAAGGGCTACTTCCAGAGCGAATTTGGGTTGAAAAATTGCATTTACGGGAGTTACCAAAATGCTCTGGCAACCCTCGGGCATGCTATTGTGTGGATTGGCACAATAGTGTGGCTTTTGGTGTACTCCAACTTCGGATGACCATATCTTTCTCGTCTGAACTTGATTCGCGTGTTCTTGGAATCTATGAAAAGCTCTTTGAGTCTAGAATCTAGCCATATGCCAGTGATTGGCATTTGGTGCTCACATCATTGCTGAAATTTTGATCATAACACCAAGTGTACAAATTGCATGGCATGACATGCTTGTTTGATGAAATGTTGATATGTGTATTAATATATTGACATGTGATGAATTTTATATGTAGACATGGCCATTAGATGGCATGTTATAGGCTATTTTGTGGACATGCTATGTCATAATTTAGCCTAGAGGATAAAGTGTTTCATTACTTGACTATTGTATGTGATGTTGATAGACATTGACATGAATGCGTTAATGTAGGGAAATTATATGCATGTTTTATATAATTGCCTAGGATGCATTGATGATATGCATGTTTAATAAAATTGTCTATATAACATTCATCATATATGTGACATGGTACAAATAGGCAATGTCATATTGCATTGCATATGCACGGGGACATCGCATTAAATGGGTGTGAGTGCATGGTTAATGAATCGACACTGCATTTAGTGTTTGATTGGGTGGACTCGGTTAAATGGGACAACGTCCAACAGAGTCGAACGGTTGATTGAAATGATAAAGAAAATATGTGCCAGGTATCAACAAGAAGGGATAGATTCCCTCTCGGGTGAAAGACCCGCCAATTATGCTCAGACATAATCCCCAGCGGTGAAAGGCTATAAAAGTGTCTGGGTTTGCGGAGCTCACGGTGAGACACCAAAAATCCACTACCCACAAAAAGGCGCATGATTTTGAATATAAGATGATCATTGTGATGTATCATCCAAAAAGCTTTTGGTTTATAAACAAATGAAATTTGTTTTGTAAATGATCACTGGATGTCATCCAGAATGGCGGTTTTTCACACATGGGCTTAGGTGTTGTGTGAGGGAGTCGGTGAGGACTCGAGTGCATGGTACATGATGAGTTACATCTCATTTCATGGCATGCAGGATTCCATGGTAGAAATTACATTTTACATGGAATGATTGTGGTGAGTGTGCAACCATTACATGTGCACTTAGGTAGGGAGTAGCCTCTATAGGAGTTATCTCTACTGGGCATGACTCACCCTGTATGGGAAAAACATTTATGGTGCAGGGCAGATACCAGTGAACGATGCTCATCCGAGGCCGTAATTGTGAAGAAGGTCGACATGTGGCCTTAATATTCATTTTGTAAAATATATTAGAACAAAATAGTTTTAATATATAATTTTGTATAAGAGTGTTGTAATCAACTCTTAAGGACTATTGTGACATAGTCTTGGGTAATATTTTGAGTATAATTTGAAAGGGTGGAATTGAAATTTACTTTACTCATAAATGAATCTCGGTGAATGAGACATGATAGTGTGGTATCGAGATATGCGATACCCATAGGTATTCCACAGGTTGATGGGTCAACGGGACCCCTGGGGTTTGGGGCGTCACAGCTTGGTATTAGAGCTATGGTATACGAATACCTAGGCTCGATGGGATAGGTTTAGACCAAGCATTCATTGTGCAATTTTATGAATTATTGTGTAATAATGTGTTACAAGTTGTGTGTTAATACGTTACAAATTGTTGGAAATATATACATGATAGGATGTGTATAGAAAGCAAAGAACACTAGGGTTAGAGAACATAACTTTAGGGGTTCAGAAAATAAATGAGCATGATAGTTCAGGAACTGATAATTACTAGTGTTTGGCATTATGCACCACTAAGGAAAAAAAAAAAAAATCTCAAATTTCTATTTGACATGCGTAGATGGCAAGTTGAGGACGGGGACGTAGAGGTTGTCCACGGGGCAATAGCCAACCACCACCTATTTTTTACCAACAGGCCTTTATAAAGGATATGGGCACTGCAGTTGCCACCATTGCACATGATAGTGCAGCTGGGGGTTAGGAAGGGTCGAGTAACCTCAAAAGGTTTAAAGCACATCATCCCTCAACATTCATGGGAGGAGGGGATCCGATGGTGGTTGAACATTGGTTCCGACAGGTCAAGAAGGTATTGGAGGCTATGGAGATCACCTCTGATGCGGTAAAGATAAGGCTAGCTACATTCTAGCTAGAGGGTGAATCCTAGGTATGGTGGGATTGGGTCAAGACCTCAAAGAATATGGAGGTAATGACATGGGGAGAGTCCCGTGATCTCTTTATGGGCAAGTTTTTCCCGGTATCGCTGAACGCATGCAAAGGCTCGAATTTCTCTTGCATTGAGACGGGAGCCATGACAATACTTGAATACGTGGCTAAGTTCACCGAATTAGCACGTTTATGGGATGATTATGTGGCTGAACATGGCGAGGTGAGAAAAGTTTAGGGATGGTCTAAAATTATCCATCAGAGACGAAGGGTGTAGAGCTTCTCCTCTGAGATATGGACTTTATAGTCGGGGCGATATCTGAGTGCTAATGATAGAGGAAGAGCCAATCGTCTTCTTGGCTTGGGAAGAAGTAGAGGACACGCTCCTCGAGGGTTTCGAGAGACAAGGCGCGCTCCCGGGACGAGGCGGGATCGATCATCCCAAAATAAAGAGGCATAGGCTCTTAGCTAGCTAGGGCAGAGGGTGTGTTTCCAGTGCCACTAGCTTAGACACTTTAAATGGGATTACCCTCAAAGGCAGGGATCCCAGAGTTATGGGACACCATAGTCCCAGTCATCAGTGGGACATGCACAGACACAGTTTGTTCCTCCCTACCCTATCATGGGCCAAGGAAGACAATACCAGTCCCAGGATGCTGCACAAGCACCTACTATCTCGCAAACAAGCCATAAGGGTTAGGGCATGGGTTGAGGTCGATGATAAGGCTCACAAGTTGGGACTTCAGGGACCCAGGGGCGTATCTATGCTAGTACACCACAGATTGAGGCAGTAGATCAGTCAGTTATTTAGGGTATGTTTCTGCTATCTCGCCTATGGGCAAGGATACTGTTTGATTATGGTGCATGGCATTCATTCATCGTTTGCATCATGTGTGAAAGAATTGGGCTTAGAGGTTGAGACCTTGGAAAAGTCATTGCATGTAAGCTCTCCCCTAGGAACTAGGGTGAGTGTTGATCTGATATGTCGGGATTGTGAGTTAGAGATCTCCGGGATTTTACTCACTGTGGACTTAAGGGTCATGGACATGTAGGAGTTTGATGTCATCCTCGGAATGGACTGGTTGACGGCACACCAAGTCGTCATTGATTGTGATCATAGAAGAGTTACTACCTACACATAGGACGGTGTTTATGTTATGTTTCAAGGGGATAAACAGTCACTTTACCCCGGTGTTAATGCACGACTCTAGGGGCAAGGGCATTTGATGGGTTGCACGGCAGAAGCCTTACTGAAGGGCGGCGGATAGAGTTGGGTTTACCTCAAGTAGTTTGTGAGTATGAGGATGTTTTTCCGGATGAACTACCGGGATTAGCTCCGTAGAGGGATGTAGACTTCACGATTGAGTTACACCCTGGTTCGACGCCTATTTCTATGACTCTGCATAGAATGACGCTTACTGGATTGCAAGAACTTAAGGTCCAATTACAAGACTTATTAGACAGAGGATTTGTCCAGGCCAAGGCACTTCACGCTAGGGCGCTCCGATTGTTGTTGCGAAAGGACAAGACTCTTATTTGTGAATTTACTATCGACAGTTGAACATGGTTACGATCAAGAATCAGTATCCTTTGCTAAGGATTGATGATTTATTTGATCAGTTGAGAGGGGAGCGGGCCTACTTCAAGATATATCTCCTTACCGGTTATCATCAATTGAGAGTTAGGAGAGGTGATATCAAGAGCTGACGTTCGAATCGCGAATCTGATCATTTCGAGTTCACAGTAATGCCCTTTGGATTAACGAACGCGCCAGCGACATTTATGATCTCATGCATAGGGTGTTCCAGCCCTATCTAGATCAATATGTGGTAGTCTTCGTTCGGACATCTTGATCTACTCCAAGTCGGAGGAGGAGCATGAGGATCACTTGAGATTACTCGGGCCCTCGAGAGAGACATCGGTTATACACCGAAGTTCGGTAAGTGCGAGTTTGAAACTGCGAGGTGAGATTCTTGGGACATGTAGTCTCGGATTGGGTGTATCGGTGGACCGGATAATCGGCGTAGTTATGAGTCGGGAGACCAAAGTCTGGCCTTCGAGATAATGAAGCCTGATCAAGGTGGTATTACAAGAGGTTCACGAGGACTTCTCCGCCACAATTATGACCTAAGTCGACCTAATAGGGAGGTCAAGTTTGAGTGGAATGACTTGTGTGAGCAGACATTCTAGGAATTGAAAAGGAGGCTTACTTCGACTCCTATTCTGATAGTCCCGGAAAGGGGACAAATGTACACAAGCAGTATCAGGATGCCTATGACTCCGACTGGGTGTGTTTTGATGCAAATCCGATGGTTGTAGCTTATGGTTCTCGGGCTGCTTGAAGAACCACTTGTTTTAATTACTCCTACACATGACATAGAGTTGGTGGCCATAGTCTTTGCCTTGAAGATTTTGCGCCACTATCTATATGGTGAACAATTCAAGGTATTCTCGGACAAAAAAAGTCTGAAGTATATCCTTACACAACGGGACCTCAACATGAGGCAACGTAGATGGATGGAGTATCTGAAGGATTATGATTCACTTTGCATTACCATCGCGGTAAGGCAAATGTGGTGGCCGACGACTCCGCCTAAGTCACAGGAGCATCAAGTAGCTGTATTTCCCGGAGTGGCAGTATGCTCATGTCAGGACAAAGATAGTGTTCAAAGCTCGTGGTGTTTTAAAGTTTAGTGGCTACACCTTTGCAACTGAGCAGAGTGATTGAGTCCTAGGGATAGGATACAAAGATATTATCCATCCAGGACAGGGTACATAATCAGGTACAGGTGAAGAAATCTGGGCCATGCACGTTGATGGTAATCTTTGGTACAGGGGACGGGTTTTCGTTTCTCAGTTGGTAGATTTATGGTTCTCGGCAGTTGAAGAACCACGAGCGGAATTACCCTACACATGACATAGAGTTGGTGGCCATAGTCTTTGCCTTGAAGATTTTGCGCCACTATCTATATGGTGAACAGTTCAAGGTATTCTCGGACAACAAAAGTCGAAGTATATCCTTACACAACGGGACCTCAACATGAGGCAACGTAGATGGAGGATTATGATTCACTTTACATTACCATCGCGGTAAGGCAAATGTGGTGGCCGACGCACTCAGTCGGAAGTCACAGGGAGTACTGGCTAATGTAGCTTCCCGGAGTGGCAGATGCTCGATGTCATGACAAAGATGGATCGTGCCTGTGTGGTGTTTCGGGAAGTTTAAAGGGCTACACCTCAACCGAGCGCAGTGATCGAGTCCAGATAGATACAAAGATATTATCCATTCAGACAGGTACACAATCAGTATGGGTATATTACCGGGCCATGCACATTGATGGTAATCTTTGCATAGGGACTCCGGGTTGCTTCTCAATGGTAGATTCGAGAGGAGATCCCAGGAGTTCCATTGCTCTCAATTTGCTATGCATCCAAGTGGCACAAAGATGTATCGAGATCTTCGTCGCCAGTATTACTGAAGTGGGATGAAGAAACACGTTGGGGATTTCGTTCGATGATGCCTCACATGTCAACAAATAAAGGCTGAGCACCAAAGGCCTGCAGGGCTACTCCAGCCATTAGAGTTAGCAGAGTGGAAGTGGGAACATATCACGATGGATTTTGTGACTCACTTGCCATGGACATTGCGGAAGCATGATGCAATGTGGGTGATAGTGATTGGCTCACCAAGCAGACACATTTTCTGGCTATGAGGATGACCTTCACACTGTAGGAATTTACGCAGTCGACATACGAGAGATCAGTCCGATCACATGGAGTGCTGGGCCTCTATCGTATTAGGACCAGATCCTGAGATTTACTACCACTTTGAAAAGTTTCAAGAGAGCCATGGGAACACGCTTGATGACGAAAGCACCGCTTTCATCCACGCACAGACTGGCCAATGGAGGACCATACATGTTTTAGAGGACATGCTACGAGCACGATCCCGATCTTAAGCAAGATCCGGAAGAGTATTTATCTCGCAGAGAGCTTCGCCTACAATACGCTTACTGTGCGAAAGATACAAATGGCACCATCTGAGGCTTTATATGGGAGGTCATGTCGATCTCCAGTTTGTTGGATGGTGGTGGGAGAGATATCCACCCTAGTCTAGAATTGATTAGAGATACCTCTAGAAGTGACTGGCTACCTGCTTAATTTCTCATGGCTCGTAGAGTCGAATAAGAGCTAATACGATAACCTGGCCATGACCTCTAGAGTTTGAGGCGGGCGATCATGTTTTCTTGAAGGTGATGCCTAAGAGATTAGTAGTCAGGTTCGACAAGCGGGGAAAGCTATTACTAAGGTTTATCGGGCCCTTCGAGATACTCGAGAGGGTGGGCACAGTTGCATATCAATTGGCATTACCGCCAAGTTTATCGAGTGTCCATGAGGTATTCCATGTTTCCATGCTCCAGAAGTACACTCCAGATCCAACTCATGTTGTGAATTGGGGCGAGCTTATTGTTAACACAGATGGGACCTTTAAGGAGGGACCTGCGCGCAGTATGGATAGCCGAGATCGGGTTTTTCGACGCAAGACTGTTAGGCTAGTAAAGGTGTTGTGGCGGCACCGATGAGTGGAGGAGGCGACATGGGAACGTGCGGACACGATGCACTTATCCTTTCTTATTCGAGGACGACAGATATCATGGTCATTTGATAATGAAAATGACTGTTGCATATGCATGTGATAGTATGTAGATGTGTGTGTGAATTTCGGGACGAAATTCTTTTAAGGGAGGAAGAATGTAAAACCCGGGAAAAAATTGAAAATTTCTGAAAGAAAAAAAAAAGGGCAAAATAGTGATTTGTGGATACCTACTTGTTGAAACTCCGGTTTTCTGGGATATCGACGATGAAACGAACTTCACCATCGGGTCTGCTCACAATTCTTTACGCTGTCCATGTAATTTCAAGTAAATCTCAGATACTAATTTCACGCTGGCATCCCTTATCGGTGACACATGGCAAGCCATGTGTCAGCATGGTGATGGCAAGCCATGTGTGTGACATGGAAAACCATGCACTGTTCCATGGATAAATTGTATAAATGGGACAAGGTCGTAGAAGAAGGAGGATAAAGCAGGAAGGAAAAGAGAAATGGAGGAAAGGAGAAAAAGGGAAAGGAGAAAAGAAAGAAAAAAAAAAAAGGAAGGAGACTGGTGGTTTCTTCCTCATTTCATAGGTGTCTCGACGGTCGGAACTCGTTGGACCAAGGAGTAAAGTCCGAAGATTCGACGTGGGGTTACTCTTCAAGAGGTAGAGATTTTCTACTTCTACAATTCTAACCTTCGGGCTATCGTTGGGCTGATTTTGAACTGTTATGCCAGCTAATGGCTGGGATGGGCTTTTGGGGACATTTGCCATTGCTAGAGCAAATTTGTGTTGAAAATTGCATTTCACTAGAGTTGCCAAATGCTCCAACAACCCCAAAGATGCTATTACGTGATCGCGCACAAGGTGGCTCTCGTGTATTCCAACTCAACGCATCATATCTTTCTCATCCAAACTCCGATATGGGCGTTCTTAGACTCTATGAAAAACTCTTTGAGTCTAGAATCTAGCCATGTTCCAATGATTGGCATTTGGTACTCACATCATTATTGAAATTTTGATCATAACACCAAGTGTACTAATTGCATGACATGACATGCTTGTTTGATGAAATGTTGATATGTGTATTAATATATTGACATGTGATGAATTGTATGTGTATACATGGCCATTAGATGGCATGTTATTGGCTATTTTGTGAACATGTTACTTTGTAATTTAGTCTAAAGAATAAAGTGTTTCATTACTTGACTAAGTAATGATTTGTATGTGATGTTGTATTGACATGAATGAGTTAATGTAGGGAAATTATATGCATGTTTGATATAATTGCCCAAGATGCATTGGTGATATGCATGTTTAATAAAATTGTCTATATAACATTCATCATATATGTGACATGGTACAAATAGGCAATGGCATATTGCATTGCATATGCACGGGGACATCGAATTAAATGGGTGTGAGTGCATGGTTAATGAATCGACACTGCATTTGGTGTTTGATTAGGTGGACTCGATTAAATGGGACAACGTCCAACAGAGTCGCACGGTTGATTGAAATGATAAAGAAAATATGTGACATGTATCAACAGAAAGGATAGATCCTCCCTCGGGTGAAAGACCCGCCAATTATTGTTAGACATAGTCCCAAGCGATGAAAGGCCATAAAAGTGTCGGGGTTTGCTGAGCCCACGGTGAGACACTAAAAATCCGCTACCCACAAAAAGACGCATGATTTTGAATATAAGATGATCATTGTGATATATCATCCAAAAAGCTTTTGGTTTATAAACAAATGAAATTTGTTTTGAAAATGATCACCGATGCCATCCGTATCGACTCGCTTTTCACACATCGGCTTAGGTGTTGTGTGAGGAGCTCTGGTGAGGACTCGTGTGCATGGTACATGATGAGTCAGCATCTCATTTCATGGTACGTGTGATTCCATGGTAGAAATTACATTTTACATGGAATGATTGTGGTGAGTGTGCGACCATTACATGTGCACTTAGGTAGAAAGTAGCCTCTGTAGGAGTTATCTCTATTGGGCGTGACTCACCCTTAATGGGAAAAACATTTCTAGTGCAGGGCAGACACAGGTGAACGATGCTCATCCGAGGCCGTAATTATGAAGAAGACCGACATGTAGCCTTAATATTCATTTTGTAAAATATATTAGAACAAAATATTTTTAATATATGATTTTGTATAAGAGTGTTGTAATAAACTCCTTATGAATCAGCTTGTGACATAGTCTTGGGTAATATTCTGAGTATGGTTGAAAGGGCCCGGTGGGGCTACTTTTACTCATAAATGAGTCCTGATGAATGAGACCCAATAGTGTGGTTTCAAGATATGCAATACCCACAGATATTCCACAAGTTGACGATTGGTCAACGGGACCCTCGGGGTTTGGGGTGTCACAGTTACCCATTTCAAAAGTGTTCCCATGTTTTTCAGGGAAATCAATTACATGAGTTTTTTTTTAAATTCTAAATGGGTCACTTTATCAAAATAAATTTACAATAGAGCACTCTATCTAAATAAAATTCATATATTTAAATTTTTAATTTTTAATTATTTCATTTGTTGATTTATTGAGGATCATGAAAATATCTATAAAGAATTCTACTAATATATTAGGATATCTTGGAGGACATTTTCATACAAAATATCATTGGGCTAGAAATTGATCAAAATTCATGGACATGTAAGAAAAACTCTTAAGAAATAAATTAAATATATGATAGACATTTTAAAGTTATTTTGTTGAAGAGATTGATATATTTATGATATGATCTGCCATATTAAATTTAATTATATTGTGCTGGACAAAATTTCTATAAGTGTATACTTATTCTCAAGTTGTATGAAAGATATAATTTTTTTAAATATCAAAAGTTATATATATTACATTCTATTGATCTTTTAGTACCAAATTGATGATCGATGTAGTTTAATGAACTTTGTAGATGAAAGAATCTCATATCATTATTAGAGCTAATATTAGTACTAACTTACTAAGCCTTGATAATATTGGTTAAAAAACTGAACATGCCATGCATAAAAAGATCTCTTTAGTTCTAGAGTTTTAGACCGAAATATTTTATTTGAAAAAAAAATTATAAAATTAGTTTGGAAACTAAATTGATGCCCAAAGTAGTGTGTAATGCCGCTGTCATGAACATCGGTAATTGGATTTATTAAATTGCCAAATGCCGCTGTCCAAGACAGCGGCAATTAGACTTGTAATAATTCTGAAATGGGAGGAGAGATGGGGAGGGGAGAAATAGGGAGGAAGAAAACGGGGGCAAATAAAAGACTCAAATGTCGTTGTCCAAGACAGCAGCAATTGAATTAAATTCAAATCCGCAGTTCGTGATTACGACATTTGAACTTTTGCAGGAAAAAATGTTGTCAAGAACAACGGCATTTGCCAAACACACTAGTTTGGACATTAGTTTCCAATAAAAACCTAATCGCCATTTTTCCCCCCTACAAACACTATTTCCTTGGCCTAAAACTCTTAGCTGGGTCCTACACACTACCATATGGATAAAATAATTGTTGTTCATTATATGTCAACCGTAGATGATATGGAAATCGTAAACAAATAAGACAATATTTGTGCAAAAGGAGCATATATCGAGTCTTTACATCTATGAACTCAAAGCTAACTAAAAGCAACTTATTAAATGATGCCATTTTTTTTTTCTTTGGTATATCCCAATAGCTCTTTGGTCTAGACCATTCTTTTGGAGTCATGGTCTTCATCTTGTATGGAATGAGTTAAATTATCTTCCTGTGAAATTATCTTCCTAATTGAATGGATTCATTAGATATTGATGTTATTGTTGTTTCCCATCATTTCTCTTATTATCATCTGTTCCACTTCTCGAACCATCATAACCAACAACAAAAATATCTGCAATGCTAGGTTTACTACTATGCCCAACACTTGTGGAATCAATTGAAGATTGAGAAATTTAACGCTACGTGAAATGAATCCTCAACGTCTTTGTTGAAAACTCCCATAGTGATCTTCTCCAAATAAAACTCAATGAACACCAATGATAAACATCTTTGCTTAAATATTAAGGAGATTAAGGTAATTTTTATCAATAACTTAATCATATTCTACCTTCACATTGTGTATCTTTAGTTTCATGTTACAACAATAAAAAAAACTAATTGTAACAATAAAAGATAAGATATGAAATTTCATTATGTATGAGAGCAAATGGTGCTCTAATTTCTCTCATTAGTTGAAGATGGCGTAGTTTATGATATAACTTAATAACTAATTTTACTATAATGTTACTCAATTTAATTTTTTTATTAAAGAATATTATTCATTGAAGACCATGATTGACTTTGTTACAATCATCCATTGATCATTGAATCCTTTGTTTGCTTATCAAAAGAGTGAAAGTTATGTGTTTAATAATAAATATATCAACATCATATTTTTAGGAAATCTTGAGATAAATTATGAACGAAATTATTGTTTTATTATATTGGGTAATATAACCATTTTTAGTTCACCTCATTTCCAAATTGACTAAGCACTTCAATTATTGGGTCTAATGTAACAAAAAATCCTCATGGACCATTTAAAGTAGCTTAAGATCACTGCTAACTTCACACGTATATTGAAACCTTGGATTTAGGAAATATTCTCATTCACAATTAAGTTAGCATTTTGTTAAAAAAAATTATATATATCAAAGACTAAGTACTTATACAAATATGTTAGTACTTAATTACTTGTTATATGACGTGGATGTTTTAGTGTTTTCTCCTAATAATTGTTTATTGGTTGAAACATCTATTCTCTAGAACGTGAGTTATAGACGGAAATAATTTTTTTGAAATAAAAAATTATTAAATTAGTTTGAAAACCAAACTAATTACCAAAATAGTGCGTAATGCCGTTGTCATGGACAGTGGCAATTGGAAATATGAAATTCTCAAATGCCGCTGTCCATGACCGCGACAATTGGACTTAAAACTGCTAAAAGCCACTGTCATGGACAACGATAATTGGACTTTGTCAAATGCCGCTATCCATGACAGCGGCAATTGGGCTTAAATATTGAAACTTATTATATCAAAACTCGCAAAAGCCGCTATCATGGACATCATCATTTGACAATTTATGAATTCTAATTGTCGATGTCCATGACAGCGACATTACGCACTATTTTGGAAATTTGTTTGATTTCCAAACTAATTTAATATTTTTTTTTCAAAAAAAATTATTTCCGTCTAAAACTCCTAGAATGTAGATGAATGAGGTTTCATCACTTGTATAAGATTGAATACAAAAGACAATACAAGGAAAAAAAAAAACATTTGTTGATGGTTTTTTATTGTCAAGGTAAGATATATCTGTCATACTAGGTGTCACACCCCTAAAAACCGGACATTGATTTTTTTTTCTGATGTGTGGTGCTAAGCCCGACTTAGCCAACCTTTCCCCCAACCTGTGCAGTCAAATTGAAATATAGGCAACACAATTATGTTTTATGGAACTCAATCCAATTTTATTGCTCAACAGATTCTATTACAAAATTGATGTGCACTAAGCACTAAATACAACATCAAATAATACAAAGGAACCCACCCTCTGAATTCTCTAACCCTTTTCCACAATGAGGACAAGGTCCTTATAAAGACCAATGTGCCTCTTCCCAACAATTGCAACCTTTCACTGAATTTGAATCTTTGAATTCAAATTTCTCCAACGATCAGTTGTACCTCATGAAGAGGTGCACTCGAAGCCTGAGTTGCCTCACTTCTCCCATCTCTTGGCCATGATACAGGATTTTGAATTTTCAAACTCATTCAAATTCAAACTGCCACCCCTTGTGACCAGCTATGACCTTTCCCGAAGAGGTGCTTGCCTATGAGTGTCTAAGTTGCCTCAAGGCTAAGCATTTGGTCCAGTTGATGTTTAGTGTCCATTGCCACCATTTCCAAAAGGTGCAAGGCACACCCAAGCATGTTTCCTGCATCCCTTAGCTGCTGTGGACATTTTGAAGTTTCACCCCACTGCTGCAAGGCCCTACTACCCTGCCCAACCAGCCATGTGCCACCAAGCTTCATTCTGAGCAATTGAACAGGTTGTGCACTGCCATGCACCACTAGGTATTGCCTTGTGTTGCCATGCACTGGGCACGCCAGACTACCACGCATCAACGGCGTCGGCCTCAGGTCACATGCATCACCAAGTGTCGCTCAGCCGCCATGCACCACGTTGTCCTGCGGCCGCCATGCACTACTGGGCAATCGCCTTATGCATGCTCAACCATATCATGGCATTGCGCCCATGATCACCCAATCGATTACGCGCGTTGTGCATCGGCGCCTGCCCCTAATCGCCGCAAACGCGGTAATCGCTCGCAGCGCCTCAGCGCCCCACCGTCGCCATCCG
Organism: Tetrastigma voinierianum; assembly: GCA_016808115.1. Taxonomy (NCBI): domain Eukaryota; kingdom Viridiplantae; phylum Streptophyta; class Magnoliopsida; order Vitales; family Vitaceae; genus Tetrastigma; species Tetrastigma voinierianum. The sequence goes on along the minus strand of JAEQBH010000160.1, from coordinate 856,331 downwards.
AATCCCACATCTGCTCCCACATGTGAATCCCATTTTGCCTTGCTTCTCTTAGGGTCCTCTCATGGGTGTAAGGCAACCTATGAGGCCCCCCCTTATGTCGATCCCTGGCTTAGGTTCGAAAGGGGGCTACAAACCCACCCCCACCAACTAAGGTCGACGCCCTCATCGACTCAAACTGCATACTGTCATCAGCCACTTGATCTTGTCCCGAACCCAAGGACCGCCAAGGCTTCCAAAGCCCGTTGTCTCTATTCTCCAACCAACCCTATCAGGTTTTGTTGAAGAATCTAACTCGCCCATCTTCTGCCTCCCATGGCCTGACGCACCAACACAAGGCACGACCTTTTCCATAAACACTAGTGTTCTCAAGTAAGGCATAATGCTTACTTCTGCTTGCGTCAAGAAGTTCATCCCCATGATCATCTCAAAATCCTACAAATGCATCACAACCAAGTCACAACAGCCAACCCAATCACCCATCTCCATGGGACAGGATCTGATGATGCCTTCTACCCAATGATCTCTCGCATTCAAGAACGCCACCAGTTGTCATAGCCTCGACATCCAAATCATGTACCTACACCGCTTGTCATAGGTGTGCGTTGCTCCTGTATCAACTAACGCCTTCACACCTATTCCAATCACTTGAACAGCCATATACATTAGTTCAAAATGGAATTGGAGCGAATAGTATTTAATTTGGATTTAGTCTTCATTTCCAAGTTCCTAATTCGACCACCGTGACGCCCCAAACTCGGGGTCCTGGCCACCACCGTCAACTCAAATAATTGCGGTATCTCATATCATGAGACCCATACATGAGTAAAAATGGCCACCTTGGGCCTACACATCATACTCACCAAAATATCATCAACTATATTACTATAGTTTTAAAGAGTTATTACATCACTCTTAATACAGATATATATTAAAATTAAGAATTATAATACATGTTTTACAAAATGTATCTACCAAAGCCACATGTCGGCTTTCTTCTCAAAAGTCAAATTTAATGAAGCCATCTCCCGAACACTCCACTCGTAACCGAAATACTCTTCGACAGGTGAGCAATGCCCGCAAGAGTGGAATTATCCTACATGGGTTACTCCCCACCTAAGTGCACATGTAATGGCAACCAAACATATTCAATCAAATGCATGATCCTACTTGAATGTCTACATGCTCAATCGCATGTCTCGAGTCCTCACCGACTCCCTCACACATGCCTAAGCCATGTATGAAAATCATTTTTTTCAAAACAAAAATATTTGTTTTAATTAAGGACAACCCTCCGATATAAATACGTTAGACAATCCTTCGAGGTGAATTTGTTGGGTAACTCTCCGAAACAATTCATAGGCCCTCCGACGTGAAATTGTCGGGACAATCTTCCCAACACAATTTCTTCGGACAACTTTTCCGATAAAATTATTATTTTAATAATTTTACAAATGAATTCTTCTGCTTGACAAATTTCTCCGATTTTATTTGTCATGCACTCACACCTACCATTCTAGGGTGCCCCGGTGCATATGAAATGCATTATGCCATTTCAAACAATTCATGTTAATATATTAAACATGCATATATTAACAAGAATTAACTCACAACATCATGTTACCTCAATTCAACACACCAAAATTAGCTCACACGGGCTAATATCCAATTCAAGCAATCACTAATCACCCGAAAGAACACACAAACACATAAATCACGCGGAACAAGAAACCTAGGGTCTCGAAGACTCCATCACGGCCACACTAGGATTTTCTTCACTACCCAAATATTTTGGGACATAAAACACGGCCAGGCCCTAACAAATCCTTATCCATTAAACCCGCCTAAATTTGTTAATAAATCGGGCAGAGAAGACCTTCACTTCGAGTTGTCGAACTTCCACAAACCGACCGTCCAAGTCGATATCTGCAGTGGTGTTTCGACTTTCTCTCTAAATTCTCGTTTTTCTCCTCACCGCAGAGACGCATTCAAGAAAAAATGGAGAAGATGATGTCTTTCTTCTTTCTTTTCTTTAATTCTCATCTCTTTAGTTCGACTTCTTAAGGGTTTTTTGACACATGGTTTAATATAAGCCATTTATCTCTTTATCCACTCACTAATCATGCAAACATGTGTCACACGGGTACATGTGCATGACCCTTGTCACATCACAGCTCACAAGTCAAGCCATATCGACACCGACACCCTAAGGCCTCGAAAGACGTGAAATCCCGATTGTCTCGAAACTCGATGTGGTAGCTAGATTTGGCGAGACGATTTCAACGGTGAAGTCCGTTTCACCATCCGAGATCTAGAAAAATTTCGAATTTTGATCGAAATTACCATTTTACCCTTTCTCAGAAAATTAGAATTTTCTCGGGTTTTACACACTATCCAGTTAGAGGGCGGAAACCTTTCTCCCTCTTTGGATAATCCTTGGCTCGATGCGGACCCTAGCATATGAAGCATCCGACCCATTTAGATGTCTGCTGCACATTCTCCCCACTCTTTGGGATTGCAGCCATGCCATTCCTCTGCCCATCAGCCTTGGATTTCATCCCACCATCAGGTTTGTTTTTCTGCATGTTGTCGATGGCACCAACCATCTTAAGCTCAACTAAGCAGTCTGTCGCAACCATAGCAATAGGTAAATCTCAAACTCCCTGCCTTCAAAGTTCTATTTGTGCCCATCCCTGAAGTCTCGAGACAAAGTTGAACAACTTGTCTTCCTCAAACATGTTCCTTATGTTCAACATCAAGGAACTGAATTCTTTCACATAATCCCGCACCGACCGTATGTTTCTCACTCGCTGACTCTCGCTTCATCCAGCGATTCGCCTAAGAAACTAACTTCAATTCCCTTTCGTCTCCCACTCGCCACAAACTGGGCCTTCCCGCCTCTAAGTCCTCACCAACCCGAGTACGCCACCATAGTTTTGCATCCCCCATAAGATACATGTTAAATAGGAGACCTTTTTCGATCCGTACACAGCACTTTGAAGAACCGGCCCATGTCCCATAGAAAATTCCCGAGTTCCTTTGCATAAGCAACTAAAGCCTGCCTCTGGGACTCGAACCTAGCTCGTGATTCAGATAGAAGAATAAATGAAAGCACAGCCTTTTTAAGGACTACAACATCTGCCTGCAGCGACTCCATCATCCGCCTAAGTTCCTCCATTCCGGACTGAACTTCAACTTTCCTTTCAACGAATTCCCCCTCCACATGCTTGGCATGAGACTCAGCCAAGTCCCTCTGAACATCCAACTCATTAGATACATGTGCAGACCAAGCAGAGGCAGTGCCCTCTCTCACTATTCCTCCAGCCATTTCTTTCAGTGTTTCTCCAGCCATCTCACAGGCTCTAATACCACTTGTCACACCCCTAAAAATCAAACACTGATTTTTTTCTAATGTGTGGTGCTAAGCACCGACTTAGCCAACCCCCCAACCTCAAAATAAATTGAAATATAGTAACACAAATTTCCGTTTTAGTGAACTCAATCCAATTTTATTACTCAACATATTCTATTACAAAATTGATGTGCACTACTAAATACAACAGCAAATAATACAAAGGAACCCACCCTCTGAATTCTCTAACCCTTTTCCACAATGAGGACAAGGTCCTTATAAAGACCAATGTGCCTCTTCCCAACAATTGCAACCTTTCACTGAATTTGAATATTTGAATTCAAATTCCCCTCCAATCTTATCAGTTGCACCTCTTCATGAAGAGGTGCCAGCCTTGAGTTTGAGTTGCCTTGTTCCCTCCCATCTCTTGGCCATGTAACAGGATTTTGAATTTTCAAACTCATTCAAATTCAAACTGCCACCCCTTGTGACCAGCTATGACCTTTCCCGAAGAGGTGCTTGCCTATGAGTGTCCGTTGCCTTAAGGCCAAGATTCGGGCCTGCGCTGACGCTTCGCGGGTCCATCGCCACCTTTCCAAAGGCGGCGGCACACCTAAGCCCGTCTCTCAGATCCCTTAGTTGTTGTGAACATTTTGAAGTTTCACCCCACTACTGCAAGGCCCTACTACCCTGCCCAACTAGCCATGTGCCACCAGGCTTCATTCTTAGCAAATGAACAAGCTGTGCACTACCATGCACTACCAGGCACGCTCAGGCCGCCGCATCACTGGCACCGCCAGGCCGCCATGCATCACCGCGTCGCTTCAGGCTACCATAATCACCAGTGTTACCTTGCGCCGTGCCATGCACCACCGCGATGTCCCATGCCGCCATGCACTACTGGGCACCGCTCTCAGGCTCGCTAACCAACCGCGGCATTGTGCCCATGATCACCCACCGATGTGCACAGGCACTGAGTGCCCCGTGCCCCCAATCAGTTTCTGCAGCGTGCACTGTCCGCAGTGCCTCAAGGCCTTGTTGTTGGCCATCCGATCCCACATCTGCTCCCACATGTGAATCTCATTGTCCCTTGCTTCTCTTAGGGTCCTCTCATGGGTCTAAGGCAACCCATGAGGCCCTGTGATGCCCCAAAACCAGGGGGTCCGTCACTCACCTCACAACCTGACTGACAGAGTCAGGTGGAATGCCTGCACCTCGACATTTTTCACGAAAACGTGTGCGAGTCTCCTTTGTACGGAGTGTCTACCTAAATACAATATTCCGCATATAACTCCGGTCTCCAACAATTCAATATATCATCACATGAGTAAACGGCCACTGGGGGCTCCATAACGCATCATAACAATATCTCGTAAAACATACCAACTATGTCTAATAGTTCTAAGAGTTAATAATTTACTCCTTATACAACACATATATCAAAAATTAAAGGATTCTAATACATGCAGAAAATCATCGTGCCACGACCCGCCAAAACTCCGGGCCTCAGACGAGCCGGCTCCTCGCACGCTCCCTCGTACCCAAAATAGTATCCCTCGACAGGTGAGCTAATGCTCGCAGTGGAACAGCCCTGGGCTGGCCACTCTCTACCCAAGTGCAAAGGCAATGTTTCAAATAACCACACATTCGCAAATGCATGATCCTACTCTTGAATGTCTAACTCATCATCTCGCACTGAAGTCCTCATCATTCCTCACACTCGCCTGCTTCTCCGTATGAGAATTATTATTTTGTTTGTTCGCGGACAACCCAATGTGTTTATATCAATCGTCGCCTCCCATTGATATTTCAGGACTACCCCTCCGATGTATATCAATCGGGCCGCCTCCGACGACAGCCGATATTTTTAGTTTGACTACCCTCCGATAATTAACATTTTAGACAACCTCCGAACCATTTTCTATACTCATCTCATGTACTCACTCCTAGTCCTAGTGGCAGTGTCTCCAAAGGCATATGGAATGCATGTATGTCAATTCTAATACGCTTCTAATTCACATGTAAATATATAAACATGCATATATTTACAAAACAATCAATTCACACAATCATGTCATGTAAATTCATTCATACATCAAAATTAGTCACTGGCTAATAAGATCAAACACGAGCGGTCTGAACTTGAATCACTCCGATCAAACATTTTCACACACAAAAATATATTTTTGAGAACACTATTTCTAGAATAGTGAAACCCTACATTATTCCTAGAATTACAAATCATTTGCTCACTTAGGTGAACTGTGGTTTCACTAATATTACCGGCCCTATACATACCAAAAGCACCATTTAATACATAAATCAACACACAATTAACCCAAACACCCCTACCCACTGACCGTGCGTAAACGAGCCTCAAAAAATACATATCACCTTGCCTCAAGCTGGACATCACCCACGCTTCGCCTAATCCAACTAATACATGATTTAATACACATTTCCAATGACCTGACCGCCTGTGGTAGTCACTTCAATAATGCCCAGTGGTCCAGACACCAAACAGCAGCCAGATCGATTTAACGCTCACTTCACTGGTTCTACACCAAACATATCTTCTCAGAAAAAGCACCCCAGTTAATAACAACCGCAGAGAGTCTCGGTCCGCATATTTTCGGCCCAACTTTGAATCCAAGATTTCATCGCATCTCATGCAGAAGTCCTGTCCAGATCACTGGTCACGATCGTCGGTTTTGAGCAGAAGAAAGATGTTCTCCACTATAAACCACTTCACATCATTAACTGCTCATTTCCAATCATTTTGTCTTTATTTGAAATGGAGAATAAAGGATCTACATGATTTATCTTTCAACAGATTATAATCAATATCCAAATGAATCATTATGTCTTCATTCCACTTTCTTATACTACATCTATCTCACCCGTCTATCTCATTATTTCTATCACGCCTTCTCATCATAATACGATACGATGTTAAGATATAGATCTTCGCTTCCAAGATTTGAATCTTACATTTATCCTGTAAATTTATATTTGAAACGTTTCGTAATATAAATTCAACTGATTCTCGAATTTAATTTAAATTCGGACGTTAGTTTAGATTTTCTCAAGTAAGACGATTCCAGTAATAGTGAAATCCATTTCATCATCGAGATCTAGAGAATAAATTACTTAATTCTTTACATCCAATGGCAATTTTTAGAAACTGAATTACGATTTTGCCATTTTTCCAAAATTGCAATTTCTGCCCACATTCTCCTCAAAAGGAATTTCTATTCCAAAAATTTCGAACACACCACTCAGCATGCATATGCAACGTATCATGCATGCAACAGTCATTTAAATCTTGAACGACTAAACTACGCGTATTCTCTCATCCCTAAACAAGAAGGGATAGGGCTCCACGCACCCTCCACCCATGCCTCCACAAGACTTCACAAATTCCTCACCCGCTCAAGGCCGCAAAACCCGATCACGGCCACAATGCACATCTGTCCCTCTCGCGTCACATCCGTCAACCTCAATTCGTCCTCAATCCACCACATGATTTCCGATCTCGAGATCGAGCATGGAGATCGTTGAAACACCTCGTGGACACCCGACATGTCAAGGGTGAACACTAACCGCACGTTAACGGGTGTGCCTACCTCTCGAAAGTATCTCGGAAGGCTCTCAATGAACTCCTGGCATAGCTTCCTCTTTACCGCTGCCGAACCTCGACCACTCCCTCTGTGCATCACCTTCAAGAAGACGTGATCCCCAACCTCGAACTCTAAGGGTCGACGCGTCGCACATCCGCATAGCTCTTGTCGCCTGAAATGTGAGAAGACGATGTCAGACGTGCTCACCTTTCTCGAGAGGTGTCTCTAATCGATTAAGACCGTTGATGGAGCTCTCTCCCACCTCGGTCCAACATAACGGTGATCTACATGGCCTCCCATACAATGTCTCATACTTGCACATTCGTATACATTCAAGACCGCACCTGTTGTAGCGTAATTCCACAAGGGAAAATGTTCCTCCCAACGCTCTTATGATCCAGATGCATGCTCGAGCATGTCCTCTAATACCGTATAGTCCTCCCGATCGACCATCCGTCTCGGTGGTGGAACGCCGCACTATCGTCAATCGCAGCCCATACCGAAACTCTTCCAAAAGTGCCGAAACCCTGTCCCTATCCGACACACTATGGATACCGGCACCCATGTACGACTATTCGAATGTATAACCGCGTATCTCCAAGGCGAACGCCATCCGCACGGCCAGAAAATGTGCCGACTTCGCGAGTCGGCCCACTATCACCCATACCGCTGCCATGCTTCGCGGCGCCCGCGGGCGCGGGTCACAAAGTCCATCGTGGCTGTCTCCTTCCACTCGTACCACCTCCACGGCTGGAAGTAGCCCCGCCGGCTTCTCGTGCTCGACCTAACCCCGTCGACATGTGAGACATCGTCAACAAAGCCCCCACGTGTCTCCTTCATCCCACTCCAATTGTACCTGATCACGAAGATCCCGCACATCTTTCATGCCACTACGTACGACAAATCGAGAGCGCGGGAAACCCCCCCGAGAATCTCCTCTTCAAATCTGGCCAATCGGGAACCACTACCCGTCCCCTATATCGAAGACTACCATCTACGTGAATGGGCCCAAATCTCACATCAGACCGATCGTACTGGCCCCCGATGGACACTATTTCGCGGCCCCCCGCCATCGACTCAATCACTGCCAACAGAGATTCCAGCCACTTAAACTCCCCAAGGTACCCCCGAAGTCGCCACAGATCAGAGCCCAACCGCCCTACGCCTGAGTATCCGCCACTCCCGTAGTTACTAGCCAACGCTCCTCGTGACTTCCGACCGAGTGCATCACTACTACATCGTCTCTACCCCGGATGGTAATGCAAAGTGAAGTCATAATCCTCTAGGAACTCCATCCATCTCACAAGTGCTCATACGAGGTCCCACAAGGTGAAAATACTTCGACTTTTATGGTCCGGAGTACACCTAATCCTCGCCATATAAATAAGGGCGCCAAATCTTCGCTGGGCGAAGACTACGGGCCCAACCCATGTCGTGTGGGTAATTTCGCTCGTGATTCTTCAACCCGACGAGAACCATAAGCTTCACCCTCCCTGACCGCATCAAAACACATCCACTCCGGCCTCGAGGTATCACAATACACTCGGTACCCCCTGCCCCCCGTCCGAACTATTAAGATGGGAGCTGAAGTAAGTCTCCTCAACTCCCGGAATGCCCCTCGCAGACGGCCATCCCAATCAAACTTAACTCCTTCCCGGTCAACCTAGTCATAGGTGCCGCTATCCCGGGAGAAATCCTCAATGAATCTCCCGTACCCACTAATCCCAAGAAACCACGCATCTCGAAGACCGACTTCAGCCTCCCAACTCATCACCGCCGACCTTCTCCGTCGACCGACACTCCTGATGCCGACACCACGTGTCCCAAAATCTCACCTCGCAGGTCGTAACTCGCACTAACGAACTCGGGCGCATAACCTGGCGGCTGTCTCAACAACTCGCAAACGATCCTGCGATACCTATACCCCACTGACCGGAGTAGATCAAGATGTCATCCACAAGACCACGACAAACCTATCTAACAGGGCTGGAATATCATGCATGAGATCCATGAATGCCGGGCCGCGCATTCGCCAACCGCGGCATCAACAAACTCAAAGTCTTATAACGCTGGCCCTAAATCGCCTTAAAAAGATATCCGTATCCTGTCCTCAAATTTTTTATGGTAAACTGCTATGGCGTTCATTCTCGAGTAGACCGCGCTTCCTCTCAACTGATCAAACAAATCGTCAACTTCTGCACGGGTACCGATTCGATCAGAACCCTGCCTCAACTCCGCCGGCAATCAATGCAATGGCGGTTCGCCCTTCTTCTTCGCAAATAACCGCAGCTCTACGGTGAAGTGCTCTGCCGCACGAACCCTCGGCCCAATAGCTCCCAGAATCGGACTCTGAAAGTCTCGCAACTCAATCGGTGCCATCCTACGCGGTCATAGACGTGGGTGAAGTACCGTGGTGTAACTCGACACGGGGTCTACTACCCTCTCGCGAGGTAGTCCAGCCTATCCGAAACATCCATGATGCCGCAGATACTACTCGAGGTCCGGCCTCCTAGTCCTCTGCAAGGCTCTCGCTAGCCAACCCGCTTAATCGCCCCCGACACTGACTCATATACCGCTCGGGGCAAAATGTCATGCTCGTTTCCCCGAAACACCACAAACACGAGTACCGCCTCGGCGCAGGGGCGTAACCCTACGCCACACAATCATAACGACTCGTAAGTCGAGCCACCCAATCCATCCCCAGATGACATCGAACCACATGTCCATGATCCTCAAGTCCACTGTAAATAGAGTCCCCGAGATCTCCACCGCAACCTCGACATCACTCCTATTCGCCCTAATCCCTAGGAGAACTCATACAAAGGCTCCTCTAAGGTCTCAACCCTAAGCCCAACTCGATCACAACCGATGTAGCAATGAATGAATGTGTGAAGCACCGTAATCAAATAACACTCTAGCCCATAAAGTAGATAGCAAAAACATACCCCGTATAACCGGGCTGACTGGCCGACTCTCAACCTCAAGGGTGTGACTCGCGCAGACACGCCCCCGGGACCCCATGTCCCCGCCAGGGCCCTTCGTCCTTCACCCCTACCCACACTCGCCCTGCCCGCCCCGTGAAACGCAGCCCGCAGAGCCCCGAAACCCAGACCGGCTCCTCCGGGCCCCCGTACCAGGCCGGTGAGGAACGCACCAGATCCCTCCCGTCCCGCTACCGACCAGACCGTACCGGTCCCAAACCCTGGACCGTCTCTGGCAATCCCGCCTTCAGGTCCAGGTCGCCGACAATGGCAGCACACCATCCGGGTCCCGCCCGGACCGGTAATTCTCATCCGTCCATGGCCGGATGGCCGCGACTCTAGAACCCTCGTGAACTGTGTAGCCTCCTTCCGCCTCTTTCGAACCGGAAGAAGACCGGATCGCCCTTCCTTACCACTAACATTCGCATCCCGGAGTTCCAGCATCCTCCATCTCTCTCTATGGCTCGGTCGTCCCAACCATGGAATCCATATCCTCGGGCAGGCGAGTCCTACAACCCGTCCACGGACAACTTCACCCATCTTAATCTCCTCACTGGCCGTGCCCAGACCACGTAATCATCAAGAAATCGGCCAACTCTCGTGAATTCAGCCATCGCAGTCCATCACAACATCGCCGCTTCACCCTCTGAACTCCCGAGCCTCTGCATGCCTCGCAGCCTCTCGGGAAAGTACTTACCCATGAACAGCCCCGAATCCCGCCCATGTCATAACTCTAAGTCTCTAGAAGTCCTAGCCCATTCCACCATACCCTGCCTCGCCCCTCAGCCGAATGCAGCTAACCCGATCCCGGGTCAGACGGAGAGATCTCCATAATTCCAGCACATTCTCGAGTCCACAGATAAACCAATGGTTCGTCACCATCTGTCTCCCGCCCCCGTGAATGTCGAGGGGTGGTGCACTCTAAATCTCTCGAGGTTACCAGTCCCTCCCCGACCACCGCTATGCTAAATTTCATGACAAGAAATTGACGCAGAACACCTGGCACTCACAAGAAAGGCCCGATCAAATAATCGACTACCGGGTCAAATGTTTCACGCGCTCGACTGCACTCGACTCACGCCCTCGCCCTCTACGCCATCTGCCAATTAAAATGGTAGCGGTCACAATGCAAAGATCTCAAGGCATAAACACTCGAGACACTAATCATACACAAAATCAGTGCATATATATCAAGTCCCTGCATTTATAAGCAATGCAAGGCAATCATTTCATTTTAAACAAATCATTTTGATCAACAAAAATTTCATTTTTTGAAAATTTTATTTTTTCGAAATTTTGTCTAATTTTATTTGATTTTTTTTTTCAAAAATATTAATTTATTTTTTTTTCTCGAAAAAATTTTCCCCTTAAAATTGACTTAAACAAGATCAGTCGAATCGGGTCAAAACAAATAGTGCACCGAGTGGGAGCCAGGCCATTGCCCAAGAAGACGCCTGGGGGCCGGCGCCGCTCCGACGCCGAGACGCCGAAGACAGCACGCCCCGCGCCCGGCGCCACCCGCGCGCCCTGGGCCGCCCGGCCTCGCGCCCGCCGCCGCCTGGTGCGCCGCTCGCGCCAGGCCCCCTATGCTCAGCCATCGTTTCAAACGGGCAAGAGCTCATTCGTGCCTCGCTTTTTTCTTTTTTTTTCCCTCGTTTTTTTTCATTTCTTTCACCATCGGAAAATACCAAAAAATATTTATTTATTTTTTCATTTTTCCAAGACACCAATAAATTTATTAAAAATTTATTTTTTATCTATATATTTATTTATTTTTTTCCATTTCCTAAACAAACCAAATAAATTGCTTAAATTTATTTTATTTATTTTTCTTGCTCCAAAGCACATTACTGTAAACTCCTATACTTTTTTCTTATGTGCTATCCATCTAAGCACACACACTAATCACAACACAACATTTCATGTTATGTACAACCAAGCATGCAAGACACTTCACAAAACTAATCACACAAAAACACACCAACGCATGCATGCAAAGGTCCCGCTTTTGCCCTTCGGATTTCTAGGTAATCTCATACCTAAACAACATCAAACCACCCAAGTGGTGATGGCTACCAAAACCCGAGCTCCTAGGTATTCGCATACCCAAGCTCGATACTAAGTCATGGACGCCCAAAAACTGGGTCCGCTTCGATCACCACAACCCACGGAATACCGTGAATGTCGGGGCGTGACCAACATTTTCACGGTACCGCGTAGTCTCCTTTGTAACGGAAGTTTCACCCAAATACAATACCTGCGATATACCGCCCCAAAATGTATCCAATATATCATCACATGAGTAAACCCGGCCTACTGGGCCCATAAACAAGACTTCATAACAATATCTCAAACATACCAACCATGCCCACAAGCCTAAGAGCACACCCTACTTTCACAACACATATATCAAAATTAGAGGATTCTAATACATGTAGAAAATCATCAAAGCCACAACTCGACTTTCTTCACAACCTCAGTCTCTAGGACGAGCCGTCCCCTCACACGCTCCCCAGACCAAAATGATCCTCGACAGGCGAGCTAATGCTCAAGAGGAATCGCCTAAGTGGGCTACTCTCTACCTAAGTGCAGTGCAATGTTCCAAAATAAACACACATTCAAGCAAATGCATGATCCTACTTGAATGTCTAACTCATCATCTCGTACCCGAGTCCTCACCGACTCCCTCACACTTGCCTAAGCCTCGTATGAGAATTATTATTTTGTTTGTTTGTTTGTGGACAACCCTCCGATGTGTATATATCAATTGGGCCATCTTCGAAGATTGATATTATTTGTGGACTACCCTCCCATGTATATTAATTGGGTCGTCTCCGACGATTGATATTTTTAGTTTGGACTACCCTCCGATAATTAACATTTTAGACAACCCTCCGAACCATTTTCTCTATACTCATCTCATGCACTCACTCCTATAGTTCTGTGTGGTGTTCCGGCAGCATATTAATGAATGCATGTATGTCAATTCCACACAATTAATTCATGTAAATATATAAAACATGCATATATTTACAAACAATCAATTCACACAAATCATGTCATGTAAATCTATTCATACATCAAAATTAGCTCATCTGGCTATCGATCAAACACGAGCAATTCAAATTTCAATCACTCGATCAAACACATTTTCACACAAAAATATATTTTCGAGAACACTGTTTCGGGAATAGTGAAACCCCTAAGCACTATTCCCATAAATTACAAATCATCTGGGCTCACTTAGTGAACCCTGTTTCATGGCTATATTACCTACTCTATACATACCAAAGCACCATTTAATACATAAATCAACACACAATTAACCCAAACAGCCCCTACCCACGGGATCGCGGTGGAACGGGCCTCAAAAATTACAAGAATACCCGGTCCCAAGTTTTTGATCGATCAAACGGCCGCTCAAGGCCCCAACCAACCAATACATGATTAATACAATATTTCCAAATTTAAACAACCTAATCAACCGCGGGCGCCACTACCGCTTCCAATGGGTGTTCAAAAATTCATATCAATTCCGTCCCAAGGTTTGGGACCGATCAAACAGCCCCTCACGACCTCATTCGACTCAAACATTCGTAAAGTACTTAAAGAAGGAATAAAACCCAAGTAGGAGTAGAACCCCCACCAAAGAGTTTGTCTAAACTCCTAAATCCCAGACTCCACGCTAAGCCCCTCCGCGCAGACGCCCTTCCTTCTTGTAACGAAGACCCCCACTGGGTCGGACGTCTTATTTCTAGGAGCAGTATGAAGACTTCTCCCCACTAAAACCACCATTGTCTAATCTCACCGCTCACTTCTTTTTCCTCCAATTCAATGCTTTGTTCTTATTTTTGTTGGAGAAGAAGAGTCCTATATACTATTTCTCACATTTTGTGACTTAAATCAAATACCAAATTGACCATTACGTCCCTTCATTTCCCACTTTCGACATTCTAAGACTATCTCTGCCTATTTCATTATTTCACTGCTACCACTTATGGCACATGAGTACATGTTATATGTGACTTTCGGGTCAAGATCGAAAATCTTTACTACACCGAAACGCGATGCCTCGAAAAACGGTGGTTCAACTATCCTAAGTCTAATTTAAATTTAATTGTCGGGCTAGATTTCTCGCGGCACAATTCCAACTACAAATCCTTTTCATCATCCGAGATTCAGAGAATAAATTACGGATTTTAACCAAAATTACAATTTTGTAACCTAAATTGTTTATTTTACCCTTTTTCCGTAAATTCAATTTCTGGGTCTTACAGGCCCTCCCTCATGCCAATCCCTGGCTTAGGTTCCAAAGAGGGCTACACTAGGTCACTATTCATAGCAATCATCTATACTAGTGTCAAAAGAGGTTTAAAGCTAACTTGACATTTACATATGTTAAGGTTATTTCTTTCTTTACTAAAGATAAATCTTTGTTAGTATAACTTATATCAACTTTTTTTTTAACTTATGTCAAAATTGAATTGAACATATAAAGGTTGAATCAAAAGGAGGTGTAAAGAGATCATGGTAAGGTTATAATATTCTTTATCTTTTCAATATTTAACTATCAAATCTTTTGTGTTTCCTCACTCTAGAAAAGGTATAGAGGATTCTTACCAAGACTAGTAATTTTTGGACAATTTTAATCATTAATCATATAAAATTTGATTATACTATTAATGAATATAAGGGTAGAATCTATAAGATTGATATTAGATTTCGATTGGATAAAATTGAAATCAAAATTCACCATTGTATTTAATTAGTTTAAGAGATCTATGTTTCAGCAATAAAAAAATCTTAGTTCCAAATGCTTTATTAGACGTGGGATTCAATTTAGTTGTAGATTAACTTCAATCCTAAACCTTAGTTTTCTATAGTACTCTTTGTCTCTAAGAATTTGACATTGGATTATGAAACTCTCATAGCCATTTGATAGTTATTAAACATTTACATTTCATTATAAAATATTTGAAAACAATAATTTGTAAATACTTAAATATTAAAATTAATTTTCTTGATTTAGGGCCTGTTTCACAATGTTTTTTAAAGTGTTTTTAGGTCTAAAAACATTTTTAAGTGTTTTTAGAACAAAAAAAAAAAAAAAAGTGTTTGGTAATCTTTTGAAAACGCTTTTAAAACAAAAAAACACTTGGAGTTGAGTGTTCTTTTAGAAGCACTTGGTAGGTGATTTTTTTTTATTTAAAAAAACATTTTAAAGTTTTTGAATATTTCTAAAATAGCTATTTATTTATCCTTAAATATCTTTTTTTTCCCTAAAAATATCTATATATTTTCCTAAAAATATCTATTTATTTTATTTAAAATTTTTGAATAATATGATATACTTTAAAAAATTCAAATCTTTAAAAAAAAAATTCTATAATCATAAAAATAATTATTTTAAGTTTTTATTAATAAAAATGTTTACATATTTATTCATTAATTCAAATATTTTGTAAATATTTTTTTATAATCATACAAATAATTATTTTAGGTTTTTATTAATACAAATGTTTATGTATGTTTATTTATTAATTCAAATATTTTTGTAAATATTTTTAAAAATGTTTATGATCATATAAATAATGATTTTATATTTTTATCAATATAAATATTTATATATGTTTATTCATTAATTCAATTTTTTTTTTAAATTTAATTTTTAAAAAAAATTTTATAATCATAAAAAAAGTTATTTTAGGTTTTATTAATATAATTTTTTATATGTTTTATATATTTTTGTAATCAAAATTTTGATTTATTATGATTTTTTTTTAATTAGATTAGATGGTCTTTTTTTTTTTATCATTTTAATGATATTATATGTGCCACATATTATAAAAGCTTGGCTAGAGAAAGTGTTTTGTTAGAAAAGTTGTAACAAGAAGTAGCAATAAACTGGAGTTTTGGATATATATAATTTATTTTTAAAAAAAATTACTAAAATAAGTCAAAAATCAAAATAATGCCCAAACTCCTGTACCACGCTTCAAGACACACATCAACAATGTCAGAGTTTATCAACGCGATATCAGAATTTCTTTGAAGTTTAACGCCACAATCAATAAGCCGCAACATTGAACTTTAAAATCACAACGCCGCAGCCATCGATCAAGCGCATTATCGCTTAAAATACAATGTCGTAGTCACCACTACGCATTGCTATTTTGAAGCTAAAAATGAGAATTTAAATTAAGGCCAATTGCATAAATTACAACCTAATACATCTATCCAAAAACACAACCAATACACATCACCTGCATTATAAACATTTCATCCAAATAAACAACTTTCATCCAAATCAACCTAATTGCATCAAAATGACAACTAATACACATCACATGCAAATCAACCTAATTGCATCAAAATGACAACCAATACACGTCACCTGTATTACAAACATTTCATCCAAAATAATCTACTTTCATCCAAATCAACCTAATTGCATCGAAATGACAACCACTACACAACAATTGATCATTTCATATATAAACCAAATCATATAATTATATACACAACGTAATACAAATAACAATACATGAAAATATAAATAGACATCAATGAGTCCCACATGATGGAGGCTTTGTATTTCTCTTAGGATGCCTAGAATATACAACTAGATGATCTATAGGAGCATGTGCAATCTCAACTGAGGCCAGAGCTAATGGGCAAGACGATTCTGACACGTGAGCACAAGGCTCCTAGGTGGCATGCACCAAGTCTTGTGGAACAAGGTCAATCATGGTCTCATCAATAGGAGCTATGTCAGAGGTGATGTCGTGAGATGGTAATGTGGCCCCAAGGCCTGATGACGTGAAAGATAATGGTGGACATGTGAGGAAGTCTCCGTGGTGGGCGGAACACGTGGCAGTATGAAATTATGAGGGTGGTGGTGGAATGTTCCGTGAATGGAAGTCTCGGGGGTGGTGTGGAATACTCTGGTGGTATGGAAGTCTCATCAGTGGAACAACCAACAGCACGACCACCTTGCTCATTAGCTCGACCACGACCTCGCCCACCACTTCTCCCACTCCCTCAATCTCGAATCAATTGTATCCTAACTATAGTGGATGATGCAGGAGGTCTTATGGATGGTCCATGTACTGATGCTCATCTTGTGCACCACAAGATTGTCCCTCTCCAAATCAAGCGTAAAACTAATCTATAGCAATATGATGAATGTCAGATGTGCCAAGCCCTGGAGGCTTCCCATGAGATATACTAGCAATGTCTACTAATTTGTAGATCTAAAAACAAACCAAACAAAAGCAAATTTTATTCATAATAAAATTTGAAAATAATTGAGAATTTAAAGAAGCTTACTTACCCATAAGTGGGCGGCAGATCTGTATTATGATACCTCATTTATCCCTGTGGTGATGGTGTGATCAAACGTCACGGTAACACGCCAATACCACTCCATATATAGATCATGGTCCATTATACCAATCGTAGGTGATGTGATCGATCCTTCTACGCACCAATAAGGCAACGTATTGTGCATGATATGCCCTCAATCGTACTTGCGGGTAATCCTCAAGCCCTCACAACCAAATAACTCTTACTCTAAAGAGAAAGACAGAGGTATCCCCTAATGAAGGCCGAACTGATGCAAGACTTTCTCTAGATGATGTCACTCTAAAGTCTCAAAGCAGATAAATGGTGGCATCGTCTGCCAAATATCCTGATCAACAAGACATATATCAGGTTGATGGAAAACCTACTCTTCAATGTATGGCTCCCATAACACCTAGAAATATCCACGCTACCTCAATGTCAATATGACTAAAATTATCATTATTATGAATACGACTAAAAATAATATATATTAATATACAATTACCTGATCATGATTTTGTGCATCCAACTGGTCCCGATATAAGGCAAGCACACCAGATCGGTTATGCACCCATGATAAAGGTACTCTCCAACAAAACCCTAATGGATCAGGCGGCTCACGCCAACCAGCTCGGCCTCAGCCTCAGGCTTAACTGTTAATCCATGCTATAGACCCTCAACTGCATCTCCACTAATTGCATCGACATCATCGTGTAAGTGGTGAGGGACTAGAGGTGCTGCTAGTCGCCCAAAATCAGGTCGCCCCACGAGTAGTCTCTCTCAATACCAGAGATGAAAAAAAAAAACCATTCAATATTAGCAACATCTTAGTGATTGAATTTTATATGTGTATGTTTATAAATATTAGCAACATACGTGTAATAATGTCATACAACTGACAATCTTAGTAGCACCATCGCATCTCGCTCGGCATAACTCCCAATGTAAGTGTGCTAGAACTGCACTATCCCAACTGTAAGTAGAGGTCTGCTTCAAATCTCGTAGTAATGGGAGGAAACAGAGGTGGACATGCAAACCTTTCTTGTTCGCAGGTCGTAGCGACCTAGCAAATGCTAGATGAAACCACGTGCGGCACGCACTCTCTAATGTCACCTCATTTTGGCGCCTTCAGGTGGAGTCGATAACTGCCGGTGACAACCAAAGACGCGAAAGACTTAAAATCCTCTCTAAGCTCGCTGGCAAAGTGATCACACTTCCAGCGCCTCCCCGACACAACGATGACACATCAAAGTCACATGTGCCGGTGACTGGTAGTCCATGAATCCAAAGACCTAGGATGATGGCGATATCCTGTAATGTGATCGCATCTCCCCAACCGATAAATGGAATGCGTGTGTCTTAGGACGTCATCTCTCAACCAAAATCATGATGAGGCCCCAATCGAGTGTGACGTGTCCGATGCGGTACAGACCATAAAAGCCTGATCGGATCACATACGGGGGGAATACAAGGATCCATCTACCACTCTCGCATGAACTTCAACATTTGCTTTCAACATGTGAGTACTAACGAAAGCTACAAATTACAAATATAAATCAATTCCACTAAAATGCATACCTAACAGATCAAATATATAAATAAATCAACCAGGTATGAAAAATGCATACCTGAGTAGTGTCCACTAAATGAGACTGATGTCTATCTTGTAAAACCAAGACATATCTATCTAACGGATCTGCATCATAAGGCCGCCATCCAAATGTCATATCTGTAACATATAACAATCAATAATGATTAAAAAAATCAGCTAGTACTAGTATATAGATAACAATGCAATTATTAAGGCAATGTAATAACAAAAAACATACATGTTTCAATCAACGTGCTTCCTATTTTGACAAGAAAGGCAATTGTGACTAGGTTGTTTTCACAACCCACATGTAATAGTAGTCTTCCCCTCTCTAACGTCCATTTCATTATGCAAACGGGTTGATTTAGGACGTCCACATAATGTGCATTTTATTGACATAGAAGGCACAATGATTAGACCATCATAAGGAGGCCATTCATATTCATCGAAGATGGGATGGAACAAGGTTGCCCATGTATCATAGAACGATTGAGTACTGTAGTAGCCTCAAAAAAATGATAGAAAATCTACGGAGCAAAACTGACATGCTGTTATAATATGACTATAGGGAAATCCATATGTAAGTGTCTTACCACAAGTCCATTTATGGTCATGTAAGTTGAGACGATGTGTTCGACCTCTCTTTAACTTGACATGAAATCGTCTCTATATGTATCAGAAAGAACAATCTCAATGATCCGCTTAACCACATGTGTCTTAATTCAATACAGATATGGAGATATTAAAGTCATTTGATGACAATATGTTATAACCTTGTTCCCTTCTTGCAACAAAGTAGCTATTGAACCTAAAAAATGTCAATTGAACCAATACAGTTACAGGTAAGCTCCGAACTCCTTTTAAAACACTATTGAAAACCTCATACATGTTTCAGAATATTATCACATCTTCGACCTCCATCATAAAAGTCATTTCATTTTCAAAAAGGGAAGTTTCAACCGTAACGCCCCAAAATAGCTCTTTTGTTTTATTATTTTACTTATAACATTTTCTCGCTATTATAAATTTTTATTTTATTTATTCAATAGTTATTTGGTTTTTATGATAAAATAGAGTGTTTTTAAAAATGAGAATTACATAGTGGATTAGTGCACCCTGCAAATTAAGCCCTAGTGGTTTAATGATATAAGCTAGTGGTATAACATAAGTTAAATTTGAATTTTTTGGAATTTAAATGCTAAGTGAAAAATAAAATAAAATCGGAATTAATACAAGAGTCAAGGTCAAAATAGTAATTGTCAAATGAGGACCCAAAGGTCATAAATGAAGAAGAGTATATGCCAAAGTAGAAATGTGATAAGTTGTTGTACAAATGAAATAGAAATGAAGGGCTTTAATGCAAAAATGGGAAATTAAGTAAAATGCTCAGGTCAAACATGGCCTTGTACATGTAAGATAAGACCACCCACTTGTAAAGGGGAAGAAAACGCTTTTGGTTTTGGGAGAGCTTTAGGGCTACGGCGCTTGTGGGGACTAAGCCAAATTGTTTTGATTTAAATTACTCTTTGTTCAAGGTTCTATGATCAAGAAAGGAAAGAAGAAGGAAGAAGAGAAAGCTAGTGAAGATCAAGAAGATCAAGGTTAGAACCTCCTAACTCCTCTTTTGATTGTGTTTGGGCTTGGTAAAACCTCTTCTTTTGTATATATGTTTGAGTTAGAGTTCGCTACCTTTTTTCTTCTCGATTAGGATTGGTTTTGTAATTCTTTGTATAAAATGAAATATTGGGTTTTGCAGCAGACGTCACAAAATTTTCAAAACTCCATTGTTTTGTTTTGGCCATAACTTGGCCATTACTCTTCCAAATTAAGTTATTCAAATTTTTGGGTAAACTAGACTTATAGGAGAACAAATTTCCATGAAATAAGTATATTCAAATTTGGACCCCATTTGACCTTAAATTCACAAAGTGAAGCCTGCTTAGGCAAATTCGTTCTCATTGGTACGCAGATTTAGTCATAAATCGAGTTTCCACCATCCAAATTGAGTGATTCAAATTTTTGGATAAACTAGACTTCTAGGAAAACAAATTTTCTTAAAATAAGTGTATTCAAATTTGGACCCCATTGGACCCATAAATTCGTCAAAGTGAAGCTCTGTTTTTGGGCAAATTCAAGTTATGTTTTGAAAATAGAGTAGTCCCGGTGGTTTAGAACATATCTTGAGTTTCGGTGCTCCAAATTGAATGATTCCAATTTCTGAATAAAATAGATTTATAGAGGAACAATGGAATTGAAGGAAGTTGGGTCAAATATGGTTCATTTGTTCCCATAAAATTTTACTAGTGAAGGTGTATTGGATAGAAATCAACCCTAACCAAAAACACTAGCATGCACGACTGATATTTTTCTCTGATTGTGATGGATTAGGGGTTGGTGACGAGGAAACCTAAGTAAGATCGGGATTTCAAGGATAAGAGTCAAGGAGCGACAATCTTTTTGGTTTGTTCTTCTCATTTCTTTTCTTATTGCAGCTTTGTATTGGATTTGTCAAAAACCGAAATGATTTACATGGGAAAACTGCATGTGTGCTTTGTTTTTAACCATAAACAAATTTTTTTAAATGATTGGGAAATTGATTGCAAATGGATTGCCATGAAAACTGTATGAGCATCAAAATGTGTTTATTGGGTAGATTGGTATATGTATATACCAATATTGTAATTTACTATGATTGAGTATTAATGCCCTAAGAGAACAAGACCATTATATTCACAAGAAAGGATATATCATGATACCAATAAGGGTCAATTTAGCAAGATCGCGAACTAAATGATTTATAGTGACATACCGATCCAGAGCCCACGAGACAAAGACGATAGTGTACACAAATAAATTTGTAAAACTATCCAAATTACCACGGATCAGACTAAGTTATTAAATATTTTTATACCGACTTGCAGCCCAGAGAGACAGTGCCGGTGATTCCGTTATCCTATTCACCAAAAGTCATGGTTAAATTCGTTTAAGGGAAAACTTATAAGTAAATGTGTGAAATGCATAATTTGAGTTTTGAATGAAAAATTAACATATATAATGTCAATTGCATTGACCATTGAAAATGTGTCAAAATGTTGTTTTCGGAAAGATACATATTTTGTATTTGATTGAAATGAGGATAAAAATACATAAAGCCACTAAGCATGAACATGCTTAACACGTTGTTTTATCACGCGCAGGTACCGAGTGAATAGGGACAAGATCAAATACCGCAGAGCCCGGAGTCGTCGTCGAATCATGCGTAGTATAAGTAAATGCTCTGTCTCATGCAGACATTTCATTTAAAAAAAATCATGTTATTTTTTTTTTATTTGCAAACAAAGATGTATAATTCTTCATGTGAAGAGTATATTTTGACTTATGTTTAGACATGAACTACAATGTTTTGTAAATGATCTAAAAAAGGCAATAAATGTCGTCTTGTATAAATGTGGGAATTGAGCAAATGATAGGCTCTCTACCATGATTGATATATATTTTTATATATATAATGCGTATTAGTAATGAAATCATTTTCATACATACATTAATATAATTTAAATGGATATTAAATTTCCCATCGAAAATAAGTATATGAAATGCGTTTTACAGATAAATGGATTTAGTGGTCCGTGTCCTCAAGTCCAGTCCAACCGTTAGGTCGGGTCGAGTCAGGGGGCGCGACACCAACCATCGTTATGCTTCTAAATTAATTCTCCCAATTGTGTCCATATGTTTATTGAATTTTCCAACTTTAGTTGCTAAAGTTGCTCTACACAAATTCTTAAAGGTTTTATCTTTGAATCGATTCATAAAGTTTCTTGCAAGATGACGCATGCAAATCCTATGATATGCATATGGTTCAGTCCAACCAAGATGAACATCAGTCATTGATGCCATAATGCCTAGATGTCTGTCAAATATAACACAAAGTCTCATTCGTTGGGTTACCTTATTTCTAATACATGCCAAGAACCATCTCCAACTATCAATATTCTCTCATTCTGTAACAGAAAATGC
Source organism: Tetrastigma voinierianum (assembly GCA_016808115.1). Lineage (NCBI taxonomy): Eukaryota > Viridiplantae > Streptophyta > Magnoliopsida > Vitales > Vitaceae > Tetrastigma > Tetrastigma voinierianum. The sequence goes on along the minus strand of JAEQBH010000160.1, from coordinate 833,429 downwards.
CAGTGGAAACAACTTATTATTTCCATCATAGCCCATAGCAATCATTAACGTGCCCTTATACTTCCCATACACATGTGTACCATCAATACTCAATATGGGCCAACAATAATTGAATCTTTCAATAGATGGATGAAACTGTAAAATCCGAGAAAATTCAATTTTCTAAGAAAGGGTAAAACGGTAATTTCAGTGGAAAAATCTAAAATTTTTCTAGATCTCAGATGGTAAAACGGACTTCGTCATTGGAATCGGTCCCACAACGAAGCACACGTCTACTCTGGGTCGACCTGGGAGACGCTTGAATTTCACATTTTCCAAACACCGAGAGCACACAGACACTTGGCACATGCTGAAAGGCCTGGCCAAGGTGCCATGTGTCAAGTGCAAATCGCCAAACAAAGAGCTCATAGACCTATACATGACACAAGAACACATGATCGAGAGAAATTCAAGGTAGATGGATAAGGTGATAAGTGGAAATCAGCAATAATGGTATTGACATGTGGCAAAAAGTACTCTCCAAAATTGACTTTAGACCTAACAATACGGTAGGAAAAGGAAAATGAGGAAAAAAGAAAAGGGGGAGAAAGCTTAAAGAAAGAAGCTCCACCTTCTTCTCTCTAGGTTTCCCGGCGATCGGACCGACGGCCCGAACTGATCAAGAAGAAAAGTGCTTCCCCGTGCAAAGAGTTTCCAATAGAGACCGGAAACAAGGAGTTTCGACAAACTTCAAGAGGTAGGTCTTCTCCTACTTTGGTTACTTTCTACCCAAAGGGTTGTGTGGTGGTGTTTTGCCCCAAGGGGAACGTTTGGTTGCATTTTGAACCATGGTAAGTTACCCTATGTTGATCATACGCATTAGCTGGTTTTTGGGTTGGAAATAAAGGGAATTTAGCAGAGAGTTCTTTAGGTAAATTGTAGCCACACCAGTGAACTTGATGTCAGCTTGAATCTCCCAAACTGACCTCCAGAGCCCAAGTTATGGTCCGCATCCCGACGCCCAAGTAGAAGGGTTGGTCTGCTAGTGGTCGACTAGCGGTTGGGGCTTCCAAATTAGCGGTTAGGACTCACACACGGCCGGGTCGACCACGGCCAGTGGCTAGTGGTCACCCCCGCTAGCGGTTAAGAACAAGAAGGTTAAGAACAGCCGACTGCTGGTTAGGCATGCACCGCTGGGCCGCTAGTGGCCAGCCTGGCTTAGTGGTTAAGGTCACCGACTAGCGGTTAGGGTCGCGACTAGGTTAGGATGCCAAGCAGCGGTCAAGGTCACTGGATGGCTAAATGACTATTCATGTGAGGCCTCCAACTTCTGACGCACGGCAATTTCTTCATCCGAACTCCGTTTCTGCGCTGCTTCAGACTCTATGAAACCTATCAGTCAAGCCATATGCCTATGGAGGACATTGGGTGAACATAACCTGCTGAAATCTATGTTTTTCCAGGGCTATTAGGCGGCTAGGGCTAGCTATTCATGTGTGATCTCTAACTTCGGACGTCCATAACTTCTTCGTCCAAACTCTGTTTTGGGTGTTCATGGACTCTATGGAAAGCCCATTGAGTTAATATTTCAGCCATGTGCCTGTGGAGGACAGTAGGTAATCATAACCTTGCTGAAATCTATGTTTTGCACCGAGTGTGCAGGTTGCTTGGTTGTGTCGATGGGAATAGTCGGGTTTTAACATGACCATTGCATGACATGTTGTAGGCTATTGTAATGGGTAGGAATTACTATGAGTTAGCCTATGGAAGGTTGTATGACATTATTGTTTAGTCATGGATTGATGAATGCTAATATGCTTGATACGATATCTTTATATATATTGGCATGAAGTATATGGAATTTATATGCTTGTGATATATGTTTGCATGGTAATTGACATGAAGAACAATTGATGTGAATGGTTCATGTAGTGTACATCATACATGTAACATGAGAAATGGCAGTGGCACAATCGCATTACATATGCACTGGAACATCGCATGACATGGGTGTGAGTGCATGGTAGAGATCGACACTGTGTTTGGTGTTTGATGGTGTGTCGTGGGTGCACGGTTATTAATCAACATTGTGTTTGGTGTTGGATTGGGTGGCTCGGTTAATGGGACAAGGTCCAAATGAGTTGCACAGAATACGAAAACAGTAAAAGACAATATGTGTTGGGTATCATCAAGTTGGGATAGATTCGCCCTAGGGTGAAAGACCCAAATTTATCGAGGTTAGACATGATCACCGACAGTGAAAGCCTGTCAAAAGTGTCTACGCTTGTGGAGCAAGTGGTGCAACACCAAGAATCCACTACCCACTAACAAGCGCAAAATTGTGAATGAAAATATGAATATAAAATGTAATGAGTCAAAGAAATGATCATTGGATGTCATGGAAAATGACTGTTGTCACACATAGGCTTAGGCATTGTGTGAGGGAGTCGGTGAGAGCTCGGGACATAGGATAGGGTGAGTCACATTCTCATCCATGGCATGTAGACATTCAACTAGGAATGTGCATATTTTTACTTGAATGTGTGTGTGTGTTTGATCACTGCATGAGCATTTAGGTAGGGAGTAACCCTTGTAGGAGATTATCACTATTGGGCTTTCACACCCCGCCGTATCTCTTTCGTGCACACGAGGACGGGCACCCTTCAAGGTCGTGAGTACAAAGAAGGCCGGGTTGTGGCCTTGAGAAGCATTTTATAAAATATATTATAATAATATAGTTTTAATATATTTTGGCATGTAAAAATGTAAAAGAGTTGTACATCAAACTCTTGTGAAATATTATAAGAAATTGGTTATTTGTAAGAAAAATTATACATAAATGGGTCTCGATACATGAGACATATGAGTGTGATATCGGAGCAACTGACATCCACAAAGCCTGGTCGACGAGTTGTCAACGGACCCCGATAGGAGCCGCTACGCCGTAAACGCTCTAGAAAACACGTTGAAATACTCCTGTTATGCATATGATCACAAATGTTTTCAAATTACAACACATCCGTAGATTTGCTCATCTAAATGCCATGAAGAAACGCGGATGGGGCTTCACATATGACTTATGGAAGTCCCCAAATAAGATTGTAAGTGCTTTATGTTTTCCAACCAATGTCTTCTTGTATGATATTTCATATCCAAATTTCTCCATAATGACTGCTTGGATAACAACTACTAACAAAGTAAATTGTGCCTTAATCATTGCCTTAATATGATCAACAACCAAGTTGGAGTCTAATTGTTGATGACCCGATTCAAGCAAAGATTGACACAAATATGTGGACCTTTATACTTATTGATTGAGAAGAAAGATGTATCTTTCACAACCATAGTACGAAGCTTCCATGTACATTGACACTCCTCGATCTTCTTACATCTTGACACTAGTAAGTTTTTTGAAGATGCAACAACCACATACTATTGGTGTGCTTTAATAGAGTATAGCTTTATAGCATCTTTCAAAGCAGCTTTGGAAGTGAAAACCTGATCAACTACAAATTCTCCACTCGAGCTTGCGGTATTATAGTTCACCATAGAGTCCAGTCACTTGAAACCTTCCACATTTTCAAATTGAAATAATGGTGATAAGTAATAATTAACAGTTCCCCTCTCTTCTGGGTCCTCGGGATATGGGTTATTTGAGACATCACAACTTGGCACATCCACAAATAAATATCTCCCTTGCTCATTCTCCATAAGTCGGCTAATATTAAGAAGACAACAGTTCCATACCAACATCTCCATCTCCATCACTTTCATCGTCACCATCTTCATCACCTACTTCATCTTCACAATCTTGATCATCTTCATTTATTTCACATCTATCAGTTACAACAACTGGAGCGTTACTAGGCCCACACCCATAGTCCAATTCCTCAACATTAAAATTTCCTCAAATTAATAAATTTGTGTAAGTACCAATTGATTGATTCACTTGTCGATTAACACGCACTGATTGAAGATACAATTCAATTTCCTCCATTCCAGCTATGTCAACCAATTTTAACATTCGGTACACACTATTGTCATCCCATATTGGACAAGGTTAGAACCTATTTTCGCTTTTCAAAAGATACTTACAAAGTGAGGATTAATTTAAACTTTTCTTTGTCAATACATTTCCTTGAGTATATCATAGCTAACAACTGATCATATGTGCAATCAATCGGTACATCCAAAGGCACACAATGTACTTGTTCCCAACATATTTTACATCCGTTTTCAAATTCTTTCTTGCTTTTCCATTATAAAAACATATGATGGGAATAGTGGAGTCACACATTATTTACCTACACAAAATGTCATTCATAAGATAATATCATTATCCAAGTTATCTTACAAAACAAGCACACCAAGTGGAATGCCAATAGTTATAAAAACCATGAATCAAATAGGCCCTTGTGTTTATACATAAACCATTCAAGAAGAGAGAGATATTTGATTCCATAAATAAAGGATTTGCAATCTACAAATGGATTACAAAATAGCAAAGCAAATCAAGAAACATAGTTAAAATCAAGTTCTGAGTGGCTATGTTTAGAAACCTAGTTAATAAATGCATCAAAATAAACCTTTTGAAGAAAAAAGTAAAAAACAAAATTCATCTCAAGGACTTTGTTATACAAATACTTGAAATTGTAAACCCACAAAACTGCTCTTGTGGAAAACCTATGTAGCATTTCACTAATATTTGGGCCTCCTAAGAAGATAATAATATAATGTGCTTAAAAACTACACAATTAATATCTTTGAGAATATCGTGAACCCAAAAGCTCATTCCTGGAAAAAAACTCCGTTCAAATTTGATTCTAAAAAAAATTGATAAAGTTAGTGTTTTGAGGAATGCAGTGTACTGAAGCCCTAAAAAACGAAGTCTTAAGTAGGTTACCTCCTATGGAAAATGAATGCAGTGTAGTGAAGCTCAAAATAGAGAAGCCGGTAGGGTGAATCTCAAAAAACACAGTAAAACCAATCCAAAAAGTCATCGAAGAGGAAGAGCGGAGGAGAAAAAGAAAGAAAGAGCAAATTGGGGAGAAGAAAAGAGGGCCCTAGTTTTTAAAAAATATTGATTCTAGGTCACATTGAAGACTTTTGTTCAAAATAGCTCTTAGAACAACGGTTAGAAACTGTGTATTTATTTTTTAATTAAAGTTATAATTAGAAATTATGGTTTCATTTTTTAATTAAAGTTTTCTAAATTAAATTAAATATAAATAAAAAAATCTAAACAACTCTCCTAAAACAAGTGTTTGTTTTTTTTAATTTTTTATAAAACGGGTTATTTTGAACCTAAACTCTTCTCGGAGGAAAATAGAAAGTTCCAAATATGAAATAAAATAAATAAAAGGATAAAGGACGGACGGGGTGAAGGGGGAGAACTGAGAAGGCGACGGCCAATCTTATCTGTTTATAAAACCAGTCCTGACGGAAGAGGAAGCGGAGAGTAGTGGTGGGTGGAAGGTATCGGATATTGAGAATGGCGTGTGGGAGTAATCCTAGCTTAAGCTGCACATGGAGCATGGCCACGCTGAGATCAGCGCTCCCTTCTCTTCCTTGTGCTCCCTCTCGCGTCACATTCGCTCGTCCGAAACTCAATCCTACTCTTCCCTCTTTCACAGGCCTCGCTCCTCTCTCCCCCCTCCTCTCTCTCTCTTCCCCCGGTAATTCCTCTTAACCCTTTCAGTTTTCTTGTTTCAATTCCATTGTAGAAAATGGGTATAAATTAGTTTGTACTCTTGTTTGTGATTGTATAATAATTCTGGGTAAATCAGCAGCATTTTCCCCATGGTTTCCTTCTTTATTATCATCATTCTTTACCTTTTCATCTTCTCTATTCCTCTGTAACCTTATCGCTTGTTATTTATACAGCTGAATGCTCTACCCCATGTTTGTGTCTATTCCAGTGAGCAAAAATGGATAACTGCTCCGCTTGATTTAGCATTTCCCTTTCTATAAAGTTCAACTTCAACTTTTCTTTATTAAGTTTTAATTAGCTTCAAGTATTCTGTTGGCTCATTTGTGCTCTTGGGCAGGTGCTAATTTAACATTTCTCCGTATGTTAAGCTTTTGGGTGGGTGTAATTTCACATGGTGTTGGAGATTTGATTTTATTGTTCTTAGATTTGAGCTAGATTTCTGGGTTGCAACTAGTTTATGAAGATAACATACTGTAATTTCTAAATTGCTCGGAATTAATATACCAAAAAGAAGATTCAACTACATTTTACTTGTATGACTGTATATGTATATGGGAGGCAAAAAAAGAGGAAAAGATAGTGTTTTATGCTATGTTAGAACCTTAAAGTACCTCTTAGATATTAGGATTCATAACATATTTTTGGGAGATTAGAAGTTTTAAGGTTATTTCTCTGGACTCTGCTAGAACAATCAAATCAGGTGTATGTTCTTCATATGTATCGCACATCTTACTGTTCTGGTTAAGAGGCAATGCATACTGGTGATATGTCTCACTTTAGATGTAAAACATATGTTATCAAGTGCTATAAAATTTTCAGAATATGGTTATCCATTCCACCTGTTGGGTTGCTTCCACCATGAAATACGGATCATCTTATCCATTGTGCTTCAAAGATGTGAAGGAAAATGTGAGCGTCCTGTGAACAGTGAGGCAAGACATGGTAAAACTTAAAGAGATAAAGAAACAAAACAGTCGACCAACAGAATTTGGAAGTCAAAAACCCCATATTAACCTTTAATAAAGTCATGTGTTGTTGGCGAGTTCAAATATTATGCTTTGTTCCATTGTCTTTGCAAAGGACACAAGGGATGCTCTATCATCTGCAGTGTTCTGAGTATCAAGATTGAAATATGTCACATTTATTCAGAAGTTGTTGATTGGCTTAATGCAAGTAAAAAGTTTATTCATTTTTATCCAGAAAGACAATGTATATGGTTAGCTTTCTGATTATGCATCATTAATGATTTAGCTCACAAGATGCATTTAGACAAGACCAAGATTATTAGGCTTAGGGATTGTCCACTCAGATGCACAAAATGTCCATAAATTAGTCTTTTGTTCTGGTTACTTGTTTTATTTATCATCTGAGTGGGTATTCTTCTAGTTTATTATAGTCTTCACATCAACTGACTCAAAGTTAATGCTAGAGCATTGCTTTCATTATTTATCCTATTATTTTTCTCTTGTAATAGTTTATTACTAGCCTTTCAATATCTATAATGAATATATTGAGTCGATGTATATAATATTTGTACAAATAACAATTGTGTGGACTATGGATTTAGAAACATTAAAGTTGTCAAACCTTGTAAAAATTTATATCATTTAACTCGCCTCAGATGTGAAAAGTAAACTCAGAGACCTATTGAGGGGTCAGGTTTTGTGAAAAGGAGAAGAACCTATGATATGAGAATAAATTCTAAAGTAAATGAGAATTTTAGATACTAATTATAATCTTAAAAACTATCTTTTTAGCAATAGGGTAATTCTCTTTTTAAGAAAAGAAGTTTACACCATGAACAGGAAACCGCAATTTGTATATGGAAGAAACCATGGATGCTTTATTCAGTTTTAGGCATCATCATCATGCTTAGAAATCTGGCATCTAGGTTCAGGTTGGATTGACTTAATAAAAATGTTCCTGGGTTATGCACTATGATGGATTAAGTTTTCAAAGTGAATACCTGTAGAGAAAAGACTGAGATTCTAAAAAGGTTTTTGTTCATGATGATGGATTTGATGGGTGGAAACTATCCAACATTGGAAAAATGTGAGTGAGGAAACTGCACATGCTGAAGAACAATATTTTTGTTTTTCTTTTCCTGATAAGTTGAGGAGATGATCCAATACTTTTAACTGTTTTGATCATTTCCCAAACCAAATATGGGTCATCCTAATTTGGATAAAAATAATAAGCATCAAACATACCCAAAAATATTGTCGTAATAATTTGAGAACTTTTGTTATTCTTGCATTACTCTGTTGGCTCTCACTTACCTGGTAAGGTAGAATTCAAACAGGGTCAATCCAAATGTGCTGCGTTATTCCAGGCATTAGTATAATTATCTGGATGAATGGTCAAGCATTTATCAGGTTTATCTCTATTGCATTGCACACTTTGATAGTATCATTCATTTAGCCTGAAAATGTTGTCTAATATATATATATATATATATATATATATGATAAGTTGAGGAGATGATCTCTCACTCTTAACTGTTTTGATCATTTCCTAAACAAAACATGGGTCATCCTCATTTGGATAAAAATAATAAGTGTTGAGATATGCCAAAAAATATTCTAAAATTTCTAATAATTTGAGAACTTGTGTTATTCTTGCCATAGTTTTAAAATACGCAACACATTCAAGCACAAAAGTTTCCTATAGCTTAGGAATAAGGTGCAACACAAGGTGCCCTCCTAAGTAAAGTGAAGCATGACCTTGGATGCACTTCAATTTTACAAAATATGATCATATTAATAAATAAATTTAAGATTCCCAACAATTAAAATAAAAATTCAACAAAAAAATTAATGAAATTTTATTAATTTCAATGTATAATTAGGAATTTCAAGAATAGAAGTGTTTAAAAAGGAAATTATAGTCTACAAGGCATGCCTCTTCAATAAGGCGCATGTCTTGGAAGGTGAGGCACTATAACTAGAGAATAGTTGTGCCTTGAGCCAAGGCATGCCTTTTAAAACTCTGATTCTTGCATTACTTTGTTGGCTCTCACTACTTGGTGAGGTAGAATTCAAACATTGTCAATGCAAATGTGCCTTCTTATTCCAAGTGTTAGTATAGTTATCTCTAACCTCTTTTCTTGAATATTAAAAATGTGATATAAATAAAGCTGTTTGGTTGATTGACTTAGTAACTCAACTTCAGACTACAATCTAGAATATGAGCATTTGTGCGGTATTTGTGCTGGGACTTCAGAAGATATCATATGCAATATCTATTCTCTAATGTATTGTTTCAACTATTTTCCCTGTTCTAATGTGTACTGTGGCAATTGCTTTCTCAAAGAAACAAACTTCTGCAGTCTTCTTTCTACTTCCATTTCCAGTTCCTGGTGGCACCAAGAAAATTTTAGTGCATTTGCCTTGTCTTGTTGCAGAATCCACAAGCTTTGAGCATAATTTCACCATTATTGACAATGGGGGTCGAATCTCGGCCATGAGACATGGGAAACGTGTTCCCAAGCTCAATAGGCCCCCTGATCAACGCCGGGCACTCCTTCGTGGCCTTACAACTCAGCTCCTTAAATATGGCCGCATCAAAACGACTAGAGCAAGGGCAAGTGCAATGAGAAAGTATGTCGACAAAATGATAACATTGGCAAAGGATGGATCCCTTCATAAGAGGAGACAGGCACTTGGGTTTATTTATGAAAAGCAGATTGTCCATGCGTTGTTCGCCGAAGTCCCAGACAGGTATGGGGACAGGGATGGAGGTTACACAAGAATAATCAGAACTCTGCCTAGGCGTGGGGACAATGCACCTATGGCTTACATTGAACTTGTTTAGCTGCTTACCACCTCCCCATGGTTGGTTAGTTAATAGTAGTTCATCCACACCCTTGTAATGGAATTCAAGTTGTTGCTGCATATAAAGTTTCACCTGAATTGTTTCTCTCTCTCACTGCACACATAATTTTGGTTGTCTAATTTTGTATTTGTCAATGATGGATTTGAACAAACCAGGTGGATCTGATGTATTTTTGTTAATGAGGTGTATTTTTTTCTTTTAAATTCTGTGTTAGATTCATTTGCTGCCTTCTTTTTTGTTTCAGGGCTACAAAAGAAGAAGATATATTAGTCCCATGTATGAGATAATTCTAAAAAAGCTAACCTCCTCCTACTACTACTACTATTCTTGCTCCTATTTGCCCTGAGAAGAATGAGTTTTAGACCTAAATAATTTATTTGAAAAAAAAATATATTAAATTAGTTTAGAAACCAAATTAATTACCAAGTAATACAGAATGTATTATTGCTCAATCGGAATTATAAAATTCTCAATGTCATCAGTTCATAACAATCCGCATCAGATTTCCTAAAATTGCCAAAGTCGATGTCACGATAAATCCAAGAATCGCCTTTAAAACGCCAAACGCCGCTATCCACAAGTAGCCTGGCAATCGCTTAAATTAAAAAAAAAAAAAAAGCAAAAAAGGAATTTGAATTCGGAAGCAGAGGGAAATCAAGGATAATCTTCAACCAACCTTTTGACTGTGGAATCAAGCTCGAGACCTTCATAAATCTTCAAAAATCAAGAGGCTAAGATAGGGTTACAAACAAGGATAATTTGAAGCAGAGGGGGAGACTTTGTCGATGGCATCTTCAACAGCAGGGGGAGGAAACGGCGAACAAAAAAGCTTCCTAATAATGTGACAAATGCTTTTGCGCTTAAGTCCAAGCATTTGATAATTTCATAATCTCTAATTATCACGTCTACGACAAGAAGATTACGCACTACTTCAAGAATTACTTTGCCAAACTCTAATTTTATCATTTTTTTTATTCAAATAAATTATTTCGGTCTAAAACTCCATCAGAATAAGCAAAACAGAAGTTCTTCTTCTATAAACAAAATTTTTGTTTTGTTTGGATATTCACTGAAATCGACTTCAGAGGCTTAACATCAAAAAGCACATTTGAAGATGGTTTTCATTGATATTGTGAAACAAAGTAACTTTTATTATTTTTTTCTTTTTCTTAAATAAAAACAAATATGCCTTTATAGTACTTCTGAGTCTTATTTTCTTTTTACCTTTTCTTTCATTAAAACCAAACATTAGTCTTTTTAAATCTAGATGAAGACCTCTTTCTAAGCACATTGGCAGGGTTTTAGCAGTTGTTTGGTGACTATTTTGGAAAAACAATTTTTATTATTTGTTCTGGAAAAATTTTTCTAATGTTAGAAGAACGATTTATTTTTATTTTTATTTTTTTGAAAACTTATATCTTTTAATATTTTAAAAATTATTTTTTGTTTAATGTTTTACTTCCATTCATTTTATATGTTTCTATAATTTCTTTTTTTAATACAATCCTTAAGAAACAAATGCAAACAATAAAAAATTATTTTCTAAGCACAATATTTTTAATTATTAAAAATAAAATTCAAGAAATATACTTTATTTAAGATGTCTTGAATTATTTTTTAATTTTTAATGATATTATTGGTGTCTTGAAATAAATCCTTGTACCAGGAGATAAAGATGCACCAAAGAATTTATAAATTACATTTAGATTGACCAACTTTCCTTTTCCAGAAAATGCTGAAACCTTCCTAACATTTCTAGGGCTGTTCATAAACCGATGAAGACCGGAAAATCGGACCGGACCATACCGATTTGTCTCCGGTTCCAAAAAAAAAAATTCCGAGTTCCGGTATAGTCTAGTCTAAAACCGAAAAAAAATGGACCTGATTTTTTTATGAATTAGAATAAAAAATTTATTTTATACTTATATTTTTAGATAATATAATCAAATTTAATAGTCATTTATCATTTATTATTATTTATTTACAAATAGATAATTTTTTTATTTTTATTTATAAATAGATAATTTATTATCATTTATTTATAAATAAATAATTCATAATTATTTATTTATAAATAGATAACAAATTATTATTTACTAACAAATATATAATTCATATTATTTATTTAAAAATAAATTATTTTTATTTATAATGTATTAGATTTTAAACTTTAGACTTGCATATGATATTTAGGAATTTAATTAGTTTGTCTTAAATCAACCACTCTACTAGACAACAGGTTTGCTCGTATAATATAAGTGGTGTGCATGCTCAGAGACCAGAGTTCATATTCCTTGTGTAGTTAAATAGTACAACTTATAAGTAGTTATTTAAGAAATAGATATAACTTATATATTTTGCATTAATCATTGATATAATTATACAAGGAATAAAGAAAACATAATTTAGGAAAAATAAAAACTAGTACACCGGTCCGGATTTGGATCGGACTTATCAGTTATGTTCGATCCTGGTCCGAACTCGATCGGTCTGGTCTACGAGTCTTAGATTGTGTGTTTTTCGGGTTTCTGACTAGTCCAATCCGGCCCGGTCTGGTTTTGGACTAGTGAACAGCCCTTCCATATTTCAAAATAGACCAATAATTAGTATATTTTTATGGATGCAAAACAAGAAAAATGATCAAGAATGTATGAGCTTTCTTCAACTTGATAAGAACTATTGCACTCTTCTATGCTGAAGTTGAGCTATTTGCCTCATATAACTCTGCATTTTCAATAACTTCTCTTAGAGCATCTGCTCCCAAATTCTTGAGAACCTGCGTAGATAAACAAACATCTATGTTATCATTTGAAAAAACACTTGTCTAGTTATTAAAATCAAAAAGCATGTTAAGTTCATATTCATAGGGCATGAGAGATTCATATTTCTTAAAATTATTCAAAGTAATTTTGCTAAAAATAAACCAAGACCCAAGGATGTGGAAGTTTTTTTTCTTTTCTTGAAAGAGCCATAGATTACGTTGGAAGACGATATTCATATTAACCCAAATCCTCATGTGCTCTCAGCTCTTGGTGAGAGCTGTCATTTTACATGATCAAGCCTAAGGTCTGAAGTTTGAGAATTTTTTGAAGAATTTTTGAAGGATTTTTTGGCAATCTAAGGTCATTGGAGGGGGTGGACTTTGAAACACCCACCTGTGAGGAGCGGAGTCCCACCGCCGGCATAGGAGGGAGAGCCACCGGCCGCCGACGAGCCCGGGCCGCAAATCGATGGCCGACCAAGCGCCTGAAGCTCACGCCGCGCCGCCGCAAGTTTTCTGGTTCCACACGCTACGCTGCGGTGGGCCGGGGGGGTACCGTTCGACCCCGGCTCCTTCTCCAAGGTCGTCCGTCGGCGACCTTGGTATTAGGAGCTTGGCTTGGGTGCTATAGCCCTGCGCCAACTTTCCCGCAATTTAATCCCCTACGCTTATTCAAAGTCCATAATGGACTCACTCCACGCAAAGGCAAGTGGGCCAAAGCACGTGAGTGAGGTGTCAAGCACGCATATTCATATTAAACTCAAAACCTACAAGTTTGAGCTTTTAGGAGAGTTGGTCATTTAATAGGACACATGGAACAGATCAAGTAATGACTGATACAAAGTGACATTTTGACTGCCCACTTCACTTCACAAATCTCAACCACCTATTTTCACTCATTCTTTAGCAAGTCCTCCAGCTGTTGCAGTGATCTGTGTGTCTACAATCAAATATGGTGAAGTTCACTCCACAAACAATCTGAAGGAAGACTGGTGTTCCTATTAATATTCTACAATTTTCCAGTCTGTAAGAACTAAAGGAAGAGTTATGAATAGAACGTTCTTTAACATATTAAACAAATGGAGAACTTTTTAGTAAAATGCCTTCTATAGTGACGGACCCAGGATTCGATTTCAGTGGGGGCAGGATTATGTAAGGTAAATTTTACAAATTTTACGAACTTGAACTTCAACTCAATGGTTTAATACTAGATTTTTCAGTGGGGGCAAAGTATAGCATTTGAGTTCAAATCCCCCGGATCTAATGAGGAATTTCTTTTAAAAAAAGAATTTCTCCCATTGGGCACAAGCTAGGTCCGCCCCTAGCCTTCTGTGTTTACACAGAAGTTCGAAATTAAATCTTCCTCAGGAAATCATCGATCGTCTCTCTTTGGGGAAGAGATCAATGATTTCAAAAAGTAGGACAGTCCTTTTCCAGGGCTAGTTCGTTGAGTTCCTTAGAGGGAGTTGTCCCACTCCCCAAGGTACACTCCACCTAATCACCAGTTTCGGCTTCAAAACTGATACCCTTTGGTTGAACGCTATTCAGGTTGCCTGATCTTATATATCTGGTGAGGACTGCATGCATGTATTTTGTCACAGAGATCTTCTTCAGATTGTGAAGAGAAATGAATACACATATTTATACATAAAAGTAAAGAATAAAAAAGGAAACAAGAAAAAGAAGGAAAAAAAATAATATACAGAATATTCTTGGAATAATCCTCGGAATATGCTATGATACTCAACACTCCCCCTCAATCCGGAGCATATAAGTCATATGTACTGAGTTTGTTACAAATGTACTTAATCCTTGGACCTTTGAAAGACTTGGTGAAAATGTTTGCCCTCTAAGAGATTTGAGTTGACAAAACTAGTAGCCACACATCCTGATGCAATCTTCTTTCTCTGATGAAATGACAATCCACCTCAATGTGTTTGGTCCTCGCATAAAAAACTAGGTTGGATGCAATGTGTAGGCTACTTGATTATCACAAGCAGGCTTCATTTGTTCATCCTTCCTAATTCTTAGCTCCTGAGATGTTTTAGCCATATGAGTTCACATATTACCGAAGTCATAACTTGATACTTAGCTTCAGAAAAAGATCTAGCTACTACATCCTGTTTCTTACTCTTCCAGGATATTAGATTGCCTCCAATAAACACATGGTATCTTGAAGTAGAGCGTCTGTCTTTGGGTGAACTTGCCCAATCTGCATCACAATACCCCACAATCTGGGTATAATATCTGTTTTCGTATAACACCCCTTAGCCTGATGTTCCTTTAACATAACAGAGGCTACAAATCACAACATCTCAATGGTTATCACATGATAATTGCAGGAATTGACCAACTACATTCACATAAAAGGAAATGCTCGGTCGAGTGATAGTGAGATAATTCAGTTTGCCAACAAGTCATCAATATCTCCTTGGATCAAGTAGAGGCTCCCTATGTCCTAGTACAAGCTTGACATTCAGATCCATAGGAGTGTCTATAGGCTTACAATCTAGCATACCAATTTCCTCTAATACATCCAAAGCATACTTCCTCTAAGACATAACCACATTGGAATTAAATTGAGCTACCTCAATGCCTAGAAAGTACTTGATTTTCCCCAAGTCTTTTGTCTGTAAGAGGCTGAAGAGGTGTTGTTTTAGTTTCTAAGCGTCATCTTGATAACTGTCTATAATAAAAATGTCATCCACATAAACAATCAAATAAATTCACTGCCCCGAAGAAGTATGATGATAGAAAACTAAATGATCTGATGTAGCCCAAATCATGTCAAACTCCTGAACCATTGAGCTAAACTGGCCATACCGTGCTCGAGGAGACTGTTTCAAACCATATAAGGAACAACGTAGCCTACATACCAAACCAGACTCCCCTTGTGGTTGCTCCATATATACCTTTCTCTACCGGATCATCATGAAGAAAGACATATTTGATGTCCAATTAATACATGGGCCATGAGGGCATAGCCGCTCTTTGCTTATTTTGGACTGTATGGCGAGAAAGAAATAGGGCAGCTTTTGAGGACGTAGCCCCCTCTGCTCATAGTATGAAAGTTACTTTTTTATGTACTTTGTGGTCATGGGAAAACGTGTATAGTGTTGATAACATTGATTCTTTGGTGGATTTTTTGGCGTCGTTAGGGTATAGGTGAGTTAAAGGGTTTTTTGGTTCCCTTTTGTATACCTCTAGTGTACTCTTTGGGAGCTTCTTTGATCTTTTGTGATCATTATATTGCTTTTTACCAATAAAAAAAAATTTAATTCATGGGCCATGAGCACATAGCAGCCATAGAAAAAAGAAAACGAACTGAAACAATCTTAATAACAGGGGAAAATGTATCATAATAATCAAAACCATATATCTGAGTGTCCTCTTTGGCAACCAAATGAGCTTTAAGGTGGTTCACTTTGTCATCTGGACAAACCTTAACTGTATAAACCGAACAATAACCAATTGAAGACTTGCCACGCGGTCAGGTAAGCAAATCTCATGGGCCATTAGAGCGAAGAGTAGCCATTTGTTCAACCATTGCATGTCTCCAACCCGGATGAGAGAGAGCCTCATTAATGGTTTTAAGAATACAAACATAAGACGAGGTGGAACAAAGCGAATATGGTGAGAACAGCGGTTATAGCTCGAAAAGAGCTATACAATATGATGGGGGTTCACGGAAGAGCGGTACCTTCTATAGAGAGGCTGATGATCATAATAGAGGAGTAAGGCAGGCGCGTGGAGGACGATATGAGATGGTGACCCAAGGCTCGGTGTGATACATGGGCCAGTGAGTACAAACCAAAAGTGGTCAATGTTAGGCATCTGGAGATGAGAAAGGTAGATCCAGAGATGATAAGATAAGGGGAAGAGGCAAGACATCAAAAACATGAGGACACTCTACAGAGGACAAGGAGGAATCCTCAAAGAAGGTGACATCAACAGAGATGAAATATTGATTTGTGTTAAGAGAATAGGATCTATAACCCCTTTGAAGTCGAGAGTAGCCAAAGAAGACACACTTTGTGGTATTGGCCGAGAACTTGTCTTATCCTGAAGTAAAAATAGGGACAAAACAAACACAACCAAAGACGCAAAGGGGAAGGCAGAAGAGAGGTTGAGTAGAAAAAATGATGGAATGAGGGATTTGATCATGTAAAACGGAGGATGGCATACAATTAATCAAATAACAAACAGCTAAGATAGTATTCCCCCAAAACATTAAGGACCTTATGATGAAGAAGGAGAGTACAAGCAATCTCAACTAAATGACGGTTCTTGCATTCAACCACTCCATTTTGTTGAGGAGAGTAAGCACAAAAGGACTAATAAAGAATCTCATGTGAGGGCATAAAAGAAGAGAATGGAACAAAAAGATATTCCTTAGCATTATCACTTCGTAGGATACAAATTGAAGTATTAAATTGAGTTCGAATTTCAGCATGGAACTATAATAAATAGAGAATAACTCAATTCAAGTTTTCACAAAAAACAGCCAAGTACTTTGAGAATAATCGTCTTTAAAAGTAACTAAGTACTGAAATCCTTGGGTAGATTCAGACTGTTAAGGACCCCAAACATTAGTGTGGACAAGCTTGAAATGAGACTTTGTCCGATGATTTAAACGCTTTGCGAACAAGACATGAGTATGTTTTCCTAGCTGACATGACTCACACTCAAGTGATGATAAACTAGAAAAATGGAGAACCATCTTTTGAAGCTTGGAAAGGCTTGCTAGACCTAGACAACTGTGGATGAGGAGAGGAGTGTCCGTAGATGTGCAATTAGTAGAACATGAAGGCAAGCTAAGGTGAAAGAGGCCTTGAGACTCATGTCCTATGCCAATCGTCCTCCCCATACTTCGATCCTGCAAGGTAATAGAATTATTAGAAAAGGTAACCAAACAGTTAATGTCATGGGTCAACTTACTAATGGAAATAAGATTAAAGGAGAATTAGGAACATAAAGGATTGAAGTAAGGGGTAAAGAAGGGAAGGGACAACCCAAACCGATGCCTTTAGCTACGGTTTGAGATCCATTAGCTAAGGTAGCCATGGGTAAAGGAGAAGTAAAGGTATGAGAGGAAAAAAGGTTCTTATTACCGGAAAGATGATCAGAGGCTCCAGAATAAAGAATCCAAGGTCCAAATAAATGTGAAAGGCAAGCAAAGGCATTACCGGTCTGGGCAACAAAAGCAATAGGTGTAGATTTGGATGCTTGAGTGTAGCAGAGGTACTCTTCAACCAATTTCTTAGATGTAATAATAGAAGATCTGGACGAGATTGAAGAAAAATTCAAACCTTTGGCAGCCATAAATAACGAGGAATGCCCACAACAGATTGAACGATACATAGGAGGGTCGGGATAGACACTTGAAAATGTTGGGCCTCGGAAAAATCAGAAGGCAATGACTGTGTGAGGAGGTAGGCCTCAGAATCTGCAAAAACCTAGGGTTTCAAGAGTTGTCAGAGACAAAAAAAGGGATGCAGATGCAGGCTTCAGGTGGAGGAACCAGGGGGCTAGAAGCATTTGTCGGCAGCTAGCAATGCTGTCAATGATGGCATGTAGCCAAAACATTCCCCACATGCACCAATGCGTGGGAGATAGGCTAAGGAGGAAAACTCGCGTGTGACGACGCGTGGATGGACTTTTATAGGGAAAGTACATCGTCGGCGAGAGGGAATTCTGACTTCGTCAAGGGTTTCTCAGGTGTCTCGAGATGAAATTTATGTGATCAGAGTGAGACACGGTCACTAAATGGGTTACCGGAATCAACTACACGGATAAACCCTAACCATAATCTTCCTAGTCTCTTTATGGCTCTAATACCTTGTGAAAAGAAGGGAATTCTTGTATTCATTGTATCACAATACAAGTATTTTTTCATAAGAAAAGAATGAAAAAGGAAACAAGATATAGATAAAGAAGGAAAAGAATAATATACAAAATATTCTATGGAATAATCCATAGAATATGCTATGATACTCAACACAAATCAAGTTATTGCAGGATGCCAAAGAAACAATAGGATCATATTGTGCCACTTCATTGGTGGGGAGATAACAAAGTGTATGGCCTAAACAAAGGAGGATCATCAAAGCGAAGATAGTTGTCAAGTACCTCCAAGGGGAGGAAAAATGATGTTAACCTCCATCCTAAGCTATTGGTACACCACGCTACCTTGGTAAGCCTCTTCAAGAACCTTTTCAAGGAATACGCTTTGCTTGGATTCGACTAATATAAGAAAAACACAAATATGGTGCGTGCCAATATGTATGAGGGAGAGAGGTAGAAAGAGGGTAATTGATGGAAGTTCAACTATAATTGTAACAGCAAAGAAGTTCCAAAATATTCCTTCCATTATTTAACAAATCATCAATCAACCAATATTATCCCATATTGGAATGCCTTTGCTCTTTTCTCTAAGCTATTTAGTTCATTATATTTGGATAATACAAGATCTACTTTTATGCTTCCTTTAATTTACAAATGCTCATACCAAAATTTCATCTAGGTGGATCTCTTAATACATCTGAGTTTGTTGTTTGTGCTTTTGTATTTGAGCTTTATCTGTTTAAAATGGAGATTTATGCAATAGACTAGCAACCATTTTAGACATTACGGTAGCAAATATTTTTGCAATGAATGGTCATGGATATAGATAATTGTTCTAGCTTCAAAAAATAGTAAACACAAACATAGCCAGGCCAGATGAGAACAATATCAATGTAATTTGTAATAAGTTTTCAGATTTGGTATTTGGCATCAAACCCAGTCTTGCGGTAAATCCTTTGTGGTAGGTTGTAGCGGTGATACGTAATCAAAATCCCATACTTACAATCACTTAAGCCACATGAGGCATTTTCTACTTGCAACTTTTTTCCTTTTATTTAACTTAAAATGAAAAAAAAATTCTTTAATTAGTCTAAAATATTCATAAAAGGAGTATCACATGTTCTTAAGAAAATTTAAAAAAATTTGCTAATGATATTAAGATACTTGAGTTTCAGATCTCAATGTGGACAATCTTTAAAGAAGTTCTACTATTTGCTATTGACATTAAGATAATTGTGTTTTGGTGCTCAATCTAGCTATTCTTTGAAAAATAATTATACTATCTGCTATTGACATTAAGATGCTGTGTTTGACACTCAATTGAAATATTTCTGTGATAAATGATGCATTTCAATTTTAAAATGTACCAAAATTTGGAAGCTTTTAGACAACAAAAAGATTAAGAAAAGTGACAAACCTCATTTGCATCTTTGAAACAACTTGAGTCTTCTTTCTTTGGCCAACTTATTCTCCAACATCTAGTGGTCAATAAGGAAAGCGCAGCAAGTAGATAGTCATAAAGAATTCAAGCATCAAATTGATTAATGCCCCCCAACACAAACTTCAACACCAACACCCCCCCAAACACACACACCCAAATTGAGGCACAGAATGGGAAAAGGAAAACAGTTACTCTGTCATTCTTCTATACCAAATAATCATCCTTCAAAGACTGCAACAAAGGTAATAATCTTACAAAAATGCAAAAGGTATCACCAAGGCACCAGCTACAATATCATCTCCATCCAAAATGTAGATGATCATACCATTTTAAACTATCTAATTTTATGACTTATCTTCTGAGCTATAAGAAAAATTCCAGCATTTAAAGCTAGAGCTGAATTCAATGATTTGATACCATAATCACCAGAATTTACCACAAACACATATTAGGTGGGGACCAAATATTGGGTGGTCCCATTCATCATTTGCAAGCCCAACTTTTAAACCCTACATTCAAAGGATAAGGTACTTATGTCTGTTTTCCCAGGGGTTGCTTATGCATTCTCAAATTTAAAATCAGGATTAGCTTAAGTATAATGACCTTTGTTTTCCTAGGCGGCGAGCAAGCTCTTCAGCCAAAGCTTGACCAGGGCCATCACCATCAGTGGCAAGGATAATGCGAGATACCTAACAGGGTTTATACATACATAGTCAAAACAAAACCTCAAAGTCTCATCTTTCCAGTACAAGTTATAACTGAAAGCC
Organism: Tetrastigma voinierianum; assembly: GCA_016808115.1. Lineage (NCBI taxonomy): Eukaryota > Viridiplantae > Streptophyta > Magnoliopsida > Vitales > Vitaceae > Tetrastigma > Tetrastigma voinierianum. The sequence continues at coordinate 813,093 of JAEQBH010000160.1, read as the reverse complement.
TGGAATTTACCTACCTTGTCCAAGTATTCTCTGCAGTTCCATAGATAGTGATATGCAGTGTCCTAGCTTCAACACATAAAAGAACAAAAAGGTAAGCAAATAAATAACAATTACAAAAAAAAAAAAAAAAGTTTCATATGAAAAGCTACTCTAATTTTAGTAACAGAAGATAGTATACTTAGAAAAAGATGGAATCAAGAATGGTTAGGTTCTCAAATTAAATGGTGAGTTTGGCAATTCCAACCCAAATCAGACAGGAAGTACTGCCTCATTCAGCTTCCTACATTATACTAGTCACAGAAAAGTCACTTCATGAACTTTGATACTTAATATTTCATCTCTGAAGAATGCATAATGTACTTATTACAATTCTGATTAATATATCACTGTCAGATACAAGCACTGTTTTCAGCATTAGATGAGGATCTCTGGGATGTCACCATGCTTAATTAATGGGAATGATATACAATGGTCAGTATGTAATCAGACATCATTCAGTAACCTCTAAAAAGTAAAGAAAAAAAAACAGATTTCTTGACAAAACTGAAAATTCACTCTTCTATGGCAATATCCTCAACTTGAAACATCAAATAAATTGGTCCCATGAATAGTTTTCCAAAGAAACTTTTGATTAAAGAATGTTAAATGACCAACTCTCCTAAAAGCTCAAGCTTGTAGGATTTAGGTTTAACACGAATATCATGTCTTTAACAAAGAAAAAATTAGTTTTCCAAAGAAACTTGTCAAATATGCATATTCCATGCAGTAGTGTATGAAATTAGCATTGAAGCAAGTACTACTTTTTCAATTATTCCATTGCAATAAACATGTTTTAACCATTTAAAATATCCTGTCACTTCCATCTTTTATCCATTATTCTCAATCACAAAATATCATTTTTTTTATAATCAAGAAATGCTGATACCAGGACTGATACTGATATTCATAACATTGAATAAGGTAGAAGGGACTTCATGTATATCATAGTTATCAAAGGCACCCCTCAGGCGTGCTTAAAGCCCAAGTGCCACCACTCCCTGCAGCAACGCCTCACCTCGAGCATTTTCAGGTTTTTTCCTTCTCCATTTTCTCTGCCATCAATCTGCGCAGAGAAGCTGTAGGACTTTTTTTCTGTATCAGAGACCAAAACGAAGTAATTTTGGTCTTATATATATATATATATATATATATATATATATATATATTTCTTTTTAAACAGCTCAAAAGCAGCGTCATTTGGATAGAATTGTTTTACTTGGCGAATCAAAGAGCTTCTACTTGTGTTTGTATACAGAAGTAGGGGCAGAAAACCAATATCATAGAAAGAATTTCATGAATCCTTCTTAGAGGTGACAATGAATATTTTCTCCTTCTGAAAACCACCTTGCAAGATACAAGCAGCCAGGAACTGTTAAGATAACGACAATAAAGATGGAAAAGAAATGAATCTAGAGGAATAAATCCACGTCACAAGACCACAGGATTAGTCTGCAAGACCACATAAATTACTACTAGAGTGGTTTCTAATGGTTTTTCTCTGTAAATGAAGGATGGTGATTGTTGGCTACACCAACAAAGATGAGGCATGCTCACTGTCAAGATCAACTTATGCTTGTTTGGTTTTTAAATACCTCCTGATGAGACAAAATAAGATAGAAGTTCTTCTGCTGCTGCAAAGTAGCATTCTTTATGGATAACAAAGGTAAAATACCAACAGTTGGTAAGCAAGGATACATTTTGTAACAGAAAGAAGTATTCCCTGTTTCCAGAATAAGAAGGAAGAAATGTGTCGAGCAGGATTCTGAAAATAGCCTTCCACAAATTTTCTTGGAAAGGAAGAAGGAACACACACACGTGCCCAGACACAAACTCACACATGCATACAAACAAAACAAAAAAAGAAGGTGCTAAAATAATGAGAAAAAGAACACATATTTTCTTCATAATTATTGACTAATATTTTTCAAAAAGAAAATATTAATTATACAATTATTTATACTAACAATTTCAAACACAATTTTCATTTAATTTATCTCGAATACAATGATAAAATTTCTCTCTACAACCATGATTTGTTAGAACCAAGGGGCTTCAAGTAATCAAAACCTTATTACATATTTTAAATATAATGACTTGCATTTTATTATTGTAGAAGAAGCCTTATTTTTTAAATTAATATAATTTGAACCTGCCACATCTGAAACATAAACCACTTATAGAAAATTATACATGCACATATAGCATATATTTGATATGATCCCATTATCACCAATAATATCTGCATTCAACAAACATCGAGTTTTAGACGGAAATAATGCGTCTGAAAAAAAAAATGATGAAGTTAGTTTGGATGCCAAACTATTAACCAAAGTAAGCCGTAATGCCGCTATCCATGACAGTGGCAATTGGAAGAATTAAAACTCGTCAAATGCCGTTGTCCATGGCAGCGGCAATAGGAATAAAAACGATATAATTCGGTTGTTAGGGTTTCTTCCACGTCCGGACCTAACCAATGGGAAAAAGAAACAGAATTGGCGATGCTCTTTAGTTTCTTTACCCATGACAAGATCAAATAACAAATAAAAAAACCAGGTTTGATCCTCATCCTTGCTCTCAGTTTTCCCGCCGACCAACTCACCAAACGAAAAAGGAGAGGAAAATTGGTCATGTGAAGAAGGGAGGAATTCTTTTGGAGGAAACCGGAGGCGAAAGTGATCTTACTTGCTTGCGGAGAGAGTGAATCGGGATTGAGTGAAGGCGAAGCAGATTGAAGGAATGCTGAAGAAGAAAAAATAGTTGAAGATTTGAAGAACGTCAATTGCCGGAAACCATGACAGAAGCATTTGATTTTTAACTCCAATTGTCGGAAACCATGACAGCAGCATTTGAAGAATTTGTTAAATCCAATTGCTGCTGTCATGGACAGCTGCATTACGCATCAGTTTGGTAAATATTTTCGCTTCCAAACTAATTTAATTATTTCTTTTTTAAAACAAATTATTTCCGTCTCAAACTCACAAACATCAGATACAAACATGAAATAAAGTTATCAAAATAACCAATTGTCTGCAATCTAGCAACAAGAGTTTAAAAAATGCATAATGCAGAAGGATATTTTTCATATAAAAAAATAAGGGAAAGCTCAAAAAATTTTTAGCACCAAACCTTTTCCAAAGGTGGCAAATCTTTAGCAGAAACCTTTTGTGGAGCACCGCCAGGAACACTTACACAATTGCAATAGCCAGCTTCTTCAACTGAAAGCTTATCTAACTCACCTTCAACCTGTGATCATTATCAAAATAAATAATTGAAGAGAGTGATTTCAGTAACTATCAGAAAGCAACCTAAAGATGGCACGAGATTTTACAATGATGATTTCATCTGCTTCCTGTACATCATCAAGTCCATATAATATTTTTTCTGTACCCCTCTCCTGTACATCAATAGCAGAAAAAAACAAAGATTCAGATTAGAAAGAATCCCTGTTTACCAAATACAAAGTCAAACAAATGGAATAAATTTCTATGGACAAAAATCAACCAATTTATGGCAATAACTTTAAATAGAAACTCAAATAATCAAGCTGAACATCATAATCGACTAGTTTCCAAATGGTTGAATAACTTCTCCACTACAAAATCCTCTTAATAATAATAATAATAATGATGATGATGATGATGATGACAATGTCCTCCAAATGATGATATCACCCATTCACAAAGTACATGAATTTATGACAATGTCCTCTAAATTATGTTCAACAAAACAGAATCAACAACGTAGTTATGACTTATGAGGGGACATGAACCCTTCAGAGATGCAAGTTGGCATTAAGTCAGAACTTAAAAGGGTTTTAGGTTTAATTTTTGAGATCATGCAGGCATCGAGCATACAAAATATCCTGAGGCCTATTTCACAAATGAATTGCTTCTGGGGAAATTTCTTGGAGAGGTGCAGTGACTCAATATGTCATAAAAAATGAAGTTTATAAGCTGCTAGCAACCTCTTTAGTCAAACTCAACTCAGCTTGCTAAGAACGGCATCTAAAACCCAACTCTGATGCTTTAAAATGCTTTAGTGTAAAACCAAGCATACAGTCAAAGTACTTTTAACAGTCAGTCCTGTAATTTCAGGCACTAGAAAGTAGCAGAAAATAGAGCTAACTCAACTCAGCTTGCTGAGAACGACATCTAAACCCCAATTCTGTTGCTTTAAAATGCTTTTGTGTATAACCAAGCATACAGTCAAAGTACTTTTAACAGTCAGTCCTGTGCTTTCAGGCACTAGAAAGTAGCAGAAAATAGAGCTAACTCAACTCAGCTTGCTGAGAACGACATCTAAACCCCAATTCTGTTGCTTTAAAATGCTTTTGTGTATAACCAAGCATACAGTCAAAGTACTTTTAACAGTCAGTCCTGTGCTTCCAGACATTAGAAAGTAGCAGAAAATAGAACCAACTCAACTCAGATTGCTGAGAACAAATCTAAACCCCAATTCTGCTGCTTTAAAATACTGTAGGGTAAAACCAAGCATACGGTCAAAGTACTTTAAACATTTAGTCCTGTGTTTTCAGACACTAGAAAGTAGCACAAAATGGAACCTACTTGTGACCTTAGCTTTTGATGGCCATCAAAAAATTTTATTGCTGGATAATTTAAATGTTATCACATCACCATTTCTTCTGTTATATAATGGAATTCGGAACACTGAATGTGTAAAGCTTTGCACACCTGCCAAAACCTTTTGCCCATGCTCCGATACTTACAACCAACAAGCAATCCATTTTGTCTATAGGTAAAAGCACGACGCTCTGCAAATAATATTTTATTATTAGTTAGAAATGACAAAAATTCCATGTACATTGTTTCCTGAAGTAATTAAGATAATTACTCGACGAGTATAGATATTAAGAATGCAGTAACTCTGTCCTATGAAGATGCAATGCTCTATGATCAAGAAGAGAAATTATACATGTTTATGAGGATGTAAAGATGGAAATTCTCAGAGAAATAGCACCTATGATGTATAGATGTGGGAGGCCAATTAATCTTGAATTCTAAAAGTAATTCAAACACACTATCAGGATCTATAGGCATAAAGGCCCATTACTATAGAATTTTAAGTGAAAATGAATATCTTTAGAGGAAAGGAAAATACCAGGACACAAGCAATTTGAATACCTGCCACTCCCCAATGGGATTAAAGAGGAAGGGCGTTGGATAGAAGGGAGCAGACTGGAATTATGAATAAATAAATTTTGAAGGAATAAAAACTCTTAATAATTCAAACACCTTCCAGTCCCCCCTAAGGGAGAGTTGTTACCAATGAGATTAAATGGGAATGTTGTCAGATGGGAGCAATATGAAAATGAATGGACTGGATCTTGGAAAAAAAATTATCTTAATCAATTGATGAATCTAAAAGTAAGGGGCTCACAAAGACATCCTGCCAGTGTCTATTAGCCATGGAATTGAAGAGGACAAATGTGTAGAAAGAAGGGATTTCAATGATAAATAACTGGAAGTGAAAAAGATCAATCCACTTATAAAGCCCATGGGATTATTTCCAAAATCTCACATCAAACAGGCACCCACATTCTTATCGATTACTACATAAGACTTAGTTTTTTTTAGAGGTCACCATGTTAGACAACAGGGCAACTGATCAAATCCGATCATTGTAATGTTATCAGAACAAGCGACAAGTGAATTTATGATTAGGAATATGCTTTACATCAGAAACATATTTTTCCAAAAGTTAGGCTAGAACATTAGTAGAAGTACCAGTATTTCTGCTAAATCTGAGATATCATAATGTTTCTACTTTAGAAAGATAAAAAGGAAAATATCCTCCTTTAGAACAAGGGAACTGTAGTGCCTTATTATTCAGTCATTGAGCAATATGATTTGTTTGGACATAACAATATAAATTCTCTTCCGGGCCTTTTTTCCCCTTTCTTTTCAAGTCAATAATTTATTAGTGTTATAGAATGTAAATATATACTTTACTTGTAGGTTGTGAAACTAATTAGGAATGTTAGATTGACCCACCAATTGTATATATCTAGCTCTTGTATTTATGCATATTTAGATCAATGGAAAAAAGACAAGGAATTCATTCTTCCCTTCTTGTTTCTATATGGAAGAGTAAGAAACAGAATGTGATTTCTCGTTCGAGTGCAAAATCAAAATACAGAGCAATGGCACAATCTGTGTGTGAAATCATGTGGATTTCACAACTCTTTATGGAAGTAGGTATTAAGACTTCAATTCCAGCAAAGCTATGGTGTAACAACCAATCTGCTCTCCACATTGTGTCTAATCCTGTATTTCATGAGCGGACTAAGCACATTGAAATAGATTGTCATTTCGTTGGCAAGAAAATACAACTTGGATTAATTTCTATAGGATATGTAAAGACGAGAGAACGGTTGGGTGATATTTTCACAAAAGCCCTATGTGGGGATCAAGTTAGTTATCTATGTACGTGAAACGACAACCGCCGGCCGCCGCTGAATTTTCCAAACCACGGACATGGACTCTGTTTCAAACCCTACAAAGACTTTCGAAGACGAAAAACCCTCCTTATCTCCCCCTAAGCAACAAATCTTGAAGGTTGCTCCATATACACCTCCACCAAGTTCGGTGACCGAAAACCCAGCGCATGAGCCACATGTGTCGGCACTGTAATTTGCCCTGTTTCACAATCGCCGAGCATGAGGGCGCGTTGCATACTCTCCGGCAAAGCGTCTCCTCCTCCAACATAGTCAGCCACCGACAGTCCTCCCCAACCACCTACTTCCCTTGTCCAAGCCCTGCAATAATGTTTTTCAAACACTTTTCTATCCGACAACCTTCTTTTCTGGGGGTTTTTGCTTGTTTTCCTTGATTTCTTCGAGGTCCAAAGGTCTTTTGTGAGAGCCACGTTCTATTCCAGTGCAGTGTTTTTCATGGAAAGGTGTTCTTTTAATCCTATTTTTTTGGTATTTTTCTGATTTTCAGAGGCTTGTTCAAGTTAAATATGCTTCTATGACCAACACGAAACCCTCAGGAGGAGTTGTGTGTCATTATTGCCATAATCCAAGACATGTACGCCAGAATTGTAGGAAGCTGTAGAATAAAAATCGAAGATTTCAGTGTATTCATCATCAGAAATCACTTCAGTCTACATCTACTTCTATCAATACACTCGTTGAGTCAGGTAAAACCAACACATGTTTTATTTCCTCTTCCTCCACATGGGTCATTGACTCTGGAGCCACCGATCACATGACAAGTAATTCCAGTTTATTTGTTACATTTCAGTCACACCCTTCTCCCTCTACTATTACCCTTGCAGATGGGTCAGCATCTTGTGTCCTTAGGTCATGGACAATTCATCCAACTCCTCTAATCACTTTGACCTTTGTTCTAAGTTTACCACAATTCTCTTTTAATTTAATTTATGTGAGTAAAATCACTCGTACACTTAACTCACTCGTACACTTAATTGTAGTATCTCATTCGTTCCTGATCATTGTTTGATTCAAGATCTTTCGACGAAGCGGATTATTGGTCGAGGACACGAGTTTAAAGTCTCACATCAGCAGAGCAAGTGTAAGTTTGTTTCCATGTTATGAGGTTATTACCCCATTCGAATTACATTGTCGGCAGGTCATCTTCTCCCTTTATTAAAGAATATATCCTCGGTTTTTTAAGTTTTGACCTCTCCTCATTGAATTGTGAGTCGTGTCAATATGCTAAGATTTATTGAGTGTATTTGAGTCCTAGAGTCAATAAACGAGTTTCCGCTCCTTTTGAGTTAGTTCATTTTGATGTTTGGTGTCCTTGTCCAGTTTTGTCACCGATTGGGTTTAAATATTTCATTACCTTTGTGAATGATTTCTCTCGTGTCACTTGCCTTTATCTAATGAAAGTCGTTCCGAGCTTTTTTCTCATTTTAGTGCCTTTTGTGCTGAAATTCAAACACAATTTCATGCCTCTATGCAAATATTGAAAAGTGATAATGCCAAGGAATATTTGTCGAACACTTTTTAGTCCTTCATGTTACAACATGGGATTCTCCATCAGACCTCGTGTGTTGATACACCCTCTCAAAATGGGTAGCTAAGAGAAAGAATAGACATCTTTTTGAGATTGCTCGAGCCCTTTTGTACCAAATGAATATCCCTAAACATTTTTGGGCCGACGCAGTCTCCACTGCTTGTTTTTTTTATTAACAGGATGTCCTCATCGGTTCTTAATTGGGCTACTCCTTACCACCAGTTGTTTCCAAATAATTCGTTGTTCCCTATTGAACCCAAGGTATTTGGATTCACATGCTTTGTTTGGGATGTTCATCCTCAAGTCTTTAAACTTGATCTGAAGTCCTTAAAGTGTATCTTTGTGGGATATTCTCGTGTTCAAAAAGGGTATTGGTGTTATTGTCCCACTCTTCAACGTTATTTTGTGTCTACTAATGTTGCATTCTTTGAGACTACCCTATTTTCCCTTCCGTTTACTATTACGAGTCAGGGGGAGGAAGAAGACTTGCTTGTTTATACTCTTGCCTCACCCATTGTCTCTCCCGAACCTACTTCTGTCCCTACTCAGGTAAAACCTCCTATCTTTCAGGTCTACACTTGGCGCCAACACCCCCTCAGTCTCGAGCCCTCCACCAGCTACTTCGACATCAGATTCAATTCTCAATGATGATATTCCTATTGATCTCCGTAAAGGTAAACGTCAGTGTGCTCATCCAATTTCCTCATTTTGCTCTTATGACCACTTGTCATCACGTTCTTGTTCTTTTATTGTATCCTTGGACTATATTTCCTTGTCTAACAAGGTTTCTGAAGCCCTCGCTCACCCTGGTTGGCGTAGTGCAATGATAGAGGAGATGGATGTTTTGATAGCAATCTTCTTGGGGCTTGGTTCGTTTACCCCTCTTGTGAAGAAAGTCATTTGAGTTTGTCGTTAGGTGTTCCACGGTGAGGTTAATCCCGATGGATCATTGCTTTCAGTTGAAGAAGTCGCCTTGTTGCTAAAAAGTATGCCCAGACCTATGGCGTGGACTATTCCGACACTTTTTCCCCTGTTGCAAAGATGACATCTATTCGACTTTTTATTTCCCTAGCTACCACTTATAATTGGGATATCCACCAACTTGATATTAAGAATGTTTTTCCTTAGTGACCTTGAAGAGGTGTGGGCAACTCAGTTTGTTGCTTTCGAGGAGATAAGCGGGTTTTCGTCTTGAAGCTATTTGTATGGTTTAAGCCGAGTCCGTGCATAGTTTGGAAAATTCCATGGCGGATTGAAGAATTTGGCATGCAGAAAAGTAAATCTAACCACTTCGTCTTCTACAAGAACTCCAGTTTAGGTATCATTTTGTTGGTAGTGTATGTGGATGATATTGTTATCAGTGGGAGTGACTCTAAAGGTATCTCATCTCTTAAGTCCTTTCTTCAGAGCCAATTTCATACAAAGGACTAAGGAATGCTAAAATACTTATTGGGCATTGAAGTTTAGTTATGTGAAGCAAACATGGAATCTTCTTACCTCAAGGGAAATATGTGCTTGATCTATTGTGTGAGACTGGAAAGTTTGGGGTAAAAACCATGCAATTCTCCTATGGTTCTAAGTGTACACCTTACTAGAGAAGGCGAAACATTTGAGGATCCTGAGAGATATAGAAGGCTTGGTTGGGAGCTAAGTCACCTTCTGATCGCTCGTCTGATATTGCTCACTCGGTCGGTATTGTAAGCCCAGTATGTCTTCTCAAACACTTGTCCATTGGGCGATTTGCCAGAACAAAATTTTATGTTACTTGAAAGGAGCCCCGAGACGTGGTATTTTATACAGTAATCATGTGCATAATAGAGTGTTTCACGAATGCTGATTGGGCAGGATCTAAGGAGAACAGGAGGTCCACTACAGGTTACTATATCTCTGTTGAAGGGAATCTAGTTTCATGAAAGAGTAAGAAACAGAGTGTTGTCTCTTGATCTAGTGCAAAGTCTGAATATAAAGCGATGGCATAGTCTGTATGTGAGATTATGTGGCTTCATCAACTCTTGATGGAAGTCAACATTAAGACACCAGTCCCAGCAAAACTCTGGTGTGACAACCAAATTGCCCTTCATATTACTTCTAATCTTATATTACATGAACGAACTAAGCATATTGAGACAAACTGTCATTTCGTTCGTGAGAAAATACAACTCAACTTGATTTCTACAGGATATATGAAGACTAGAGAACAATTAGGTGATATCTTCACAAAGACTCTAAATGGGGATCGGGTTAGTTATCCATATAACAAGTTGGGCATGATTCATATCTATGTTCCAACTTGAGAGGGAGTATTATAGCATATATCTACTTTATATATAGAGTTGTAATCTATTAAGAAACTTGTTTTATAGAGAGTTGTAATCTATTAGGAAGGTTAGATTGGCTTTTGTATATATATATTCACAATGGATCAATGAAATATATAAGGAATTCATTCCTCCAATTCTTTTGTCTTGCTTTCTAAAGGCATGATTAACATCAATGCTCCAACTTGAAGGGGAGTGCTATAGAATGTAAATATATACTTTACTTGTAGGTTGTGAAACTAATTAGGAATGTTAGATTGACCTACCAATTGTATATATCTAGCTCTTGTATTTATACATGTTTAGGTCAATGGAAAAAAGACAAGGAATTCATTCCTCCAATTCTTCCCTTCTTGTTTCTACAATTAGGAATATAAGATGTTTGTAGGCTTCGACAATCAGTTTACCATGCATTTGGGCTTAAATTTTGTTGATAGACAGTTTTCTCTTTTTCCCTTTTTCGGATCCAACCTAAAGCCGCACATATCCACATCCCAATTCTTTGTTGCTTAAGCTATGACAACTTAGTGTTAAAAATGTTGCACAAAAAATACAAAGTATGCATATAATTTATAGATATCTTTTTAAGGAAAACAAAAGATGATGGATACTAGTAATTTATTTGGTACGTAGTAAAATGTGTTTACCATGATTATCAGTTCCCCATGAGGTACAAAAAAGCTCTAAATCGGTTAATCTAGACCATCATAGCATTCACAAATTTGTATCCAGTACACAGCCAATTCCAAACATCAAGATCACAAATCAAGAATAAAGGTTATGAATGTGATACAACCATACCTGGTTACCAGATAATTGCATAACAGCATTTCTCCACAGAGTTTTCTTTGATATCATCCGCTCACCAAAATATGCAATTAGCTGAAACAAAGGAATTGAACTAGTAATTGATCAACAAAATGAAATGTGGCCAGTCAAAACACTAATGCCATGTTTAGTTCCCAGAAATTTGAGGTAAAATGGGAGAGAAAGAAAATTGGGAGATGTTAGAGTTATTAGTAGTTATAGTTCCTCTGTGTTGTGTGTGTGTGTGTGTGTCATACTCTTTCTTTGAGGAATAAGATACCATTTTCTTTCTTTCACTCGACATGATATCAAAGACTTGTTTAGTGGGAGGTCATGTATTCGAACTTTATTAAAACACCATCTTTGTCACCATCCAAATGAGGTTGTCCTCCACCTCATCATCCACACCCTCTAATCCGATCTCAGTGAGAAGCCTTTGTACACCCTCCACTTCCCTGTTATTGAAGAGTCTAACAAAAAGGGGATTCCAATCTTCTCCCTTCTCTGGCCCACTCCAACAATCTCTCACCCAAGCTTCCTTAGACTCAACAATATCGCTAAAAAGGAAAGGGTGGTCACCAGAAATCTCGCCGAAAAATTATCGTCAACAATGAGGGTATTCTAACGTCAATAGAGGCTGCTAGATCGCTCTGTGACATAATTTGGGTCACTGAAGTGAGACACAATCACTAAATGGGTTTCCGGAATTGAAAACATGGCTAAACCCTAGCCCTAATCTTTCCTATTCTCTTTCATGGTTATGATACCATGCGAAGAGATAGAAAGAAAAGATTCTACCTCTCTCATTGAATGAATGAATGAATACTGATACATGTCCTACGTATTTATACATGAAAGAAGATAGTAAAAAGGAAACAAGGTAAATGCAAAAGGAAAAGAATAAAATACAAGAAAGGAAAAGTAGCATAATCCACAAGATATTCTATGGAATATCCATAGAATATGCTATGATACTCAACAAGAAGAATTCAACACTAGTTCTCGGAACTTTTTATATTTTAATTGCAATTTCCTGTCCCAAAATCACCATACTACAATTCACCACAAACCAATTCTCAAGAATAAAGTTTGCAGTAGTTTCCATCAATCATCAACAAAAGCCCATCAAATGTTAAGAAAATAAGGTGTCAATAAGGGGAAAATGCTCAAAAACAGATGGAAGCCTAGCAAAGATCTCTAATATGACTCACAAAAGAAAGAGGCTGACACAATATGGGATTGAACCAATTCAATACCTTGTCACCCAAAGGTTCTAACCCTAGGCTGTCCACTGTCATCCAATTTTTGGTGACTTCACTGTATGTCACACTACTCTCTGGAAAGGCCTGCAAGAAATGTTGTTAGTTGGCCAAAGCACTCTAATTTACAAAGTTTTTCACAAAAGAAACAGGAAAAAGGAATTAAAAATAAAAAATCTCAATCACAATACCCGGCCTGCCCATCCGCATGCAATGCGAAAACATCTCCACATTGCAAAATTCCTGCAGCACTCTATGAAACAATTAATATGACCTAGGTCATTGAAATAGTACACTCAAGCAAAGAAAGTGAACCAGAAGTACACACCTGTCTTCGGTTATATGAAGAGATAAGCTCCTCTCCATTAACTGCCCACCATTGCACTGTGTTCCATGAATGTGAAAGATTTAATAACAAAGTGTATATTCTCTGATAAAAAAAAAAGTGTATATTCAATGGGAAAAAAAGGCTAAGATGTTGCAAGGAACATGGAGAACCATGTCTTAGTAAAAGGATGTGTCTAGTAACTTTTTTTTTTTTTTTTTTTTTTGGAGCAAACACAACATATTAATCACAAAAGAATAACGTATTCCCTAACTCTTAGGTATACCTGAAGGTCTTGAACCAGTATTTCAACATAGACTACATACCAATAAGGTATTCCCTAACTTTTAATCACAACTTATCTGTACCTAACTTTTAGGTATACCTGAAGGTCCTGAACCAATATTGATAAAAAAGAACGATGACAACTTAGTTACATAATCTGAAGTGCAAGAGTAGAATCTAGGACACAATATGGTAAGTTAATGTAACACTTAGGATAGAGAAAGCAATAATTCCTTTAAGGAATGTTAAAGGCATGATATTCATATTAAACCCATATCCTACAAGCTGGAGCTTTTAGGAGAGTTGGTCTTTTAACATGGTATCAAAGCATTATTTGGCAAGAGGTCCTGGGTTCGATCCACCTCTTTGCAATTTATTCCCCATTTTTTGATTTGAAAGTCCACGAGAAGACTCTATTTGGTTTATTTGACTCTCCAAGTGCGGGTATGGAGCTACACGTGAAGGAGGATGTTAAAGGCATGATATTCATATTAAACCCAAATCCTACAAGTTTGACTTTTTAGGAGAGTTGCTCATTTAACAAGGAAAAACATCAACAGTAGTGGAACGTACATAAGTTATAAGCCTAGTAAATGACTTATGAAAGAGTTGTGGCATCCAAAGGATCTAGACATATCAAGGAGGAGGATGAAGCACCATGAGAGTTTAGGCATTGTTCTCTGTAGTAGCGACATAATGAGCATTAAACTGAGAATTTTATCTAGTGGATCTCCCCTATATCATTATTCCTAGAGATATAGTAGTCTCACGATGAGGTTTATGAAAAGTCTCACATCTGTTGTCATTCCTGTCACATCTCATCTTCTTGCACCTTGAGGGACAAATTCCATCACCACAGAACTCCCCACTACCATTTTCATCAAGCTGATAAGCTACCAATTACAAGGACAAAAATGTCGGAAAAATCGGTCAAAATATTGCCAATATATCGTGTATCGATGCCGGCTGACACAATATCAGGGATTGAAAGTCAATCGAGCAAAAAATCGATAAAAAATCAAGAATATTGTCGAAATATCGGAGATTAGCGAAATGTCACAATATAATCGAGTGTGTGAGGGATTCACGCGTGAGACAAAAAAAATCAGTGATAAATCGCCAATTAATCAGCGATTTATCGGAGATTCCTTCGATATATAGCAGATTTATTAGCAATTTTTTGAAAAAACAGTTGTGTGTTTTACTATTTGACTTGTTGATCTGACACCCTAGATTCATCCTGTTGAGATTCTGGATTCTACTGAATTATTTTCAAGCTGGCATTGTTAGACATTTCTTCCTTTTTTAGATTGTACAGATTGTCCTTCCTTTCTTAGTTTGTACAGGCTGCAAGTTTTAGTTTCTTATCTTTTCTTCCTTATTTAGACAATTTTGTATCAACTGTATATGAAAGGGAAAACCCTATAAAGAAGTAGTCTATAATCAATTTTGAAATATAAAAACGATAAAGGAACTTTTCTTCCTAAATCTTGTCATGGTATCAGAGCCCTAAGGTTTTTTTTCTGGGAATTTTTTCTGTGCAGCCTTCATTGCTGTGCAGCCCTCATTTTTGGGAACCTTTTGTGCATCCTTCATTGCTGAACCTTTTTCTTTTCTAGCCATTCTTCATGCTTCTCTGTGTCAAGTTTTGTTTCATTTCTTTCCTAGGTTTCATTAAGAAATTTGTGCCTTTCTTTCCATTGTGATTCCTCTTTTTATTCTGGAAAATGTCAGAAGTTATGTCAAAAACTACTGAGACTTCTGATCCAATTTCTAACCCTGGATCGAGGGAAGGAGGCTCCTTGATTCATATTACCACTCATAAATTAAATGGGAACAATTTTCTTCGATGGGCTCAGTCATTCAAGTTTTTTATCGGAGGACGGGGGAAGATGGGCCGGTTGGATGGTTCAAAGAAGGCGCCTGCTGCTGGAGATCTGGGTTATGAGACTTGGCAAGCTGATAATTCTATGGTGCTTGCTTGGCTGATTAATTCAATGGAAGCGGAGGTGAGTCAGAATTTTATCCTTTGTGACACTGCGAAGCAATTATGGGATACTATAAATTTGATGTATTCAAATTTAAATAATGATTCCCAACTCTATGATCTTAGAAGGAAGGTTCATCAGACTAAACAAGGAAGTCTCTCCGCTACAGCCTATTTTAACATCTTGAATCAGTGTTGGATGGAGCTGGATTTATACCAGGACTTTGAATGGAAGAGTGAAGAGGATTTCCTTCAATACAAGAAAATAGTTCAGAAGGAAAGGGTGTTTGACTTCCTTGGTGGTCTTAATCCTGAATTTGATGCTGTTCGTGGGAGATTTCTGGGAATGAGACCTATTCCTTCTGTTACCGAGACTTACGCAGAGATTAGAAGAGAGGAAAGTAGACTTGCTGTAATGATGAAGAAGGAGACTCCTGCTATGGCTGAAAGTTATGCACTTGCTGTTGGAAAAAATTAGCAGAACTGGAGCATGCAAAGAGGGACTCTGAAGAAATCAGAAGAAAAGGAGAAAAGGTGGTGCAACGCAATAAATCAGGCCATATCCGAGATAAATACACAAATTGCATGAAATAGCAAATTTCAGTAAAGGACCAAATTCTGGAAAGGCATTTCAGATTTCTATTGATCAGCAGCAGAAAATTGGGACTGAAGATCAAGTTTTCAGCAAGTCTCAAATGGGATTGTTGCAGAAAATGTTCAACAATTCCATCTCACAATCAAAAACTACTAATACCACAGCAAATATAGCCCAAGCAGGTACTTCTCATAAGGCCCTTTCAGCTAAAACAGGAGTAAATATGTGGATTCTGGATTCTGGAGCCACAGACCACATGACAGGTTCATCAAACTTATTTTCTACTTATATCCCCTGTTCTGGTCAGCAAAGGTTTAAAATAGCTGATGGTTCATTCTCTATTGTTGCTGGTAAAGGTTCCATTGTTGTGACAAAGGACTTAATCCTTGAATCTGTCCTCCACGTCCCTAATCTCTCTTGTAATTTGATTTCTGTTGGAAAGTTGACTAAGGATCTGAAATGTGTGGTTAATTTCTTTCCAAATGGTTGTATTTTTCAGGATATGCTTTTGAGGAAGAGGATTGACAGTGGTAAGGAAGTGGATTGTCTATTTATCCTTGAGGAGGAGGAGATAACTCAAGCACTGCAAGCTGAGAAAAGTTCAGGGAATAAGGATGGGATAATGAGATGGCATTATAGATTGGGACATCCCAACTTCAAGTATTTGAAATTATTGTTTCCTTCACTATTTGAAAATAAAAGAATGTCTGATTTTCATTGTGAAGTGTGTGAGTTTGCTAAATGTAGAAATCAAGAAGAAAGAATTTGAGGAAAGAATTCCTTAACGGCTTGGCTGAATTTACCAAACCACACACATGGACTCTGTTTCAAACCGTACAAAAACTTCCGAAGACAACAAACCCTCCCTATCTCCCCCTGAGCAACAAACCCTGGAAGTAACTACATATACACCTCCTCTTGAAGGTCGCCATGAAGAAAGGCATTTTTAATATCAAGCTGGTGAAGATCCCAATTATAAGTGGCAGTCAGGGAAATAAAAAGTCGAACAGATGTCATCTTAGCAACAGGGGAAAAGGTGTCGAAATAGTCCACACCATAGGTCTAGGCATACCCTTTAGCAACAAGGCAAGCTTTCAACCGAGCAATGGATCCATCGGGATTAACCTTCACTATAAACACCCAACGACAACAAATGGCTTTCTTCCCAACAAGAAAACGAACCACGTCTCAAGTACCATTGTCAATCCAGGCATCCATCTCCTCTATCATAGCACTACACTAACCAGGGTGAGCGAGGGCTTCAAAAACCTTATTAGGCAACGAAATAGAGTCCAATGATGCAATAAAAGAACAAGACTGTGATGACAAACGGTCATAAGAGCGAAACGAGGAAATTGGATGAGCACACTAACGTTTACCTTTACGGAGAGCAATGGGAAGATTCATCACTGAGAACTGGATCTAATGTCGAAGCAGCTAGTGGAGGGCTCGAGACTAGGGGGTGGCGTCGAGTGTAGACTTAAGTGATAGGAGGTTTTACCTGAGCAAGGACAAGAGCAGGAGCTGGCAAGGTAAGAGTATAAACGAGCAAATCATCATCCTCCCCCCTGACTAGTGTGGATAGGGTCTTGAGAAAAATGAGCATTCTCAAGAAAGGTGACATCAGCAAAAACCAAGTACCTGCGAAGACTGGGACAATAACACCTATATCCCTTATGAAGGCTGAGTAACTAAGGAGAACCTTGACTTAGGATCGAGTTTAGACACATGTGGACGAGCATTCGAGCAAAACAAGTACCTTTGCGATACTCGGCTGATGGAAGCGGGGGTTTATTTGGAAAAGGATGTGATACAGTGTCCCGGTCAAGGTAGGAAGGCATCCAGTTAATCAAAAAACAAGCGGTGGAAACAGCATCGGCCCAAAAATGTTTAGGCAAGCATTTGAAATAATAAAGCTCTAGCAGTTTCAAGGAGGTGTCTCACGCCATTATGAGAAGGAGTATCGACACATGAGGTCTGATGAAGGGTGTCATTTTGAAGCATGAATGACTGAAACTGTTCGGAGACATATTCTTTAGCATTATCACTTCTCAAACTTTGAACAGAAACACGAAATTGAGTGTGTATCTCAACATAAAAGGCACGAAAATGAGAAAATAACTCAGAACGGTTTTTCATTAGATATAGCCAAGTGGTTCGTGAATAATCATCAACAAAAGTAACAAAGTAACAAAACTCAGTTGGGAACACAACTGGACATGGACCCCACACATCTGAATGGACTAATTCAAATGGAGCACTAGCTCGTTTATTGACTCTAGGACTAGAATGAAGACGATGATGCTTCGCAAATTGACAAGACTCACACTCTAATGACGGACTTGAAAATTGTGGACACAACTTTTCAACAAAGGAAGAAAGGGATGGCTGTCGACAATCGTCTCAAATGAGGTGTAGTAACTCCAAAACAAAGCGATGGGTCGTCTTGTATGATCGAATGTAGGAATACAGGACTCACATCCTACACAATGTCTAACCCGTCGTAAGATCTTGAAAGAAGCCAAAAAACCCGAGGGAAGAATGGATATAACATTTAAGTGTTGAGTTAACTTGCTCCACGAGATCATATTAAAAGAAATTTGGTAAATTTCAAGACGGATGAGAGGAGATGGAGTGGAAAAAATTGTGTCGACTGAAGACACATATTTGTGACCATTTGCGAGTGCGAAGGAAGTGGAAAGGATGTGGCGAAGGTAGAGAATAGGCTAGAATTACACGTCATGTGATGCGTGACTCGAATCAATGATGACCCATTCGGACGAAGAGGAGACAAGACATTTATTGGATTTTGACTCGGCAATAGCGATAGTGGAGTAGATGGAGACTTCAATGATTCCTGATACAAGTGGAACTTAGCTAATTCATACATTGTGAAGCAGGCCTGAGGTGATCGATGCCGCATTAGTGGAAGCTACATGAGACGGTGAAGTTTACGATTCAGACTTTCTTAGCACGATGCGTGCTCGCGTAATGCAGAGCATGGCGTGTGGCAAACAACCCCTCCGGGGGTTTGTCCCTCTAGGATTCTTGCTGGACCATTATTTTTGTATTGTTACGTTAGGCTCACCCTTTGTTCCTACCATGATGGCCTTTGCTCATCTAGGTGGGGAAGGGTCTGGGCGAAGTCTCTATGTGGAGTATCTTGATTGTTTTCTTGGAAGGACGAGATCTCGAAATTTGGCGAATCTGGCATGTAACATAATCATACTCCGAAGGGAGTGCAGCGAGAAAACCCATCACTGCCATCTTTTCTCATTGAGCCTGCTGAACCTTAACATCTGGACCAAATGGTAGTAGTGTATTCAATTCCTCTATGTCTTCTTATAGTCCATGAAGAGTTCTGTGAGGGACCGATCTTGTTTCTCAATACAATAAAAGGCTCTACATACATCGAATATGGAAGAATTATTCCCTTTGCCCGTATACATAAATTCCAAATATTTCATTAGTTCCTTAACATACAGTGATTAATGAAGGAGAGTACTTTACCGTCAATGGAATTACGAATTTGTAGGAAGAGATGGGCATCATCCTCCAGCCATCGATCTTTCGAATCATCCGTAGGTGGGTCCTTATCAAGATGACTGGCCATACGAATACTTCGTAAGTAGAGGCCGATTGTTTTACTCTAATCCGAGTAATTGGGACCAATCAGTTTGTCCTCCGTGATTTTAGACATCATCGGGACCACTTCAAGCGTTGAAACAAGCTTCTTATCTTCTGAAAAATCGAAACTACTCATTATGAAGTCAAAGATAAGAGATTAGGACAGAAGGACACCTTCAAAAACCAAATCGGACAGGATTCTTGTGAAAAACCCTGGATCCAGCAACAAAAACTCTCATAAATTCCCAAAATACTTGGAATCTAGCACCACAAACCACACCAATCGACTCCTGAGAGACAGACGCACCACACGGTGTTCGCTAGAAGGAGATTGGACTCTCCATGCTCCTCCACACGCGGCGCGTGCAGCCGCGATCTTGAGCAAAAGATGGGTCTAGTGGGCATCCATGTAGGGTTCAAACCACTAGACTTGGTGGCGATAGTTGGCGACCGGCGCTCCTTCTGTCTTGGCGGTGTGGGTTGCACGGCCTCCGCAGTGTTCTCAGAAACGTATAAGACTCTTCTCGATCGAGCCACAGGGCTCGATACGTATGAAATCTAGAAGAAATAATTGGAGGAAAGAATTCCTTAACGGCTTTGTTGAATTTACCAAACCATGCACGTGGAATCTATTTCAAACCGTACAAAGACTTCCGAAGACGAAAAACCCTCCCTATCTCCCTCCTATGCAACAAACCTTGGAGGTTGCTCCATACTAAACATCATCAAGTCTCATATCCACTTAAAGATTACACTCCAACAAGTCCTTTCACTTTGATACACAATGACATTTGGGGGCCATCTAGGATTCAAACAGTTTCCCGTGCTAGGTGGTTTGTGACATTTATAGATGATCACACCCGTATGAGTTGGATCTATCTGCTTAAGAAGAAAGCTGAAGTAGCTCTTGTTTTTTAAGTATTTAAAAGCATGATTGAAAATCAATTCCAACATAAAATTAAAGTCTTAAGATCAGACAATTGGGCAGAGTATTACAATGAAGTTTTGGGGAGTTTGTTTAAAAAACAAGGCATAACATCAATCATCATGTGCCGGAACGCCACAACAAAATGGGATAGCAGAACGGAAGAATAGGCATTTGTTGGAGGTTGCAAGAGCATTACTATTTCACATGAGAGTTCCAAAATTTTTTTGGGGTGATGCCATTCTCATTGCATGTTATCTTATCATAGGAAGCCAACAAGAGTATTAAAGTATGGCACTCCTTTCAAAATTCTAGAGCAAACCTTCCCTGCTTCTAAGCATCCATTCTCTTCTCCACAGCATCGTATCTTTGGGTGTACGTCATATGTCCATGATCACAATTCCACAAAATCTAAGCTAGATCCCCGTGCCTTGAAGTGTGTCTTCTTAGGCTATTCTCCCTCTAAGAAAGGTTATAAGTCTATCACCCTTTCAAAGAAATACCTTGTGTCTCTTGATGTTACCTTTGCTAAAAATCAACCTTATTATCAGCATACTCTTAAGGGGGAGAATTTGGATGATGAAGAATATGCAATTGGTGGCTCCATGGGTTGGCAAGAAATCTTGGGTACTTTGCACAGCTTCTCACTGAGGATGGTTCTTCTCAAAAATAGTTGGAAGCTAGTGATAAGGGAGTCACTGTAGAGAAAATGGTGATCAAGGGGCTAGAGATGCTAGAGGCCGGGAGCTACGTGTAGAACCCGACTATCTGAAATTTCAACAAATAACATTGTGTTATGACTAATCCAGAAGCTACTCAAAGGCAGGATTGTGC
The DNA here is from genome assembly GCA_016808115.1 of Tetrastigma voinierianum. Classification (NCBI taxonomy): domain Eukaryota; kingdom Viridiplantae; phylum Streptophyta; class Magnoliopsida; order Vitales; family Vitaceae; genus Tetrastigma; species Tetrastigma voinierianum. The sequence continues at coordinate 792,089 of JAEQBH010000160.1, read as the reverse complement.
TCCATTAAAGGTATCCAGGCGCAAGATAGAGACCATCCATCCCCCTCAACTTAGTCATCCTCAACACAGCCAATCCCCGGAACTAGAAGTGATCACTCCTGAAAGTGGCAATAAGTTTCTTTACTCTTCCCAAGGTGATCTTGACATTCCTATTGCTCTTAGGAAAGGTATAAAGTCTTGCACCCGGCATCCCATTTCAAAGTTTGTATCATATGAAAAATTAAATCCTCAATACAACGCTTTTATTTCTGATGTCTCTAGCTTAGCAGTGCCTAAGAATATTCAGGAAGCTATGGGTGATCCTAAATCGAGAGAAGCTGTTTATGAGGAGATGAAGGCTCTTAAGAAGAATGATACATAGATTCTTTCTAATTTGCCTGCAGGGAAGAAAACAGTAGGTTGTAAGTGGGTTTTTTACCATCAAATTTAAAGCTGATGGTAAGATTGAAAGGTATAAGGCAAGGTTAGTTGCATAAGGATACACTCAAACATATGGGATGGATTATCAGGAAACTTTTGCACCAGTTGCAAAAATGAACACGTCCAGGATTCTTTTATCTTTAGCAGCCCAATATAATTGGTTTTTAAACCAACTTGATGTGAAAAAGGCCTTCCTTCATGGCAACCTAGAAGAAGAAGTTTTTATGGATGCTCCACCTGGTTTTGAGAATACAATAGAAGCTGGTAAAGTTTGCAAACTTAAAAAATCTTTGTATGGACTCAAGCAATCGTCTATAGCTTGGTTTAAAGTTCACAAGATCTATTCACAGTAAAGGCTTCCATCAAAGTCAAGGGGATCACACATTATTTTTCAAACATGGAAATAATGGGAAGATTATGGCCTTCATTGTCTATGTTGATGACATTATACTCATGGGGAATGATGAGAATGAAGCAAGAAGGTTGAAGGAAGAGCTGAATAAAGAATTCGAGATCAATGATTTCGGAGGTGAGGGTATTTCTTGGGAGTGAGGTAGCGGATCGAGAAAGGCCTGTTATATCTCAAAGGAAATATGTTTTGGATCTTTTGAAAGAGATTGGTATACTTGGGTGTAAAGTTGTTGAAACTCCTATAGAGGTCAATCACAAGGTGTAGACAATTATGAGAGAAGATGTGGATTGGGAGAGCTATCAAAGGTTGGTTGGAAAACTGATTTACTTATCCCACACATACCCTGATATTTCTTATGTTGTTGGGATTGTTAGTCAATTTATGCACAATCCAAATGAAGAGCATCTAAAAGTTGCCCTAAGGATTGTGAAATATTTGAAGAATTCACCTGGAATGGGGTTGTTGTTTACTAAATCTGAGACAATGGAGGTAGAAATTTATACTGATGCAAAATGAACAGGTTCTTCTCTAGATAGAAGATCCATTTCTGGTTATTGTTCATTCCTGGGAGGAAATTCGGTAACTTGGAGGAGCAAAAAGCAATCAATTGTGGCTAGATCAAGTGCTAAAGCTGAGTTTAGAGCTATGGCTTTGGGAATATGTGAAGGAATGTGGATCAAATCCATATTGGAAGACTTGAAGATTGGAATTTCAAAACCCATTAAATTTTATTGTGACAACAAGGCTGCTATTAGTATGGCACACAACACTGTTCAACATAACAGAACTAAACATGCTGAAATTGATAGGCACTTCATAAAGGAGAAGTTGGAAAGTGGTATTATTTGTATTCCTTATGTTCCGTCAGATGGACAGATTGCTGATGTGTTTACTAAAGGGCTGGTTGTTCACCATTTTTTGAAGATATTATCAAGATTGAGAGTTGAGAACATCTTTGAGCCAGCTTGAGGAGGAGTGTTGAGATTCTGGATTTACTGAATTATTTTCAAGCTGGCATTGTTAGACATTTCTTCCTCTTTTAGATTGTACAGATTGCCCTTCCTTTCTTAGTTTGTACAGGCTGCAAGTTTTACTTTCTTATCTTTTCTTCCTTATTTAGACAATTTTGTATCAGCTGTATATGAAAGGGAAAACCCTATAAAGAAGTACTTTGTAATCAGTTTCAAAATATAAGAACGATAAAGGAACTTTTCTTCCTAAATCTTGTCACATCCAATTGACAACCAATGGTCCAAATTTCACCTACATTTTTAAAAAATCTAACGGTCAGATGCTTGATCCAACGGTGGAATTTAAATCTTTCACTTGATCCAACGGTTAGAACTTGCTACATTGGTTTCTATTTTTTTAAATAAGACATAATAATAATAATATTAATAATAATAATAATGATAATAACAAACATTTATTTTTAATTGATAAATTCCAATAATGTATATTTAAATTTTGATATTATAATTATTTTTAATAATTTTTCAAAAGATAAACATTATCTGATTTTTTAAATAAAACATAATAAAAATAATAATTTATTTTTAATGGATAAATCCAATAATATATACTTGAATTTAATATTACAATTACTTTCATTCAATGATCATTTTTATAAAGATAAACATTATTGCCAATGAGGCCTCGTTCAGTGGTTAAGGGTTAAGCAGAGCATAGGGAAGGAACCGGGTTCGAGTCTCCATGAGAACATAATACTACAATGTTATAATGCACAGTGGATAGATTACAAAAATATATATATATAAAAATTATTTAATTTTTTTTAAATGAAACGTAATAATAATAATAATAATAATAATAATAATAATAATAATTTATTTTTAATGGATAAATTCAAATAATATAGATATTTAAATTTTAATAATACAATTATTTTCATTCAATGATAATATTTTCAAAAGATAAACATCATCTGATCAATTTTTAAAGTGCCTTTGAAAAAAGAAAAATATTTAAAATTTTTCCAAAATATTTCCATGAATTTTATATAATTTATACTTATGTACAAATATTCACCGATATTTTATTGATATATCCATAAAATCCAAGTACCGATATATCCGTGTTTACCAGACATTTTGATCCATGACCAATTCTAAGTGGATAAAGATTTGACAATAACCTATCTCCAATTATCCTCTCTCTAAACGTATGCAAGAGCTCGGGAAAGTGAGCACTAGGAAAGGGAATGGCCAATACTAGAACTCATACCTATTCATACTCATTATCCTAATTGAAGAATCTATCCTCAACACGCATCATACTAAAATTGAATTGAATCTCATGCACAATCAAGGGAAAAATATATATCCTCACTAACTCCTATTTCATAGTGAGTCATCCAGAAATTGAATTACATTTCATGGACCATCGGCTTTAAACTTGTAATAGTAACCCATTCCTATTTCATCATGAATATATCCTCCTAAATAATGTCATTAATTCCAAAACATTTCAGTTTGAAGAGCTAAATGACATTCAGAAATCGATATAAAATCACAAACATCCTTTAGTGGTTCACAAAAATATATAACCTCTGCTTGTATGAGGTTGCATCCAAATAATTCGCCATCCTTCCATAGCCAAAATCCTTGCTCTCTCTTTCTTTAGCATTCATTCACTACACATAACCCTTCTACCACTTTTTGAGAAAGCTGATGTTTTCCTCCCATACCCTTCTCCTAACTAGTTTTTTTCCCTAATGGTCACCCATTCCTGATGCAAATAGCCCTTTTCCCTATCCTTGGGAATAATTGGCACTCTCATCCAGTTAACCATTCCATAGATCATTTCATGAAACAGAACATGTTTTGTACCAAATTTAATAGCCTCAGCAACATACCAACTGCGGACGACTAACCCAACATATTCATGCACAAGCCCACCACTGGCTTCCTCAGCTTTACAATTCCAACAAGAAAAAAAAAATTCCACTATCGAGAGCAATTTCCAATTAACAAAGAAACGAAACAAAAAAAAAAGTAATGATTTTTCATCTGACAAAAGAAATGTGCAATAATCATAGGAAGTAACAGAACAAAAAGAGCGAGTAGGTACCTTAGGACAAATCAAGTAATGGTACCGTCCTGGCACACAAGAATCATCTAAGTTAATCCCAGTCACCTCAATTTTCTGTCTCAAAACCCTTAACCTGTCCAAATCGCTGCTTCCATCTTTTGGTGAGTCCAAATGAACTTCAAAAAACCCAAAAAAAAATCCCAAGTTATTGTCGGTTTGATTAAGGAAAAAAAGGAGAGAAGGAAAACCAAAACATTCACAAATATATAAATAAATAAACAAAAGAAAACCCGTCAGTTCACAATCAACCTCTTGAAGTGGAAAAGAAAAAAGAGAAGAAAATATGCACCTGGGGTTGTTGAGAGCCCCCTCGTGGCAGCATACGCGATGAAACGAAACCTAGAAGAATTTTTTTGGAAAAGAAAGAGGGGTCTTGGAGGGGAGGCGAGAGAGAGGAAATGATGGAGCCAAAACGTGGATTTGAGACAGTGTTCGGAGGGTAGGAATGCTGCCTGCAGCAGGTGAGGCATTCTTTGTAGTTTCAACTTCCAAAACCCAAGGGATATGAACTGAGGCTTGTGTCATTTAACAGAGCCCAGAGACGAGGTGGTGGTTGAAATTCTGGGACAACGGAAGGCCGTGAGTTTCTACCAACACAAGATATTTTGATTTTCTTTTCTTTTTTCTTTAAAAAAAAATCTTGCACAGGACCTTTTAGCAATGTTTTAAAAATAAGATCGAATCAATAGTAGACAATTCGTCTGATTTTTAAAACCTTATTTTTAGATTGATCCAAGCAAATTATTATTTTTAGATTGATCCAAGCAAATTATGGTTTACATGAACGTCTTCTGATGGAATCACAATAAAATTTCTTTCTTATTTAAAATGTATTTTTCAGCCTTTTTTTGTGAAAATCCGGATAAATTTGAAATTTTTTAAAACGGTAAATTATCGCTACAGTATGGGTTGTAAACTTGTAACTTTTCTAGATCTCGGATGATTGAACGGATCTCACCGTTTGATTTGTCTTGTGAAATCTAGTTACCCGATCGAATTTCATTAAATTTCAAAATGATTGAAATTTCACATATTTCGAGACAACGAGTGTCATGTGACACATGACATGAAGGCACATGCTACATGACACGTGGCATAGTGCTTGAGGGACACTTGGAAAACACATGGCATGGAGACATGCCATGTGGGTGATACATGGCATGGAGCTTAGCCATGTGTCAAGTGCATGCCTTTGCATCAAATTGAGTGGAGTTAAGAATTGGAATTTTAGATTGAAATGGTTTATTTGAAAAAATGAATTCACAGTGGTTTAAGCATGTCTTACGAGTAGTATATTTAGTGGCGTAAATTCTGAAGTTGGCAAATGCGCATTGTCGTGGATAGTGGCTTGATTAAATTTTAAATTGTCGAATGTCGTTGTCGTGAATGCTGATTGAACTTTCAGTGCCAAATAATCGACTGTCATGGGCGTCAGTAGTGGAGAATTTATGACAACGGCATTTGATGTTTTAAATTCAAAGCGCGAGGCTCCGCTATTATTATTGTTTTAACATTGAAACTTATTTAAAATATTTATTATTTGATAAATTCGTAGGCTAATGGATTCGAATATATTTGTTATATTATCATAGTAAAATTATTTGTAAATCGATCTGAAAGTTATTTATTTGAAAATAACTTAAATATATTTTAAAATTTTAACAACAAGCACATCCAAGGTAGCTTGAAATTCCAACTAAACCTGCAAGTTTTATTTTAAAATATTTGGAGCATTTTTTTTTTTATTTCAAAGTTATATCCAATTGTGTATTACCATTTCAAAATACTTAATCATGAAATATTCAGTGGAATTTTGCATGAAACTCGATTATAACCTCTATGCATAAACCAAATCATATAAATATAAAAAAAAAAAAAAAAAAATTGTATACAAATATCAATATATAAAAATATCAATATATCAGTAAATTACCGTAGATGAAGTCTTTATATTTCTCTTAGAGCGACACCTATAATACTGCAACTAGTTGATTTATAGGGTCCGTCGATCTCAAAGCGAGTTGATGGAGCGGAGGAGGCGATGGGGAATTGATGGAGGCGGAGGGAGCGAGGGGCACGTGGAGCGCAGTCGCTAGGCGGAAGTGCACCCAACTCAAATACAAGGTCATGATGGTGTCACCGATGGGAGGCAATGTAGGGGATGATAAAAGGTGGGATAATAAGGTGATATCTACTTTTATGGAGGCTGGCTCTAGCGACACCGGATATGGTAAAGATGTGTAAGTGTCTGAGGGTATGGAAGGTGATGTGTAAGTCTGTGGGGGTATCGAAGTAGGCAATGTCGACTCAAGTGTACCACGACCTCCCTCACCATCTCGACCATGACCTTGCCCACCATCTTGACCACGACCTCTCCAATCAACTCTCCCTCTCCCTCTACCTCTACCTCGAATGGGGGCATCGTCTTTGAGTGGATGACACAGGAGGTTTAATGGATGGTCCATGTGATGTAGATGCCTCCTGATCGTAGCCGGCGATGCGATGCTCTTCTCCGATATGGTGTAACACTAATCTAGCAATATGATGTAAGTCGTACACCAAACCAGTGGTAGCACCACACGAGTGACTAGCTATGTCAGCCATGACAGAGATCCAAATGAACCAACCAAAATTATAAATATAATCTATTGATTCAAATTTGGAAAACACTTTAGAAACACATGACTCTGACTTACCAAAACCTGAGTAGTACCGGCTGTAGTATGGAACCTCATATCATCCCTATGGTGTCATAAAACGTCGTGTAATCGGCGATGCAGCTAACGTATATGGATCATGGAAGTCCATAATACCCACCATAGGGGGTGTAGCGATGATCTTGCCCGCTCGCATATCCCATAAGGCAATGTATGGAGCATGATACGTCGCCCAATCTCTCTGGTGTCAGTGCATCCACTCTATGTAGTTGTTGCTCATAAGAGCAAGATGGAGGTATCTCCTGGTGTAGCCCAAACTAGCGCAAGATTCACTCTGGATGATGCCACTCGACAGTTTAGAAACATATAAGCGGTGACATCGTCCGCTAGATTTCCTGATTAGCTAAGCAGATATATGAAAGCTGGTTAACCAACTCTTCGACGTATGACTGCCATAAGACCTACACATTTACACTTGATGTCAATAACTTTTATGTGAATATGAATGAAATTACTATAGAACCATATACTTTTACATATACCATTGCACGATCGAGTCACGTGCATTTAGTGATCTTGATATAGAAGAAATTACAGGATGGGTTATGCAAATGTGAAGGTACTCTCCGCTTTTACACCCAATGGAAGAGTTGGCTTTGGCTCAACCGCAGGCTCAATTGGTAATCCATCGTCGACAACCTCAACTAGGTCTCCATCGACGATATCGACAACGACATCGACATCGTCATCATGTAGGGCATGAGCGATTGGTGGTGCTACATATGCTGTTGGTCGCCCCACGTGAAGTCTCTCCCAAGACCATAGCTGAATATAAAATAAACAGAAAGTAAGCAACCTAATGATGTGCTGTGTATATGAATGTGTATGTAATAAAATAAAGTTATTACATACATGTATCAGTGTAATACAATCGCTAATACTGCATCTACGATCTAAGCTGGCTTGGCATAACTCGCGATATGTATGTGCTAGTACTGCACCACCCCAACTATAAGTCGCAGTATGTGTCAAATCTCGTAGTAATGGGAGAAAGCACGGATGGTATACACTCCCTTCTTGTCGCCAAACCGAAGGATCATCGACTTACTAAGATGAAATCACGCGTATAATAAAAGTGACCTCATACGCATCGAGGTCTTTGGGGTGGATAACTGGTCACATAACCACCTGATAGAGATAGCGGATCCTCTGAGAGCATCAACGGGTGGGGTGACACGGAGTAGCTCCCCGCACAACTCCGCCACATTGAACACACATGTCCCAGTGACTGTTGGTCCATTGATAGGAGGCCAAGGTTGATAGCAACATCCTGTAATGTAATCATCATCTCTCCGATGGGGCACATGAAACGTGTGTGTCTCGGGCCGCCATCTTTAGACGAGACAAGTGATAAGTGGCCAATCGATCATGATGTGGCCCAAGCGATATATACCATAAAATTCCAGCAGTCCGTATGGGCGAATGCATATATCCATCCTCCACATACTCGACTTTCATCTGGCACATGCCGAGGTAGAAATTACTTCCTAAAACTACAAGTAATGAAGAAACCAAATTTATAATTGATTATCTATAAATTACATGTTACAATTGGTAATATTAATTGATAATTAATAAAATACATACCTGCTTTGTATCTACTAAGTGCGACCTATGTCTGTATTGCAATACCAAGATAGATGGATCCAAAGGATCTGCATCATGAAGCCCTTTGAAGGCCATATCTATAACAGATAACACGAAGCCAATATAATTATTAACAAAACACATTGGAAAAATAGTATCATAGTCATTAATGCAAGTACTAATTACAACGAGAATGAATTAAAATATACGCATACATGAATGATGTCTCATTTACTTAAATAAGGTACACAAGTATTTCATTATACAAGAAATACAAATTCGTACATAAGTGTTATACAAATGACTACAAATCTAGAGGATTTTGCCTCACAAAAAAATTTGAGTTACTTCACATCTATCATAACGTTTTCTATTATTACAGGCCATGGAGTGTGACCACGGTTGTTGCACAACCCACATGTGATATTAGTTTTCTCCTCCTAACTTCATTTCATTATGCAACTTCGATTAGGTTAGGATGTCTATTGCTGTCACGTTTATTGACTTCGGGAGGTACAATCGTACGGACCATCGTGTGAGGAGCTCGCGCCCGGTGCAGAGACCCAGGCCAGATGCAGACCGGATCCGGGACGCGGTTGTTTGGTTCTATCTTTTCTGATCGATACAATTCCTTTTCTAAAAAAACACATTTCAAATACTCATTTGTAAAGGATAATTATCCATATGAAAATATATACGTATATATCACATTAACTTAAAGGGGCTCCATCATTTTGTTCTCAATACACATTTTCATTCAATATGGCATTATATGCCCATTTGCTCTATTTCCCACATTTATACATTACGACATTATAAGCCGTTATAAATATAAAAAATATTCCTGAACATATATCGAGTTCAATTTTCCAGTATAGTTTTAATACAAAAGTATCAAAAGCGATCCATTAGGTTTCATGTATGCATGAGTCGAGACTTTACTTTTACTTTAATGCGGCTTTGTGATGACTCTATGCTTGCACGGTCTTTGCTTTTGAACTTGTTCACTCGGTACCTGCGCAATGATAAAAACAACTTAAGCATTTTCATGCTTAGTGGTTCTATACAATTCTCTCTTTATTTTATTTTAACACAAATCATGCGAGTTTTCTAAAGTAATGCTTTTGAACCTTATTAAATGATCAATGCAATACAATACGTTATATATATTCATTTCATATACATTCATTTACAATTCATTGATAATTTCAAATATGCACTTTCATATGCAATAACTCATTCAAAACTCAAATCATGCATTTCACAAATATTCTTATCATTTGCCCTTAATTTTGCCAATGTTTTCGGTGCATAGGATAATGGAATCACCGGCCGCGACCCAGGTTATGGCCAGGTATAAAAGGTTTATAACACGATGCGATTATTTGAGTTTCAACAGCTAGTTATAAAAAAATCATTTGTGAACACTCATAGATCTTGTCCCAGGCTACGGATGGATGACACTACATTAAGTTAGTTCATAGTCTTCTTGATTTCTGCTTATTGGTATCTGCGATATAACTCGAATATGTGGATAACATTCTGTGGGGCATTAAAAATCAGTCATAGAAATTTACAATATAGTACATACATTTATACTTAAATAACACATTTCAATACTCATGCAATTTTTTTCATGACAATCATTTCATAATCAATTTTCTCAAATCACTTAAAATAAATCAATATGCAGTTTTATTGAAAATCATTTCAATAATTGCACAAACAATTTTGATACTTGAAATAAGAGAGATAATAGAATGGATAAAGGTCGTCGCACTTGATTCCTATCCTCGGAATCTGGCTTAATTTAGGTTTTCTCGTTGCCAACCTAATCCATCACAATTAAGAGAACATTATCAGTTGGCTTATTTGGGTTTCTGGATAAGGTTGTTTTCTACCCAACACACCTTCACTTATAAGAATTTTTCGAGAACAAAATGGCCATATTTTGCAACTTCCTTCCAAAGTCCATTGTTTCTCTGTAAAATTTATTTTATTCAAGTAGGTCATCCAGTTCGAAGAATCAAAACTCCAGATATGTCCTAAACATTCGGGACTATCCTATTTTCAACACATAACCAAAATTTGCCCAAAAACAGAGCTCCCTTTAGACGAATTTCTAGGTCTAATGGGGTTTAAATTTGAATACACTTATTTCATGAAAATTTGTTCTCCTAGAAGTCTAGTTTATCCAAAAATTTGAATCACTCAATTTTGATGAGTGAAACTCAACTTATGGCTTTAATCTGTTGTTCGGCATGGCGTATCGAAGCCCGAACCGAATTATTAGGAAACGAGCCTCACTTATTTCGAAGTTTGTTTTCCTAGAAATATAGTTTACCCATAAATTTAGATAACTCAATTTGGATGAGTTGCTGATTATGGCAAAACTTAAAAACATGGGTTTGAAAATTTTGGTAACATCTCTCCTAAAAACCCAACATTTCCTTTATACAAAAATTTCTCAATTGAGGACCACAACCAATTCAAACAACCATATAACGACTTAGAGCAACCCCCAAAACTGAAATAAACCAATCAACATCATTTTTTATACCAACTTAGGGTTCTTTCTAAACCCAAACACAACATTAAGGAAAATTAGGGTTAGTCTCTTACCTTAAATCTCTTCTTTCTCTTCTTTCTTCTTCCTTCTTCTTCTTGATCACTTAAACTCCTGATTTCATGGAGTAAAATCACCCACTCATCTCCCTTTTCTCTCAACCAGATTTGCCCCAGCTTTTTTGTTCAAAGTAAATGCCTAAATGAGAGACTCTCTCATTTTAAAGACCAATTTGGTCTTAACACTCTAAACCGTCATAAAGCCATGTTTAGCTTACACATTAATTCTTATTTTCCCCATTTTTTGCATTTTAGGGCTTCATTTCTCTTTCATTTCATCAGATTTTCATTTTGGCATATACACTTCTTCATTTATGATCCTTAGGTCCTTATTTTGACATTTTTACCAAATTAACCTTGTCCCTTGTATAATTTCCAAGTTTTATTATTTTTTTTGTTTTTAGCAATTTAAACGTCGGAAAAAAAATACAATTTAATTTATTTTATACCCTAAACATGTTATAAAATTGTTATGGTATTTTCAGGGCGTTACAATCATAAAGAGACCACTCATCTTCATTGAATATTGGATGAATGTATCATAGTACAACTATGTAGTGTAGTAGCCTTGAACAAATAACCGAAAATCAACACATCGATGCTGACATGCTGCTATGATGTGGCTATATGGAAATCCATATGTCAATGTCTTTCCACATGTGCATTTAAGTGTATAAGTTGAGGAGGTCTTTGCGTTATCGATATTTGACTTTCACATTGAAATGGCCAATGTAATGTGATTGTAAAGAACAATTTCCATCGATCTTGCCTTAACAACACGATATGAATACGGCGTCAACATGTAAGATTGAGCTGTCATCGAGATACCAATCTATTAGCACTTTGTTTGTAACACTCCGAAATATACTCTAGTCGTTTTCAACTTGTTTAGGGTATTTTGTGGGTATAATTTGAATTTTTCTTAATTTAAATGCAAAATGTGAAATCTAATAAATCTGAAAATAAGCAAGGGTAAATTTGTAATTTGTCAAAATAGGATATAAAAGTCATAAGATAATAAGATTATATGCCAAAGTGGAATAATGGGAAGTTGTAGTGCAAATAAATGGAGTTTGAGGACCAAAGTGCAATAAAAAGGAAAATTATACCAAAAGGGAATAAGACCAAGTTGGTCTCTCATTTTGGGAAAGCAAAAACGTGAAGAAGAAGGGAGGAAGAAGAAGAAGAGGAAGAAGAAGAAGAAGAAGAGAACAAAGGTATGGAAACTATTTGTGTATGGATTTGTATGGATGGAAATGGTTTTGTATGGATTTGTATGGATGGCTATGGGTTGGTATGGATATTAGTTGGTTCCATTTTCTAGGGTTTAGTTAGGAATTCATCCTAACCCTAGGATTTGTTGAAAGTTGGGTTGGTAAAACCCTAGTTTGTATAAGATGAGTATGGAATCCTCCCTTGAGTATGGATTCATGGTTTATGATGTAAGGATACATGTTTGGGTGTTAGAAAGTTAACCTAACTTACAAGTATTTGAGTTTGTGTTTGGAAAAAACCTAATTAATCTCTATGTTTGGTTTTGGTTGGGTTAGAACCCACTTGGGAGTTGTTTTTGGTGATGTTTTTGGATTATTTTGGGTTTTTAGTTGAATTTTTTTTTAAAATGGTTCATCGAAACAAAATGCGGGCAATTTCGGGGTTCTATGCTTGCGGCGTAGGATCCCACGCGGCAGCGTGGGCGATCAAGGCGTGGCATGCTCCACGGCCTTTCTGCGTGGCTAAGAGGGGGCTTGGACAAGCCTCAGGTACGCCGCAACGTAGTAGTGCTATGCCACGGCAAAGGTCTACGCCGCGGCGTAGCTACTGTTCATAACATGTAGATTTTTGTGTTTTGTTTCGTTTTGTTTTTCTGTTGCTCCAAGGAATCATCTATTGGAATAACGTACCCTATAAGTGTATGAAAGGGTCCATTCATGTTTTGTAAAGAGTACTTGAGGAAAAAGTGGAATCGTACCTCGCGCCTTAGCGAAGCAAGGCCTATGATAAGATAGTAAGTTCACGAACACACATATAATTGTAGGGGCGCTAAGATCGGATGTAGTTGACCGCGACACCTCTGTTCACGTGGGCCAGAGACCGCGTATAGTAGCGGTGCACTCTCTAATTAGTGCGACGACACTCTCTGACTGTGCTTAGGCACATTTAGTACTTCGACACTCTCTAATTAGTGCGACGACACTCTGTCGATTAACCCGACCTCCTACTTTATTAGTGCGGCACCTCGATGTACTATACCTTCGAATTACTTATTTGTGTTGTGTCCTGCTCGTTCCTTATTACTGGTCTAGGTAGTCAAACAATTATATGATAAGAGATTGAAAAACGAATAAGAATAAAGTAATGTACATCGTTCTGTTCTGAATGTACCTACGGGTACCTCTGAACAAGTATAAGCTATGTGGTACCTACGGGTACCTCCGTACAAGTATAAGCTCTATAGTACCTACGGGTACCTTCGTATAAGTATAAGCTCTGTAACTCCCACGGGAGATCTGAACAAGTATAAGTCTGCTATAAATTTTTAAGTAGGTTATAGTTTGTTATATGAATTCATGAAGAGTTCGATATCACTACGTATGTTGTTATTGTTATATGCCTACGTAAATGAGTATTGGTGCATGTGTATACGTATAAAGTCATATGTTTTCCCATAAGCGTTAAGCAGCACGAGTTTCTGATCGTGCTGCGATACGGAGGAGGACGTCCGCGATCTTCCGCATACTGTTGGGCCAGCACACTTGTAGGGTTCCATCACCTGTAGGTTTTGCGCTCTGATTATGTAAATGTAAATATACAGTTTTTGTATATGTATATGTAAATGGGACTCAGGACTATATGTATTGACACTGTAAACACCACTACGGTGGTAGTTTTATTTTGTATGTTTGTACATGAGATTTTGATTCAGTTATAAGACTTGGGCCCACCAATGTCTGAAAAAGCAGGTAAAGAGTCCCAGTAGAGTCTCGCACCCCTTTCATCCGTCTAGGCGGGGGTTGGGGGCGTGACATTGTTCCCTTCTTGCAACAAAGTAAGCTGTTAAAGGCGAAAAAGATCCATTACTAATCACGGTGATTGATAAACTCTGAGCACCATTTAAGAACCTTGTTGTTAAATACTCGACATGTTGAACCATTATCCCTTATCTTGATCTCCATCGTAACGAAAGTGCCCATAAGCGAAATGGATTTTCTAACCATTGTTGTGCTTAAGAATTAATTCTCCCAATTATAGCCATATGCTTATTGAATTTGCGTTGTGTTCTTGCTAAAGCTTCTCTGCATACCAAATTCTTCAAGAGTTTATCTTTTAAGAGGGTCATAAAATTGCTTACAGATGGCCTTTGTAGAAAATCTTGTGATGAATGGATGGTGCGATCCAACCCCTGATATGGTCCGGTCATTCTTTGCCCATAATACACGGATATCTGTCAGGATATAACACAATCCCATTAGTTGAGTTACTCAGTTTCAATACATGCGAAGAACCATCTGACTATCAATATTCGCTATACGTAATGAAAATGTCAATGGAAACAACTGATTATTTCCGTCACACCCAATCAATAACGTGTCTTTATACTTCCCATACAAATGTGTACCATCAATACTTTCGATGCAGGGCGGCGATGTTCGAACCCTTTAATAGATGGCGAATGAAGTTAGAACACACGTTGGAATATCTCGGTGTTTGGCATATTAATGTCGAATGTTTTCCAAATTACAACACATCGAGTTTGCTTGCTCCTAAGGCGAGAACAAACATAGCGGCTACGTATGATTGAGAAAAGTCACCAAATAGGTGTCTAAGTGCTTTGCTTTCATCCAGCCTTTTGTATGATATTTCATATCCCCATTTCTCCCGTCACGGTTGCTTGAATAGCGGCCGTATAAATGTGGTGTGCCTTAATTATTGCCTTTATATGAGTAGCAACCAAGTTTGAGTCCAATTGATGATGTTCCCAGTTCAAGCAAGGATTGATACAAGTATGCGGCCCTTTATATTTGTGGATAACAAATAAACAAGTATCTTTCACAACCATGGCACGAAGCTTCCAAAGACATTGACATTCTTCGACCTTCTTACATATTAAAACGAGCAATTTTTTTGAGGATGCAACAATGACAAACTCTTGGTGTGCTTTAATTGAGTAAACCTTTGCAGCCTCTTGCAAATCATATTTAGAATTAAAAACTTGACTAACTACAAATTCTCTACTCGAATAATCGGTAGTATGTTGCACCTATGGAGTCCAACCAGTTGAAATAGCATTACCTAAGTTTTCAACATGTTCAAATTGAGGTGTTGGTGGTAAGTGATAATGAACAGGGGATGACTCATTTGGTTCCTTAACATTTGGGTTATTCGATACATCACAAGATGCTGCATGGGCAGAGACATATATATTTTGCTTATTCTCCAAAACTTGGTTGAAAATCTTAAAGGATGATACATGTCCATCAACTTGAACATCTAAGTCTCCATTAGATTCATCATCAACATCTTCATCAGATTCATAATTAGCTTCTTCATAAGCGCAGTCTTCATCATCTCCATATACTCCAGTATCCAGTACTGGACCCTTACTAGGCCTACAATCATAGTCAAATTAAACATTTATAATTGTGGTGAACGATAAATCTATATGGCTACTTGCTGAGATTTGATTCACTTGTGGCTTGACTCGAACGACTTCAATATACAATTCAATTTCCTCAATTCTAGTTGTGTTAATCATGTTCAACATTCGGTACACACTATTGTCATCCCATATTGGAAAAGGTTAGAACCTATTTCCACTTTTTAGGGGATACTTATAATTGAGGACTAATTTGAACCTTTATTTGTCAATGGTTGTCCTTGAGTATATCATATCACTCAATTGTTCAAACGTGCATTCAACCGATACATCCAAAGGCATAATAACAACTTTGTTCCCCACATATTTGATAGCTGTTTCAATCCTTAATATATTTCCTTAATATATTTCCATTATAATAACATATCACGGGAATAGATGAAACATATATAATTGACCTGTACAAAATGGTCCCAAATGAATTAAATAATATGAGAGGTCATTATCCTTACCATTTAAACTACATTCATGGATGCTACATTCAATCACCTTGTTTAGCCAATGAATAACCCAAAAATAGATTTTGGCTTTATGAAAGTTCACATGGGGTAATAATTAAGTAAAACCAGATTTGGCACATGGGAACCTAAATGAACTTAATTCTATATTCTTTACTCACAAGGTGATGGCTTGGAGCTCATATATCTATTATATTTTTACCAAGGACATGGGTTGTAGTGTGTATGGATCCAGTTATGTGCTATGCCACCTTGGAACAGGAAAGGTTTACCTCAATTACCAGTTGGAATTTGATAAACTAGTATTGTAACTCTGAACAAAATATTTCCTTTTAAGGAGGGCAGAATAATGAAATGTTCTACACAACTCTCCTTGACACTTCGTGTTCAAAATTTTGAGGCATGTTTTGGGTCCTTTCAAAGTTGTAAGAGAACTTCTTGACAATTGGTGGGTGTTAGATGTCTTATTTACACTATTGAAGAGTGAGGAGGGTGACTCGTTCATTGCTGATGAGGTGTTTAAAGATAGTGAAACTTAAAGCTTTGAGATGCAAGTGTAGGGAGAATAAAAAGCATTTTCAATTTTTTATTTGATCCTTTATGTTTCACAAAGTTGTGTAGTATAATAAAAGTTTCCCTTTCCTTTTTATAAATTCATTTTGGCATGGATAAGGTATGCCCTTCTCCATGTTATTTATTTATATATAAAATCAACTTTCTATCTTGTTGTCCTTATGAATGGGAAAATTAAAAGGAATAATAAGAGATATTGTCAAGACTAATAAATCTAGAGACTTTTAATGAGAAACAAAAGTATAATATATTAAGTAAGAATAAGTACAATAGAAGGATGAGCCAATAAATTATGAGTTTTGTGGCATAAGTTAAAAACTTTGTATCTTGCACACATAACTATTTTCCAAATAGTTCATTATTAAAAGCAATTCTTTTCAACTATTTTCCAAATATTGGTAATTACAAAAATATCAATCAAATCAATTTTTGAAGAAAATTTACCCACCATAATGCATAAAACTGTACTTGTTAACTACGAATTATGAAATTGTGCATGCTTAAAACTAGGACAATCAATACCCAACAATAAAATCAAGAAACACACCACATAAAGCCTTTAATTTATGCTCATTTTCTGCTCACATAAAACATTCTGATCAATATCCATAGGGGACAAAATTATAAACATTTTAGGACAACCCATAAATCAACAAAAAAAACAATGACCTAAAACATGGCAACCAAACAGGGCCTTATGCAATCCATTATTATTCTTAAGAAAATACACATTTAATCACCACATTATCAATAAAACACACCACACCAACAAAATATTATCACCCTAGATTAAAATGGGAACTAAACCTAAGGATTTATCACCACATTATCAACAAAACACACCAACCAAACCACTAATCTAAGAAATTTTGAACAAAAAAACAATCTTGTGTCGAGGCTTACTTGCTGAGGCGTCGAATAGAGTACTAGAAGACCAAATAAGTAGCAAAAATCTACAGATTTGACAAGCCCTAGTCTGTCACCACCACGGGTGAAGAAGAGAATAGGTGAAGGGGGGAGAAATGGAGGAGGAAGAAGATCAAACCCCAATTAAAAGCACGCTAATGCCATTGTCATGGACAACAGTAATTGGAATTTAAAAACTGCAATTGTTGTTGTCCATGACAGCGGCATTTGGCACTTAAAATTCCAATTGCCACTGTCCATGACAGCAGTAATTGTCGTGTTGTAATCCTCTGCGGCCCGAACGAACTACTTTAGTCATTACTTTCGGTTAAAAACTAATTTTGTCATTTTTTTTTCAAACAAAATACTTCAATCTAAAACTCCAAGAATTGAGTGGAAATCAATTTAGTGGGAAGAAAATGAAAGAAAAGAAAGAGAAAGGAAAGGAAAGAAAAGAAAAGGAAAGAAAGGAAAAGGAAGGGAGGGAGGAGACCTTGTGTTCTTCCTCCGATCTACGACACTTTGACGAATAAAACTTGTTGGACCAAGAGGTAAAGTTCGTCTACGCAACAAAAGCTATGCGTAGGTACCAAAAACATGAGGCTTCACCGAAGCTCCAGGAAGTAGGGGTTTTTCCTACTTTGGTTAGCCTTCTTCCTAAGGGTCGTTCAAGGGCTATGGAGGCTCAGTCTTAGTCTTAGGACTGAATTGTGGTTTTATTCTCAATCTGGATGAAACTAGTCCAGCGGATTGTAGATCCAAACCTTGGGATTGATTTCGTGACTAGGTCAGGACCGATTTCATGACAGTTTGATGGCCGATTTTGACTTTCTGGGTGGAATTGCTTAGTTTATGTTGATATATTCTTATTATGATATATTGGCATTGTAACACCCCGAAATATACCCTAATCGTTTTCGGCATATTTAGGGTATTTTGTAGGCATAATTTGAATTTTTCGTAATTTAAATGCGAAACATGGAAATTGAGAAACCCGGAAATTTTACTAGACACAAGGACAAATTTGTAATTTGTCAAGGATATGGAAGTCATAATATAAGAAGGGTATGCTATTGCTTAGAAATAGCATAAATTTGATATGCAAATGGTCAAGCAGGACCCTATTGCAATAAAGGAAAAATTTTAATATAAAAGGGATGAGACCAAATATCTCATTTTGGTCTCACATTTGAAAAGCTCAACGTGAAGGCCAGGAGAAAGAAGGGAGAAAGGAAGAAGAAGAAGAAGAAGAAGAAGAAGGACAAATAAAGGTATGGAACTAAGTAAGGATTTCTATGATTTTGAGTAGCAAAGTCTAGTTTTTGTATGAAATTAGTATGGATTCAAGTATGGAATTTGTCTAAAATGTATGGATACATGTTTGGGTTGTATGGATTTTTGTAGAAACCTAACCCTAACCCCCTTCTTTGATGAATTAACTTGGCATAGTTATGATGTTTGCTGGTTTTTAGACCAGTTTTGGGGTGGTTTTGTATAGATTACAGAAATTGTTTAGATGGGTATGGATTTTTGGGTTTTACCTATGATTTCCTTGTGTTCATGTTTAGGGTTTTGAGGAAAACCCGAGATTTGTTCAGATATGTACAAGAAGTCCCTTGAGTTGATTATAGTCCATAAGAAGTGTTTAGAGAATTTTAAGTGAGTTTAGAGATTTCGAATGAAAAACTGCAAAGGCGGAAAAAGTGGGGAAAATGTTCTGGATAGGCATGGGTGCTGTTCACCCGAGCAGATTTTTCTACTTTTGTCTACAACTTCGAACGACCATAACTTCTTCATCCGAAGTCTAATTTAAGTGTTCTTGGACTCTATGGAAAGTCATTTGAGTCTAGAATCCATCCATATATATCTTGATACAATATTGAGCTTATAATAAGTCTGAAAATGACAAAAACCAGTGGAGTACGCTGCAAGCTGCTTTGCCAGTGCAAGTTCTTGATTTTCTTCCGCGACACGGCTTACTGCTCCTTCATTAAAACTCCGTTATGGGTATTCTTGGACTCTATGGAAAGTACTTTGAGTCTAGAATCTATCCATATATAGATTGATATAATATTGAGCTTATAGTATACCCGAAAATGACAAAAGACAGTGGCTACTGCTGCTGCAAGATCTTTATAAGGATTCTTGATTTTCTTCGGCTTGCAACTTGCATAACTCATCGTTAGGACTCAGTTGTGGGTATTCTTGGACTCTATGGAATCCCCTTTGAGTCTAAGAATCTATCCATATAAAGATTGATATAATAATGTGTATAGTACACCCGAAAATGACAAAGATAGTGGTTGTTGCTTTCTTTGTTGCGAGGTCTTGCGCAAGTTCTTGATTTTCTTCGGCACTTGCAACATAACTCCTTCGTTAGGACTTCGTTATGGGTATTCTTGGACTCTATGGAAATCCCTTTGAGTCTAGAATCTATCCATATATAGATTGATATAATATTAAACATAGTACCTCGAAAATGACAAAGACGAGTGGAACAACTGCGGAGTCTTTGCCAAGTTCTTTGATTTCTTCACGGCTTGCAACTTGCATAACTCCTTCGTTAGGACTCCGTTATGGGTATTCTTGGATTCTATGGAAAGCTCATTGAGTCTAGAATCTAACCATATGCTATTTAATGGCATTTGGTGCCCACATATTGTCTGAAAATTGAATTGTTGTACCAAGTGTACTAATCGCTTGGTTAAAGTTAATTGGAATACATGGTAAGAAAGGATGTAGATATGAACAAGAAATAGAATTATATGTAGATTTGATATGTAAAGGAGTATAGATAAGAAAAGTACCTACAGGTATCAAAGGAGGAGTCTACGTTACGTACTCCCTACGGGAGATAGAACTTGATCCCGATAAAGAATAAGAAAAATGTCTGAGTATAGGAGTAATGTATAGGTATAGGTCATAAGATATGATAGTCTTAGATAAAATACATGAAGGTATAAGTTAACAAGATATAAGATCTTACAAGTAGATGACATGATATGAATATAGAGTATATGATATGAATATATGATTGTCATAATAACGAATAGATGGAACATATTAGGAACACATGAATGAGTAAAAGCATACATGATAGAAATATAGAGAATACGTGAATAGCTAAATCATGATAGTAGCATATAAAGGATATGATGCATAAATGATATAAAGGGATATGAAATAGATAAAGATATATATGAATATATGAATACAAGAGTGCATAGATGCATTCATGATATGATAGGATTACATGTGATACGAAGACAAAACTAAATGATAGAAAAAGATATGAATATACGTATTGTTAAGAAATATGAGAACAACAATACGAAGCTAAGAAATATGTGAAGGTATTACAGACGAAATAAACAATAGTGTATATCTCATCATCATACATGATAACAATAGTTATTCATGTAGATGAGATATGTACAAAAAATGTAATAAAATGGATTGTCTGCTTAGAACCTGGTAGAGGGATAGATGGACATGCCTATTAGGGAAAAAAAACAAGTCTGCGACATCGCGATCGATTGACCCCGTTTGGGTCATTCGGCGCCTTCGGACCCATATAGACGATCATTGTCGTCTGATGATGCCGGCGCCGCCCGGACCCTTATAGACCCAGCATTTACGTACGGTGGTACGGCGTAACCAGTTGCCTTGCCTGGTTTCAACATCCACTTCTAAGGTTTATGCGGACATGAAACATAAAACAAATGATTGAATATGAGATGTGAAAAGATATGATATATGATGCGAGAAGCATATGTGCTATGTGATGATAAGTTCTGTAACATGAGATTATACGATCCGACATGATATATGAAAATGTATAAGAATGTAAAATGATATGAAAAGTTAATATGATAATACAGTATATGAAAAGTACAAGATGACAGTATATGAAATATGACAGTATATGAAAAGTACATAGTACATGAAAGTATATGAAAAGGACAAGCTGTGTAGCCAGGTTAGAGGTGTGTCAGGCGGGGCGGGCGGTAGAGACGGCAGTGGGCGGCCAATCGGGCGGGCCAAAATTGGCGGTTTTTCGGACCAAGGTATAACGGCCAATCGCCTAGCAGGAATTTAGTCGGACTGAATAGTCTTTCAAGGCAAAAAATTCGAATTTGGCCAGGTCAAATTTGGCAGGTTTTTTGAGCGATAATTTAATGGCCAGCCCAGAGCCCTAGTCGGCGGACGGGCTATTGCCGGTCGAGACCAATTTTACCTCTAATGACGGTATATGGAATACAAATACGAGTACATGAAAAGTATATGAACAAGTCACGATGCAAGAAGAAAAGTATATGATAAAGTATACAAGTACAAAAGAAAATGTCGAAGACACGAACTTGATAGCATAAGATGAAAGCATATGAGAATATATGAAAATATGTGATAATTATGAAAGCATATGATAGTATAAGATAGGTTATAGAGAGCATAAGAAATATGAAAACAATGATACAGGTACAATATGTGAATATGAAAGTATAAAATATATGCATAGTACAAGAATGTAGACGATATTGATATAACCGTACAAGATAGATATATGAAAGTATAGGAATACGAAAGCATATGAAATATGCAAATAAAAAGCAACATGAAAGTATATGAATATGAGGGTATATGAAATAGACAAAGTATAAGTTATATATTATACAAACGATATGATATGCAAATGACATGAAAAGATAAGCATATGGAATATAGTATATGAAAGGATATCTGAAAATATGAAAATGACAGGAAATGTAATATGAATAAGAGGAAATGAATATATAGAAAATGTATGTCTCCCACTAAGCGTAAAGCTTAGCACGAGTTTTAATCCGTGTAGCACCTAAAGACAAGGATAGGGGACAGGACATCTCACATCAGTAGAGCAGGCCAACTCAAAGATAGGTGCTCATCCTTCTTCCTTCCGCAATCCTACGTATTTTGAATATGCATAGAACATAACTTTTTATGTCGGTAAGATTTGTATATGTAAGTAATGGGACTTAGTATATGTACAGGATTGTGAACACCACTGTGGTGTTTGTTCTTATATGTATATGAAAAGTTTTAATTTCCTTATGAAATTATACATGTCTAGACCCACCATTGATAAAGAAACAGGTTAAAGAGTCAGTTCGACAGTGTCGCACTAGTAGTGCCAGTAAGTGTGTGAGCATAGTGTAAGTTTATAGAAATTGTATGCAGTAGAGATAATTGTCCATGATACTTGGTATGAAGTATGTTTGATGTTGTCCATGTAGCTTTCATTATGCATGAGACATAAAACTGACATGTAGTGGCATATTGCATTGCACATGCATGGGGACATCGCATGGTATTCGGTGTGAGTGCATGGTTATGATCACTCACAAAACTTGGCGAGTTGATGGTGGGCTCGGTAATGTTGGACGACGTCCAACATAGTCTTATGGTTGCATAACACGAAAAGACGTGTGGTGGGTAATAGCAAGAAGGGCTAGATTCTCACTTGGGTGAAAGACTAGGACTTCAGACACATCAAACGGTAAAAGTCCAAAAAGTGTTGGAAGGCGTGCAGAGTCCTGCGGTGAGACCCCGAAAATCCGCTACCCATGAAACACACGGGTTTTGAATACAAACTGATTATTGGAGGTGATATATCAAATGGGTTTTGGTTTATAAAAATAGATAGTTTTTGTTTTGGAAAATGGTCATTGGATGAAAACATCAATGATGGATTATCACCCCTTGACATACTCATTGTGTGGTAGGAGTTAGTGAGGACTCGGGACATGGGACAT
The DNA here is from genome assembly GCA_016808115.1 of Tetrastigma voinierianum. Classification (NCBI taxonomy): domain Eukaryota; kingdom Viridiplantae; phylum Streptophyta; class Magnoliopsida; order Vitales; family Vitaceae; genus Tetrastigma; species Tetrastigma voinierianum. The sequence continues at coordinate 768,831 of JAEQBH010000160.1, read as the reverse complement.
GGGACATGGTTGAGTCACATCTCATTCATGGCATGTAAGATTTCATGGTAAAGATTGCATAATTTTACTTCAAATATCAATGTGGAACATGATCATTTCATGTGCACTTAGGATGAGGGGTAACCTTTGTAGGAGTTATCATATATTGGGCGTGACTCACCCTATATGGGACAACCTTTCAGGTGCAGGAAGCACACCGGTGGACGGGGCTCATATGAGGCCATAGCTATGAAGAAAGCCAGGTTGTGGCTTCATCAGCATCCTTGTAAAGTTTGGGACAAACTGTCCATTTCTGTACATAAGTTGTAACTAAACTCTTATGGACTGTTTAAATGAAGTTTGTATGTATGTTTCGGTAAATATGAACAATTGGACCAATATGGTCAGTATGTTTGTTGAAGTACATGTTTCATTAAGGGCTTAGACTAGGGCAAGGGGCTAAGGGTCTTGAAGAACCCGGGAGGAGGCGTCGCGGCAATTTGCGATGTTGCGACATTGAAACCTCAATCAATCGTGACAACGGCTTTGATCGTGACATTAAGTTCCTAACGTGTGACATTAGTGCGAGGTTGTGACATGCAACCCAGAGCGAATGTCGACATTGCTGCTGCCATCTCTGGCCTCCCGGTTGATGTCGTGACATTGTTGTGACATTGTGACAAGACCCGACCCGGATACCCATCCCAGGATTTCCGTGGGTAGTCCACTCCTAAGTGAAGTCCTTTGTCTGATCTACACCCCAGGGAATATCCAATGGAACCTCACATAGAAAGAAAGTAAACACATGCATTAATATAATACCTCGAATATATAAAAAAATCCACAGCGGTTCAAATCCCACAATAGGCCCTATCTTCTTTGTGGAGTCGTAACCACAAACACACACATAATAAAGACTCATATGAGTTCAATACTAAGATCGAGCATTCTAAGAGTGTTTTACTTGAATTTAGAGTACAAATGAAAATACATAGAAGTCCAATAAAATAGAAACGGATAAATAAGATAGAATCACTACTTGTTGTAGTAGAAAGAGTGATGTAAGCGACGTGAGGTAGGTCTATGTTTGCACGGACCTAGGAGCAGTTTAAAACAATAAAACGTGAGATAATAAATCTCAGTGAGTGACATAATTTATAAGGAAAATAATGTCTTTAATTTCGAAAATTCCTTATCTCAAGACCTCACGTACATTCTTTTGCAAGGTTCCCCGTTTAAAATCATTTCACAAAACCCAAACTTATACCAAGCCAACAATATGAAATTCATGCTCAAAAATTTAACCGAAATTATTATTCAGAAAAATTAAAACCTGAATTTATTCACGACATAAAAATTAAGCATGAAATATATAAACATCATGTTGTAAAAATAATCACAAAAACACAATAACCATAAATATTGAAATGGTTATAGCTTACTCAGAACCAACAATGTACCATACCATATATCCTTCATAAATCGTGGGACACCCACCGCTTACACAGACACCAACAATGTACCATACCATATATTCTTCATAAACCGTGGGACACCCACCGCTTACACAGACACCAACAATATACCATACCATATACTCATCACAAACCGTGGGACACCCACCTCACGACCCTCAACATATAAAGGTGTCGTGGTAATAATAATAATAATACATGATGATGACATCGGGTAGCTGACCTCACGTAGTTGGATGAAACTGACCTCACGACAAGTAAAAATAATATATAACCGTTAGGTAGAAACCAACCTCACGACAGTGGCAAACCCGGTACAACTTTGTAATATAAATGCGAATCGAGACCTGCAGTGCTTATATGGTACATCAACTTATAACAACCAACACGGTAATCACCTTATACATATACTTTTCCAACGATACTGTATTATAAATTAAGAATTTATCAATTTAATTTCAACAACTCAATCAAATATATTGATGAATTTCAATTCATCAATTCATACCGAAATCGAGAAATACCATAATGAAAATATTCACCATGACCAATTTTAAGCACATAAAACTTTAACAATATTTAACATGCTTAAAATCATAAAAATCTCAAAATCCATTTCTTAAATCAATATATTTTCAAAGTGATTTGAAACCTCCATCCATGTACCAAAATATTTACATACCACAATTTATCCATGAACTCAGTAAAATCTCCAAATATTTAATATGTTGACAAAATTCACATAAAATGATAACTTGTTTATACAAGCGAGATAATTACATTTATGCATAACCAACCATTAAATCAAATATTAGCCACCATTATATATCATAATAATACCCCAAAGCATTTTAAAACATGTAAACCGCTCATGATACGGATGCTCGGAGTCATACTCCTACGATCGTCACCATTTCCGGCGTGAGTGCACATAATATAATAAAATACCATTTGGGCTCCAATAACTAAACCAAACACATTGGGATGCCCTAAATGTCTTAGAATAATTTTTAGAACTATGAAACTATCTAAATTGGACTCAAATGGGGTCTAATTACTCTGATATTACTTTATGGGCCGGTACCCAAAATTGGGGCTTTTCACCCGGAGGCTAATTTTTTGAAATTGAACCTTCCAATAAATCATAAAAATATCAAATTTCACCAATCCAACTTCAATTTTGCCTAATTTGACCAATTGGTGTCCAATTTCAGTCCAAACACTTTCGGTAATTACCCTAAATGACCCGAAAATGGAAAACTAACCAAACGACGTCCAAAATTTACAAACTTTATATCAACGGAAAGCCCAAGAGACCAGGAACACATCAGTACCCTTGCAGCGGTCGAGGATTCTTGTAGTGGTAACTAGACCAACGAGTCGACCAAATTTGTTTTCGTTGTATCTTTCAAACGGTGATGAATCTGAAGAAAAGGACCACGAGAATGAGTTCAAAGGGTCCAAAAATGGGGGGAGGGGGGTATGAGTCGGCCTGGAATGGCCGAAAAATGGAAAAATTCGACGACTCACCCGTGGCGGTGCCGCGCGGATCGCGACCGATCGGGCATCAGTGGAGTTGGCCGTGAAATTTCACGGCGATAATTGATGCGGTGGTGGCGCTTCCTCTGGATGGCGCGTGTGCAAAGGCGTGGCGAAGTCGTCTCCAGACGATCCGATTACGGTTCCGCAGTTTAGAAATTTCTCGAGTTTTGGGTTAAGGTACTCAGCTGGCACACAAAACTAGGCTTATATAGAGCCTAGGGTTTGTTTTCGGAGTAAAACCACTGGCGACTTGGACGATAAATATTCTTTGTTTGAACTTCAGGCCATAGCTTTTTATCCGTAAGTCGGTTTTCGTTTAATCAGATCTATGAACTCGTATCGCGAGACCTATGAAATGGTGTCTCATTCGACCCAAATTATTCATCCTTGAAAAAAGTCAGCGGAATTTATACTAATTGTTGGTCAAACTTGGTCAAACTTGGTCAAGCGTTTTAAAAACTTGTATTATTTAGTGCGGGTCGTTACACATTGGGATAATTTGAGAGGCCCGATGTATCGATGCGGCTGCGGAACTGAGGTGTAACTGATGTCGTGACATTGGTTACAACGTCGCGACATCAGAGGGGGACGTTGCATTAGCCTAGAGTGATGTGCGACTGAAGTCAGTGATGTCGCGACATCGGCGCTGACGTGAAGCGAAATGTTCGTGGCAATTGTAGCGATGTTGCGACCTGGAGTAGCAATGTCGCGACATTTAATGAACGGTGGGAAGTCGTGTCGCGACATTGAATTCTTTGGTGCCCGGTGTTATTTAAGGGTCTCTTACGCCCGGTAGGCACTCTTCGGCCTAAGGGGGGACCCGGGACATGGAAATGGGTGAGTTTTCGACTCACCTAGCTCTGGTACAAGTGGGACATCGTCCCTTTTGTGAAAATTGTGATCTCGGTATATGGGACGCAATGATGTGGAGTTGAGTCATGCGATATCCATGGGTTTTCCGCTGGTTGATGATTGATCAACGAGACCCCCGGGGTTGGGCGTCACATTTTCTCTTTTTAAACAATGAATATATAATTGTCACGACAGCTAAAAGAACTAGTCTTTTGTAGAATGAAGAATAAGAATTACAAGAATAAACAAAAATAACATAAAGAAATTGGAAAGAATTGGAATTTTATTTGATTGGGAGGTGGCTCCATTTCCAAAGAGATAAAAAGTTACATTAATATAAATAAGGGAAGAGTTCCAATACGTTCGAGTTTTTGACTGTTAGATCTGGATTCTTATCACTTTTTGGAATGGGGTCCATAGTCGAATGTCACGTCCGTGTTGAAAGGCGAGACTTATAAAGCTCGAGGCACCGATCAGGCTTATAAATAATCATCTACCCCATATCTCATCTCATAGTGTCGTTTAATAATCATATACATAAGTTCTATTAACAATATCGAGATCAAAATTTTAATAAAATACATTATCATTAAACTGATCTAAAAAATGACTTCCTAGTTCATTAAAATATGAGCTTAACAAGGAATGGGTTATACACACATTTGACGCATGACATATATTAAAACTGTGACACATTCTCGAATTCGAAATATGAATTAAGATGAAATATTCTTGTAAAAAATGAATTAAGATAAAATATTATCTTGTTACTAGTTTTCCTTAATGAACAAGACAAATTGTTAAAAATCAAGGAGCTAAATTCTTTGAATCAAGCAACAAAATCTTAATAAATTTCAAATTTAATTCCCTAATTTCGAATGAACAAATCAACAAAACAACTCCACACAGGAAGAGTTGTTTCACAAAAACAAAAACAAAATAAAGGCTTCACAAAATCTCCATGTAAGCTCAAGAAATCTTCAAAGTTTTGTACATATGTTCTTCATTTTTTAAGAAGGTTATTTAGAAATAATCTACTCTAAGCCCTAGATTGACTACACATGTTCTTCATCTTTCAACAAAGTCATTAAGGAATAAACCACTCTAAGCCATTAAATGACTTTCAAAACAAAGAAAATAACTTTATTGTCTACACATATAACAACGCTCTACCAACTAAGCTAAGCTTATGGATTGTCTAAGTTAAATTATATTTAAAGAAAAGACATAGGAGGGTTGTATTTATAAGTTTTGGTTTATTTAATGTCTTTTAACAAAATATTTCAAAAAAATTCGCAATAATTCCTTGATGATGTGGTGATTTCCCCCCAAATCACCACATTATCTCCCTATAATAACAGTTTTCTTAGCTATTTTCACATCATTGCATTGACCCTATTTTAATTTATCCTTTCAATTTTACTTAAATTTTAAATATAAATTTATTCAAGATTTTCTAAAATTTCATAACTATTATAAGGAAATGTGTGAATGACAATTAATTTACAAAAGGAATGTTGGCCACCCTTGTAAAGTAAATACTAATTTTCTTAAATAGTAAGATTACATGCAGATTTAGGTTTCCTCAAATACTTATAAATAGTCTTTTCCTATTTGTATTTAATATAGAAACATAATGAGAATAAAACTCTATTCTCTCATCCTATTATCTCTCTATATTTCTTTCTCTGAATTTCTTTTTATACTTTCTTTGATTTACAACACGTTATCAACACGAATTGCTCTGCTCTGAAGGTAATTCTACGAGTTCAAGGCTATTTCAATTTTAAGTTTTTATATTAGTTTTGATTTTATTATATATTATCAAAACCTAGAAGAAAATTATTTGATTTTGGTTATAAGTCAAAATCTTTATTATTTTTATCAATTTATCATATGCTCTGATTCTCATTATTTTGTCATATACCAAAAGTTTGTTCATAATGTCAAATCTCACAAAATTCGAGTTCATGACATTTGATTTTGGAGAATGAATCGTCTATCTTGGATCCTTAATGCTTAATAAACTATTGAAATTTTGATGAAAAATCATTAGTCTAGTGTAGTTAGGTTTGAATTGATTCCCTCATGAAGCGAATGCAATATCTTCCCAAATTCGTAGGCATGAATGAGGATCAGTCATTGTCACAATCATAAAAAAAAAATGATGCCATATAGATAATCTCAAATCCTTGGGAAAGGAAAAGTCTCACCATCAGAACTGGATTATTATTGATGTAAAATGGAAAGTGTTATATGGGATAAACCTTTTAAGAGTCACGAGAATAATTATTATAGATGTTGTATGTAAAGGCATCAGTTGCATACTTGTTATATGCTTAAACATTTGGTCCTTTACCAAACATCAATAAAAGAAAAAAGGAAAGCAACATAAATAAACTTTACTGATGCTGATTGGTTTGTTTTAAAATTCCATGATTTCTTGGGAGGTCTTAGTGGAAAAACCGATCTTCAATAAAAGGTGAAAACACTACTATTTAATTATATATTTTGTCTATTCATATATAAACTTTGTTATTACATAAATTATGTTGCTATTTATATTATATTTTGTTTTCATTTAGTTGTATCTAAAATCCATATGTTATTGAATCTCAAAATGAAAGAAGGTTGACACTAACAAGTGCTAGTGTAAGTATCATTTCTGGTACTTCAAATTTAAATGAAGGCTAAAGAAGAGAAAATATAAAGCTTATTAAGTCATATGTTATTGGGAACCAAAAGTTCAACAACCCAAATTTTTTTTACTATTTGGCATGACATGCTAGGTCAATTTGGGTCTCTAATAATACATCAAATAATAAAATACTCAGACAAGTATCCATTAAAGAACCAGAAGATTCTCTTGCCTAATGAGTGTTCACGTGCTGCTTGTTGGCTTTACAAATGATTATTTTAATGAGATTATGTTCCCACCATTAAGGGAAGAAAAATCGATTATAGAAGAATGACAATAAATTACATGGAAAAGTCGATTCTAGAAGAATGACAATAAATTGCATGGAATGCACTTATGATGTCTCATCTTGATCCTCATATAAACTAATGTGAATTAGAAGATCAAAGGATCATTCATTTGCAAAAACTTGTAAAATCGATTACCAAATGCATTCTAGTTCACATTGGTTTATATGAGGATCAAGATGAGACATTTTCGGATGAAGTCCCACATTCAGATTTTTAAATATTGTAGCACAGATTGATGTCCTTGTAGGAGAATTAGTAAATGAATCTAAGATACACCCAAAGTGTGAGAGACCTATTGTTTCAAAAACATAATTCCCCAAAAGAGGAGAACATAAGCAAATCTTAACGCTCTTGAAGAAGAACAAATACGACAAAACACCCTTGTAGAGGCACACAATAAACTAGAAACCCTATAGAGGCATATAGTAAACAAAAGACCCTTGTAGAGGCATATAATAAACAAAATGCCACAGTAGAAGCATATGGATGAACAACAAGCCTTTGTAGAGGTACATAGTAAACAAAAGATCCTAATAGAGGCACATGATGAACAACAAGCCCCTGTAGAGGTACATAATAAACAAAAGGCCCCCCATAGAGAGACATAATAAACTAAAGGTCCTTGTAAAGGTACATGATGAGTAACAAGCCCTTATAGAGATATATAATAAACAAGGAACCCCTATAGATGTAGGAAATGCATAAAAAGCCCTTGAAGAGGCACATGTAACTGAAAATAATGAGATCTCAATAAGTTATATATGTGCATAAAGCTAAAAATGGGGTTGAAATAATATTTTTTAAATAGCCTTAGACATCCTAAAAAATGATTAAGATCTTGAACTGCAAAAGGTTGAAGAATGACAAAAAAAAAAATTGGCCAAAATGGAAAAAGGCTATGCATGCAGAATTACAATTATTGATAAAACAAGAAGTTTCTGGACTTGAAGTTCAAACGTCTAAAAGTATAAAGCTCGTTGGGTACAAATGAGCATTTTTACAAAAGCGCCCTAACGGTCTTTGAAGAATTCGATGTGAGTCTCAAGAATTAATGCTGTCAAAGCATATTTATATGGATCCATAGATTATATATATATATATATATGAAAATCTTTGAAGGATTCAAATTGCTTGAAGCAAATAATATAAACCCCTCGTAGCATGTAATCAATCAAGTTACAATGATCTTCGTGGGGACTGAAGAAATTTATACACATGTAGTATAATAGTCTTAGTGTGTATTTATTAAAGAAAAGGGTGTGTGAACAACCCTATATGCTTGTACATTTTTATTAAGAAATCACAAACCGAATTTGAGATTATTGTTGTATATGTTGATTTAAACTTCGTTGGAACTTTAGAAGAGTTCATAGAAACTACAAAATATTTGAAGAAGGAATTCGAAATGAAAGTTTTGGAAAAACAAGATTTTGTCTCAACCTCTAGATCAAGCATTTTCCAACTAGAGTCTCGGTTTATCAATCAACATATATTAAGAAAACCCTAAAACATTTTAATATGGATAAAACATATCCATTAAGCTCCCTAATGCTTGTCCAACCACTTGATATTAAAATTGACTAATTTCGTCCTCATTAAAAGGACGAAAATTTACTTAGTCTTGAAGTACTATATCTTAGTGCTTTGGTTGGCACATGCTAATTATGTGTACGAAATATATCGCCAGCGGTTTTCCGGACGTGTTTAAGGTATAATAAAAGTTAAGTAAATTTCGAAATAAAAAACGATAGACAGAATTTATCACGAGAGCAAGGGTAAATTAGTCATTTACCACTTGAGGATATGAGAGGCATAAATCAATAAGTTTATATGCCATTATGGAATTTGAAAAGATGGAATATAAATTAGAAAGAATGGAAGGACTGAAATGCCAAAAATGAAAAGAATTTAAAAATGCAAAGGCGAACATGGCCTTATCAAAAATGGAAAAGAGCGAATTGGCATAAGGCGAAACATGGCCTTATTACTAAGGCCAAAAATATCTTTTGGTCTACAAAATAGAAGGGAGAGCTCAAAAAGATAGGAGAAGGGGGAGAAGAGAAGAAGAGAAGAGAAGGAAAAGAGGAAGAAGAAGAAGAGAAGAGAAGAAGGAAGAGGAGTTCAAGGAAGATTCAAAGGTATGGAACTATGAATATTAGTATGGAATTCTAAAGTTTTGTATGGATACATGTTTTGGGTTGTAAGAAACCTAACCCTAGAATGAATTCTTGTATGGAAATCATCACAAATCCCTTTGTTTTTCTAGGGTTTTGTTATGAGAGGACCTAGAGTTCCCATTACATGTGTTTTTGGGTTCTAAGGGTTATGTAAAGTATGGACATGTTTGTTCTTGTTCCAGGTTTTGATAGGAACTTTTCCTAATCCTAGATTTCTTGAAGTTAGGTTGAGTAAAACCCTAGGCCTTGTATAAGATATGAATAGAAAGTATATTTTGAGTTCAATAAAGTGTATAAGATGTGTGATGAAGATGATTTGAGTATAATAGGATTCTGAGATGAATATGGAGTGGTTTTGATGTGTATATTGATTATTGAGTTGATTTGGGTAGCAAAATATGGAAAAATGGGAGAAAAACCACCTTTTCAGGGAAATTTCGAGGGGTGGTATCGGTACCAAACAAAGTGGTACCGGTACCAAAACAGTCAATGCTAGGTACCATAAGTGTTACGTCACGGCAGTCGCGGTCGCAGAGATTTTTGGTATACCGGTACTAATGCTCTATTTTGGACTAACGTTCGTATTTTGGCCATAACTTCGTCATTTCTTATCCGATTTGAGTGATTCAAGTGGATGGTTAAACTAGAGTTCAAAGAAAACAAAACACCCTGAAATAGGTACCTTCAAATTCTGACTCTATGTGGCCTAGAAATTCACTCAAAGTGGGCCTATGTTCAAGCCAATTTCTGGTTCAGTTTTGAACATAGAGTAGTCCCGGTTGTTTAGAACATAACTTGAGTTTCGGTGCTCCAATTTTGGTGATTCCAGTTGGAGAAGAACCCTTAGAACCTTAGCTTTAAAGGAGTATAAAGAACCAGTGTCAAATATGGAGTTAAGATCCCTGAAAAATGAGTATTACAAACTGTCCCTAGTGTAATATCGGTAAACTGACTAGTTTGGCATGAAAATGCCATAACTTTATTTTGGATGATTCAATTAGAATGATTCCAATTTCTAAGTAAATTAGATTCATAGAGGAACAAGAATCCACGAATGATGTGTGAATACATAGGTGTCATACCGTACAAGCATATGAAATGCCATATGCAACATGCATGAAACTAGAAAAATATAGGAAATGCAATATGTATAGATGTGTTCATGAAACATGAATAAGATATGAAACATGAAAATGAACTAAAACATGAACATGAACATGAAAGGCAATATGTCATGAACACAGAATGTGATTAAGATAGGTTATGAGTTCTGAAAGACATATGATAGTATGACTACCTAGGGCCAGAAGAATTAATGAATGAGTGGATGTTACATTGATTGTGGCACTCTGCTAGTGCTTCAACATACATTACGTGGGCGGACACGTTTCTGCTAGTGCTACGCACTTATTGCGATGAACGGCGCGTTTTGATCGGTTCTTCGGCACTCCTGCTAGTGCAGCAACCGCCACATTCTGTGAATGAGACGTTCGATCGGTGTAGGCACTCCTGCTAGTCTTCTGGCGCCTCGATGCTTGTATTATCTGTGGGTACTTATTGTCTTTGTGTCCTACTCACTTCTTACGATTGGTCCGGGTAGTCAAACGGTTATATGATAAGACTATGAATAAAGATAAGAGTAAAAGTGAATGATAAAGATCTGAATGTACCTCACGGGTACCTCTTATTTTTGTTACGTAGTACCTACGGGTTCTTTTGGCCACAAGTAAAATCTACATCCCAGTACCCTCTGGTACTTAAATTATCGATAATATATGTATAAGCTCACATAATACAATTATAAGATCCATAATCTGAAGTATATGCTCTATAGCCACAAGTATAAGATGCGAAATCTGAGAATAAAATCAGAGAAATACAAGAATAAGCTCCGTAATACAAGTATAGGTCCGTAAAACCAAGTCTAATTTCTAGCAGTACCTAAGGGTACCTACGTACACATAGATGCTTTATAACTCCTATAAGGAGATTTGAAGTAAAATATATGTTTGTGATAAGAGACGAGTACCTATATAAGTATGAATACGATATAAGTATAAATATGTGTCCTTCGGGAGATATGAACCAGTATGAACCTACGAGTACCTTCGCATAAGAATATGTTCCGATTTGTATAATAAAGCCATGGAACATAAACTATGTAAATTTGAATAATGAACAACAAGAGAGAAAGAATTCGATACGCTATGGTAATAATATCTACGGGTATCTGTATAGGCTCTATACTCATATGGGAGATGTAAGAATTCTGTTAAAAGTCACAAGGTACAAGTAGACGGAATTATGTAAATGACATGAATAGAAGACGACACAGGCAGAAAGTCATGAAACATGTAAAAGAGGCCAGTCGGATGCGTTTACATGGACAATATGTATAGAATCTGAATATGATTACGATATAAGCCGATAATCTGTTTATGTTTGGATATGTTACGAATCGTATGAACTTAGGTATATGTATTTGTTGTGATGCATGCACGCTATGGACTAATGTCAGAGTATCTGATATGTATATATCACGTATAAAGTCGGTCAGACTACGTATGTATTTGATATGACTACGATGCATTCAGAATTGCCATTGTATATCATATAAGTTTGCTTTCTGAATATGATCGACTTTGTCATACACGTAGGATATAATTCTGACACAGTAAATACATGACACATGGAAGTAATACGAACATGATAATGATTTGGAATCTGAAAAGGATGAAACCTACATGTGTAATATGGTATGAGTTAGAAGTCACATAAGAATAGGTTTCGTTATATGCATAAGGAAGAGTAAATGTAAAAAGATTGTGATGACGATTATTGTTATTGGTCGTCCCTGTTTATATGTTCCCACTAAGCGTAAAGCAGCACGGTCATTCAATCAGGTGTAGGTGCGAAGAGGAGACAAAGAGGACATGACATTCCACACAGTGATACGGGTCATCCTCGAGATAGGTGCTCACCTGACCTTTGTTTCGCGATCTACGATGTTTGTATTAGACATGTACATGTATAAGTATTTGTATAAATAAATGGGACTTAGTATATGTGTATAGATTTTGGTGGACACCACTCCGGTGGTAGTTCTTTTATGTATATAAATGATTTTTGTTATTACAGAAATTGTTTGTATACCCACAGTTCAAATTCGGCTACGAGAAAAAAAAAAAAAAACGAGGTAAGAGTCCCGGTATATTGTCTCGCGCCTGAACTGGTTCGGATCACCCGACCGGTCGGACCGGGAATCGGGGTGTGACACTAATTGTATTGTCCAGATATTGTTTTTTCTGTCAATCATATTAACCATGTACGGTTTTACTCCAACTCGAAGACATTGTAATGACATCAAAGATGTACTGCATTATCTCTGTTGAACAATTAATATGAGTTTATTTTACTCAAATGTGTCAATGTCACAATTACTCGGATGTGGATGCGGCCTATCTTTCAAATCCTCATAAAGTCATATCACAAACCAACAAATACGCTTAAGTGATAATCTAGCAGATTTGTTCATAAAGTCAACCTCAACATTCAAGAAGTTAATATACAAGATTGAAATATATCAACCAAAGGACATTGACATGAGGGGGAGTATAAATGGATGTTAGTGTATTGCACTATTTTTCCCTTGGTCCAGGTTTTGTCCCATTAGATTTTACTGGCAAGGTTCTTAGAAAGCAGTCCTAACAAATTTTCTTAAGTTCCATAATGGTTATTCAAGAGAGAGTGTTATAAGGAAATGTGTGAATGACGATCAATTTACAAATGGAATGTTGACCAACTTTGTAAAGTAAATACTAGTTGTCTTAAATAGTGAGATTACATGTAGATTTTGGTTCTCTCAAATACTTAATAGTCTTCTCCTATTTGTATTTAATACATAAAAGTAATGAGAATAAAACTCTATTATCTCTCCATATTTCTTTATGTGAATTTCTCTTCATACTTTGATTTACAACAATAACAATTTAATGAACTTCTAATATTTTATAAAATATATCTTTAAATTAAAACTAATTTGATAAGATAATTTGAATAAAATGTCAATAGCAAAAAATTGTGATAACAAACTTTTAACATAAAATAACAATAAAATTCAAAAATAAAATTTTATATTAAAACTAATTTAAAATTAGTAAAATGAGTTAGGAAAAGTTGCCATAGTTGGAGCGTAACTTTAGGTATCTATTTTTCATCGAAGAGTCGTACGGTATTTGAGAACTCTTCTTCATGTATTAGAAAAAGTTGCCATCGTTAGAGCTGATAGTGGACCATATTAAAGAGTTTGATAGGATTTTGTTTGTTACAACTATCACGAGTCTATCTTTAGGGATATTTTTTTTGAGAGGCCATATTTAGGGATCTTAAGTCACGTCAGTTTTAATATCTTGTATAAATTATATGCTTTAGATTCATTTTAGGAGCCCATTAACTCTTGTTTTTCTTTAGTTGCTTGAATATTATTTCCTTCTACCAACAGTAATGGAGAATAGCAAGATATGTGCTCTCCTTTTTTTAAAGACCGTATAAATGGGCTCAATGTGTAGAAAGTTGCAATGGCAATAACAAGTAGCGGAGGATGTTTTAAAACGCTTTTCGTTTCATTTTCATTTGAACAAGGTGGTTGAGCCTACTTCTACTTGTTATCGCATTGCAACTTTTTATACAGGCCTGTTACTTAGAAGATGTATGGATATGCCCATCCAAATATTGATTTTCATATGAAAATCTATATAATCTGTTTCCAAACATTAATATTGGGTTTGAGATTTGAGGCTTAACGATAGATGGGAAACAAAGCTTCATATTTATCGTCGGTGTTTGTCATATTTCACATCGGATAGAGGGGATTTTTCTGGTATTATATAAGTATGAACTCTTCTCAACTTAGTAAACGTGTTTTAAAGCCGTGAGGGTCCCTTGGGCCCAAAGACAGATAACATCTATACGGTTGGACCAGCGTTGTTATAAATGATATCATGGTCGATTATTAACCTTAATGTGAGGGTCTATTCTATTTGACCCTGTAATTCCATGGGACACAATGAGAATGTTGTGTTTGTATGAGGGGGTGTTTATCACATTCCACATCGAATTGTGTAGAATCTTTTTAGCACTATATATGTATGAGCTCTTCTCAACTTAATAGATATATTTTAAAGCCCTTAAGATCTCTTAGACTTAAAACGGATAGTATCTACATGATTGAATATTATAAGAAACATAGTCTTTTCTTCTAGAGGTATATATGGGAAGCCAAGCGTTACAATAGGTGTAACCATCACCTAGTGTGAACACAAATATCGGCTCCCATACCTATAGAAGAAAAGACCATGTAGTCTTTTTTAGAGCACTATCATCGTTGCTCAAATAGTTCCACTTTTTTGGTCTCTCATGTCACAATTTAATCTTGTTGTCATCCTTGCATTTGAGACATTGCTAGGCTAGTGATTATGATTGGGATTGTTGATGAGTAAAATTTTTGTAGTACAATATATTTATGAATCAAAAAATGGTTTGCCTCTCTATTGGTATTTTATTAAAATATTTATGGATTTCAAATGATGAAAGTGTAGACCTCCACAACTAAAAACTGTATTGTGAGTGCTTGATCCAAAGAAAAATTTTAGAAAGATTTTAAAATATTTTATAAAGATTTTAAAATTTAGTTTTTTTCTTTTTAAAATATGGATTTTTCTATTCAAAAGAAATATTTAATAATTCAAAAATAAATCATGTCAAAATAAAAAAACAAAGGTGTAAATTCTGAAAACAAATTGTTTTAAAAAAAGCCAAGAAAACAAACTCCCCTTGCTTTGAGAAGAGATAGATAAGGAAATCGGCTTCTTTCATTCCAAAGACCATTTAAGAATTAATTTGAAATCCGTATCCTCGCTCCTCTTCTTTCCAAAGACCAATTAAAAATTAATTTGAAATCCGTAGCATCATCTTCGCTTCTCCCGCTTAATCCCTACTTTTTCCTTCGCTTATTTCAGCTCTTGATTTCGCCATGGAATTCGTAGTCCCAGGCTCAGAGATTCTCCCCTCTTTGGAGACTAAAATGAAATCACTTACGGCTGTATATGACGATGTGATGGAAATGGTGGAGCTTGAAGAGGAACATCAGAGGAAGCGTACTCATGAAGTTGATGACTGGATCAGAAGATGTTACCGTGTCGATAAATTGATAGCAATCTTTCATTGGTAATCTGACATGGAAATGACGGTCAACTTAACCAAAAAATATTGAGATTCTGGTCAACTACCTTGGAGGATTACACTGAGAAATTTAAAACGGCAAAGCAGTATGAATGGAAACAAAATTAAATTTATAGAGCCAATTGTAAAGAGATTCTCCTTCTTCCTGTTCTTGAATAGAGCCAATTGTAAGAGGTCCTGGTTCTAGTTCGAGGCCCTTTATTTGTTGATTTGAGAATTCCTAATGGATTTGATTTGATTTGTTTGACTCTTTACACGTGTATGGGTATAAGGCATGTTCAATCCTTCACTTCAACATCTTTCAGTTGATAGTAGTGAGCAAGGATCAAAATATCGGTAAACACGGATATATCGGTAATTGGATTTTACGGAAATATCGGAAATATCGGAAAATATCGGTAGATATTTTGACTAAAATATCGGTAATGGAAAAATTGACAAAAATACTTTGAAATTCATAGAAATACTTTGTTTAATTATAAAAAATGCATAAATAATAAATATACGACTTGTTGAAGATGATATTCAATTTATAATTTATCGAAATTATTCATCCTGATAGTCATTTAAAAGCGAAATGAAGGCAGATGTAGGTAATTCGTTGTTGTGAAAGTTCGTCTTGATGAAGGCAGTATTCATCTGAACATGGTGTTGCAATAATATTGATTGTAACTTGACATGCCATGCATAAATGCGGTGACTCCTACCCCTGACCTCCTTTGATGCAAATTAGGGGTTCACCCACATGCTTTCGTTTGAAATCCGCCTTCTGCGTTTGATATGGAATTTGGAATGGCGTATGTGGATCATGAGGATTGTTAATCATTCCATATTCTTCACCAATAGAACTGAAGGATGTGAATAGGTTGACCATAACTCATTGTATAGGGAGGAAATATGTTGCCCTCATTTGATGGTCGGCTGAATTGAGTTCCAATACTCATTGACTCAAGAAACAGTGACCACTTGAATCCTCCATTGTATGAGTGTCATCCTTCGTTGTCTTCCTCTATATGGCTTCCCAGTGGCTCAACACACAGATGGCTCTCTAGACCCGTGGTCTTCATCTTGTATAGCATGAGTGAAATCATCTTCCCCGATTGAATGGGAACCAATGGATGTGTTGACTTTGTTGTGGATCACGCAATATCCCGCCATCATTTCGAGTATCACTACCATCATTGGTCCTCTGCGTGACTACATCATAACTTTTGTAGTAGAAGTACAGCCAAAACTTGGTCTACTACTATGTTCAACACTTGAATCAAGAGAGGGTCGAGTAACAACGGGTTGAAATGAGTCTCTCGTGTCTTGACTAAAACTTTCACTATGAACTTCTTCAGATAAAACCCGCTCAACATTAACTCCTGCTTCTCGAACATGTGCAGCAATGCGTGGATCAGGATTTCCATCTTCATCATCTAAATGAAGAGGTCTAACCCATTGAAATAGTTGATTCTCTTCTTCTTCCCCGGTCGAATTTGAAATTTCTAATGTCGAAATTATTTTCAGCAACTTTATCAGTCTCTGCCTCCATATCACGGATCTTTAGTTTCATGTTGTAATAACAAAAAACCAATTGTTGGAGCCTAGGGTAAGCAAGCCGATTTCTTTGTTTCGTATGAATTAGAGCAAATGTGCTCCAATTTCTTTCACAAGCTGAAGATGATGCGGTTTGGGAAAGAACCTTTAAGGTCAAACTCCTTAATGTTGGAGCGTGATTTCCATACAAAAACCACCATTCAGCTGCAATAAAATTTACTTATATTCAATATATAATAATAAATGATTATAAAATTTACTTATTATGAGAATTAACACTCACGAGAACCATTTTTGATCTTGGCTATTCTTTTGATCACCAAATCCTTTTTCTTGCATCACGGAATAGTATAAGCTGTGAATTGAAAATGTGAACAAATCTAAAATAAAAAATTAATAGATAAAATTGAATCAGTTAATTAGAAACTCATTAATTTACCTCGTTTCCAAAATTAGAAAGACCTTCAGCATTAGGATCTAATTTAGAAAAAACATCATGAACAGCTTGAAGCAGCTCGTATTGAACCAACTTCACCAGACATTGAAAATTTGATTTAGATATTATGCCGCAATAGTGTGATCGAGAATTAGTATGAGCACAATATAAGCATAAAATTATTAAAGGTGAATATCACAAGAAGATATTAATTTTTGTTACCTGCTGCATGGAGAGTGGATGCTTAAGAGTTCTATCCCAACGACCGCGATGATAAGTTTCACCCACTCTTTAGCTTTGAGTCGATCTAAATTTGCCTTTCATCAACCCGAATCAACTCGTAGACAAATGGCATGGTTTGGACGATACTTCGAATCAACAATGTGAAGCACTGGGTGGTATAAGGTTCACATGACACTAGTCTTAATCTTCTCCCAATATTGATGATCAAACATGAGTCTTTTCGACCATGCCCAATCTACAAATCCGGCTTAAGCTTGTGAGATGACCATTCACATTAATAAAAACTTTCTTCAAATCAGCTCTCTTTTTTAGAAGACTCTCAAGGGCAATATAGTTTGTTGCAATTGTTCGTGATCTACCGATATCGCCAATTACATAATTGCTTACATTTTTGCAAGCAACCAACCATGATTGTAAATGAAGTTGGTTATCTTTCGACCATTCCGATCAACTAAGCAACACTATCCCTTTTACCAATGTCTTCAAACATTAAATCAATGCAGTGTGCTGCACATGGAGTCCAATACGTATCAGATTTCTTCATCAACAACTTTCCAGCTTTCACAAATGCCGATCCATTATCTGTTACAATTTGAACCACATTTGCCTCTCCAACTTCCTTGATAACGTCCTTCAGCAAACCATATATGTATTTGTTGTCTTTAATCTTATCCGACGCATCAACAGATTTGAGGAAAATTGTGCTTCCTTTTGAATATACCATGAAATTAATTATGCTCAATCTAGTTGGTCCGGTCCATCCATCGCACATAATTGTGCATCCATATGTCTCTATTTCTCCCTTGCAAGTTGACATAAGCTTCCATGTCTTTATACTCCATTTCCAAGTACTTGCTTTTGATTTCATACAAAGATGGTGGTTCGATGCCCATCCCTTTACATATAATAATTCAAGGGAAGTCGGGTTATTAAAACATATTTCATATGGAGATAATGTCATTATTTAAACATATTTCATATGGAGACTATAATAAACATATTATATAATTAGGACAAACTCGCTTGTCAGGCACTAAAAATCATGTTCTTAAATGCAGTCCGCTTTTGAGGTGTGGAACACTTTCTACATATGAAGAACTTGCTAATTAATCGTCCCATTGTTTCCTTGATTGAACCACCTTTTGAACATATTCTTAGGCTTTTGTTTTGGCACCAAGACTTGTATAATGATGGTGCACTGATGATGGATCCGTATGCCGAACACTTTGTGATCTTTGTATACGTCTTTGATGGATCACTTGGTTTGCGGAAGACTCGCCATTGCAATTACGCAAAAATAAATTCAACTTACATTATCTTATATAATTATGTGAAAAATGAATTAGGTATAAAGATTTCCACTAATTTTTCTTTTGCCTCTCATAAATCCCGCAACCTCGATCTCTCTGCTCCATTCACTAGCTTTGATGCACGGCACGGTCGATATTCATCTCGCCATCGGTGCATGTCACCGACATATGCACATCCTCATCACCCTCCTCTTCCTCGTCATCATCAATGAGATTGTAATGTTTTCCTTCCATTGTGCCTCGTAATTCAGCTTGAATTTCTTCCATATCAGCCGCTTTCGCGCTTACCTTTATGTTCTAAAAGTTGCTTCCATTTCTTGTTTTACTCGCGGCACATTCGTGGACACTTCTAAGATTTGAATTGGGATCCGTATGTGACGATGAAAAACTCGCTTGTGCACTCCACCGCTTTTTATGTTTAAACCACAATAATTACAAATTGTTCCATTTTTATGTCCCTCCAAAGGTGCGCAATACCTCCATGCAGGATCCCGACCTCCACTTCCACTAGTCATTCTATAAACACATAAGTAAATAACAATATAATTAATTAACTAAAAATTATATCAAATGAAAGTTATGAAACTAAAATAAAACTATTGTATAAAAATAAGATTATAATATAAAAATGTTTGCAACATTATATAACTAAAGTAACTATTAAGTAAATAAATAATATAATTAATTAACTAAAATTATAATATCAAATGAAAGCTATGAAACTAAAATAAAACTCTAGTACAAAATAAGATTATAATATAAAAATGTTTGCAACATTATATAACTAAGATAACGATTATAAATAAATAATATAATTAATTAACTAAAATTATAATATCAAATGAAACTAAAATAAAATCTATAGTATAAAAATAAGATTATAATATAAAAATGTTTGCAACATTATATAACTAAAATAGCTATTAAGTAAATAAATAATATAATTAATTAACTAAAAATTATAGTATCAAATGAAAGTTATTAAACTAAAATAAAACTATAGTATAAAAATAAGATTATAATATAAAAATGTTTGCAACATTATATAACTAAAATAGCTATTAAGTAAATAAATAATATAATTAATTAACTAAAAATTATAATATCAAATGAAACTAAAATAAAACTATAGTATAAAATAAGATTATAATATAAAATGTTTGCAACATTATATAACTAAAATAACTATTAAGTAAATAAATAATATAATTAATTAACTAAAAAATTATAGTATCAAATGAAACTAAAATAAAATTATATGATATAGATAATAAGATTATAATATAAAAATGTTTGCAACATTATATAACTAAAATAGCTATTAAGTAAATAAATAATATAAACTAAAAATTATAATATCAAATGAAACTAAAATAAAACTATAGTATAAAATATAAATTATAGTATACAACAGCCAAACATTGCATAACTGAAATAACTATTAAGTAAATAAATAATGTAATTAATTAACAAAATTATATTATCAAATGAAAGTTATGAAACTAAAATAAAACTATAGTATAAAAATATAAATTATAGTATAATCAAACATTATATAACTAAAACAAGATTATAGTAAATGATTAAGTTTTAAACATTATATAACTAAAATAACTATTAACTAAATAACTAAAATAATTAATTAACTAAAAATTATGCTATAGTATTATCAAATTATAAAAATAAATAAAACTATAGTATAAAATATAGATTATATACTACTTCAACACTAAAATAAAACTAAATCAATATGCATAAAAACAAAATTAATGAACAAAGAAACATACTAATTCCCAATGACTGCTAAAAAAATTAAGATAAAGAACAACAAAAATTTTTTTGAGAGTGAAATGGTGTTAGATGTGAATGAATGAGTTTGTAGTGAAAGTGTATGATTTTAGGGTATTTATAGAATTTTGGAGTCAAAATAGCCATTGATTGTCGTCAAAACTGCTAGATTTATTTCTAACCGGTTGATTTGATTTTGGTTCAAATTCACCGCTGGATCATTATATATCCGCGAAATCAACTGACCGTTAGATCAAGCTTCAGATTTAAAATCAACCGTTGGATCAAAAATATAGCCGTTGGATTTTTTAAAAAAAGCGGACGAAATCTGGACCGTCAGATCAAAAACTGATAAAAATCCAAGGGCCAGCAAAATCCCCGAAAAAACGCCGAAAAAACGCCGAAAAAACGCGATATTTTGACTTTATCGCCGATAAACGGGCGAGCACACGGCCCGCACGCGCTCCTCGTGCACAACACGGCCCGACAAAGCTGGAAAAAATCGCCTTTTCCGGGTGGCCCCGCCAAAATCGTCGATGATCCCTACTTTATCCCATTTTTTTTCCATTCGATTTTTCCACTGCCATTTCTTTTCCAGGCCCGCCGATATCCGATTTTTCTCCGAAAAATCGGCCAATTTCGGCGATTTTTTTGTCCCTGGTAGTGAGGAGCTATCTCCACCAGCCACTCCGGCTTTAGATCAGTCACCTGTCTCAAATATTCCTTGGTTTTAAGAACAAGTTCATGGTATACAACCCATCTTGGAAGCATCTTAGCTAAGAGCAACTCCAACGGGAGTTGCTATCAGGGGTGCCATAACCGTAACTGCCAAAATGGCACCCAAATCATCAAAAACCATGCTCCAACGGAGATGGCATCGAAGGTGGCAAAATGCCATCGTGATGTCGGGTGCCATGATGGCAACTCGAGAGAAACCCGAGGATAGAAGAGCCGTTGATAGCTCCTGTGCTTCTCAACGGCTCTCTCAACGGCTATATTTTATTTGAAATTCTATAAAAATACGTAAGATCTCGTAGGAGAGAATACCTGCAGATTTGCCTCGAAACCCTAGTCAACCCCAGCCCTTGCGTAAATTTTACGTAAAGTCGTCAGCAAGGAGGAAGAAGAAGAAAGAAAGAAGGAGGAGGAAGAGGAAGCAAGAATTAGCGCAGAAGACGTTGATTTAGGAGAAACAGGAAGAAGGAAGAAAGACAGAAGGAGGAGGAAGAGGAAGAAGGGAAAAAGACAGAAGGAGGAGGAAGAGGCAGAAGGGAAAAAAACGGTGATTTAGTTCTTCAAAGACAAATTCTACTTTTTAAATGGGTTTAGATAAATTGCAATTTTTTCCTTTTTTAATTTCAAATTTTGATTTTTAAATGGGTTATATAAATTGCAATTTTTGTACATTGATTATAAATTTTATTTTTGATGTATTAATTTGGCAACTTTATAAATTGCTCATTATTTAAATTGATTATAATTTATTTAATTAATAAATTATTCATTATTTAAATTGACAAATTGATTTTTTAAATTTAAATTGATGAATTGATAATTTTTTTAATTGATAAATTGCTCATTAGTCAAATTAATTATATATTTTATAATTGATAGATTTATTTGTATACTTTATAAATTGCTTATTCTATTATTTGATTATATTTTTTAATAAAAAAACATTAATTATTAAAATGGCACCCCATTTTGGCACCTACCATTGAGTAAAAATACTATTCAAATGTGCCAAAACACTATTCAAGGATGCAAAATGGCATTTGGCACCCCATTTTTGACAACTCCCATTGGAGTTGCTCTAAGCCTGAGCTTGGTGTAGTGTGGGTCCAAATTTCACGTTTATTTGGCAAATCTATTTTTACTTAAGCCTATTGGTGGCTACAACATACACTTTTATTCAAAGAACCAGGAGAAAGCAAGAATGGCTTTTTTTTTTTTGGAGCAGAAGAGAAGGCATGTCGGTATGCCGAGCAGAAAATTCATACGCAATTTTTGTTGCAGCAGAATGCCCAGATTTGTATGCGTGATCGAAAGTTAAATCAACAAGGAAAAATATTCGTGATTGTTTATTTCCAACAAGTGGTATCGTAGCCCGTTCTATTGTCCGGGTATCAGGTTGGTGTTGGTTAAAAAATGGAGGAATCTTCTGAGTCGTATGATTAGACTAACTCGTCTAATTATTCTATTCGAAGCCAAGAATGGAAGATATTCTTTATTGCAAGGGATTTATACGCTACTTATCGATGGGGATAATAGTAAACCCAAAGATAAGGCCAAGCGTAATGGAAGATCATGCATAGAAAACAAGAGCTCTAATCGCATAAAGGTGTAATTGCAGTGTGTTTCATCATGTGTCACAGGAGACTAATGCTACTGAGCTGTGGAAAAATTTAGAGTCCATGTACGAACGAAAGACTGCACGTGTGACAGCCAATGATTGAAGGCTAGTAAACTAAGAGAAAAATGGGCACAAGGCAGAAAGCACACCGCTGACTTTCAAGGGTTGGTGAACCGCTAAATGCTATGAAGATGAAGATTGAAGATGAGTTGCAAGCATTGTTACTTTTGAGTTCTTGCCGTATAGTCGATACTCGAATATCTCAATTTAGTAATCACCCTAATGGCAATTTAACCATGGATATGGTAAAAGACAGTTTGTTTAATGAAGAAGCCAGAAGGAAGGAACAAGGAATATCTTCTGAGACCGAGGCTCTTGTCACAGAGAACAGGGGAAGAGGTAAAAATAGAGAACCTAAGGGTCGTGGTAAATCCAAAGGCAGGTCGTAATCCAGAGGAAAGTCTAGTGAAAGAAGAAAGTGTTATCATTGTGGTAAGGAAGGACATATGAAAAGAAATTGTTACGCTTTGGAAACGGAACAAAAGAAGGCAAAAATCGAGGAAAGATGAAAATAAAATACTACAGCCGCTTTATCCGACGAAGATGTAGCGCTTCTATTTTTCGAGATGAAGAATGCTCACTCGTTGCGATAATGAGGTTGAGGATTATTGATAGCGTTGTTCTCTTATCAATGCTATTCTAATAAGGAGTTCTTCACATCGTGACAGCCGAGACTTTGGTACCGCGGAAGATGGGTAACACCAGCTACCCAAGATTCGCGGGTATTGGTGATGTTTGCATACGCATGCACGCGCTATTGTTCATTATTGACTCGAGAGACGTAAGCAGGATGTTCCCGACTTACGCCTTAATCTTATTTCTCGAGTCATTTCGATCTGAAGGATATGTGAATTACTGTAACGGTAAATGGAAGCTTACCAAAGGTTCTAAGAGCTGCTGTGAGGCAAGGTTAGAAGCACACTTTACAGATAGCTTGTGAAAATATGTGGAGATGAATCAATCGCAATCAAGATGGTTCTCCCCAAATTTATGGCACAAAAAGATCGGGTCACATGAGTGAGAAAGGGTTACATATTCAGCCAAAAGGCTCTATTCCTTTTACTAAAGGAAACAGTCTTAACCCTTGTGATTATTGTTTATTCGAAACATCGATATAGAGTTTCTTTTTCTAAATCTTCAAAAGGAAATCTAATATTTGGAATTGGTTTATTCCTTGATGTTTGTGGTCCCTGAGGGAGTCCTTTTGGGTGGAAATAGATACTTTGTCACATTCATTGATGATGCATCAAGAAAAGGTGTGGGCTTATCTGTCAAGGCCAAAGATCAAGTGTATCAAGCCTTAAATTTCATGTCTTAGTTGAAAGAGACAAAGAAAGTTTTGAAGTGTCTTCAGATCGACAATGGAGGTGAGTATACATCAAAGGAGTTTAGAACCATCGTCAAAGACATGGTATTAGACATGAGAAGACAGTTCCTGGTACTCCACAGCACAATGGTGTTGCAGAGAGGATGAACCGCACTATTGTTGAGAAGGTCGATGCATGCTAAAAGGCAAAGCTACCCAGCAGCCAGTGAAGCTATCTGCATCGCTTGTTACTTGATAAATATGGTCTCCTCGCTCCTTTGGAGCTGACATTCCGCAGAAGGTACGGATGAAAAGATGTTGTTTACAATCATCTTGTTTTCGGGGTGCAAGGCTTGCACATGTACCTAAAGAGCAAGAGGTCAAAGTTGATGACAAAGCTTTTCCATGTATCCTTGTTGGCTATGGAAATGAAGAGTTTGGGTACAGATTATGGGATCCAATGAAAAAGAAGATTTTCAGAAGTAGAGATGTGATATTTTATGAAGATCAGACTATTTCAGATTGTGAGAAGACTGAAAAGGTTAAAGCTATCAGTGATGGTGCTATTGATCCGCGCTTATTCATATTCCTTCGCAAATACTATAGATGGGGAGTAGAGATGACTGGGTGATGAAGCACCAGATGTTGGTTGATGATGGATGCTAGAGTGATCAAGTCGTTGAGCAGTGGGGAGCAGCCTCAACAAGTCATTTCTCGTAACCTCAAATTAGAAGGACTAACAGGGAGAGTCGTCCATCATCCAAGTATCCTCCTTCAGAGTATGTGTTGATTACTGATGAGGGGGAGCCAGAGAATTTTCAAGAAGCACAGACTCATGCAGATAAGGTAAGCTGGATGAAAGCTATGCAGGAAGAAATGCATTCTTTGTTAAAGAATGACACTTATGAGTTGGTGGAACTTCCTAAGGGCAGAAAGGCATTAAGGAACAAATGGGTGTTCAAGTTGAAGAAAGATAGTGATGGAAAATTGCTTAAGTATAAAGCCTGCTTGGTAGTAAAAGGTTTCGGGGCAGAAAAAGGGTATTGACTTTGATGAGATATTCTCTCCAGTTGTGAAATGTTCTATCGTGAGTTGTTTTGAGTTTCCACTGGCGAAGGTTTAGACCTCGAGTCAACAGCTAGATGTGAAGACTCAAGCCATGGTGATTTGAATGAAGAAATTTACATGTCAAGAACTCGAGGGGCTCGGCAAAGGTAAGGAGCACATGGTTTGCAAAATTAAAGAAAAGTCTTTATGGCTGAAGCAGTTTAGCCAAGGCAAGGGTACAAGAAGTTTGATTCCCTTTATGGTGAGCCACGAGTATAAGAGGACAGATGCAGATCATTGTGTTTATTTCATGAAGTTTACAGATGGTAACTTCATTATTCTTTTACTTTATGTTGATGATATGTTAATAGCGGGGAATGATTCAAAATTGATTGGCAAGTTGAAAGAGAGGTTGTTCAAGTCCTTTTGACATGAAGGACTAAGGGCCTGCAAAACAAATGTTGGGTATGCGAATTACTCGAGATAGAAAGGTAAAGAAGTTGTGGTTGTCACAGGAAAAGTATGTTGAACGTGTGCTCGAAAGGTTCAATATGAAAGATGCTAAGTCATGAAGTACACTTAGCCAATCACTTTTAAGCTTAATGTAGTTTATGCCCTTACTACAACAGATGAAAAGGAAAAGATGGCTCTATTCCTTACTCCTCAAGAAATGGGAGTCTTATGTATTGTATGGTTTGCATAAGGGCCTGATATCACATTAATGCTGTTAGTACAGTAGTAGATTTCTCTCAACCAGGAAAGGACCATTGGGAAGCAAAGAAATGGATCTTCTAAATATTTGAGGGTACTTCAAAATTGTGTTTGAGTTTTGGGGTTCAAAACCGTTGTCAAGGTTTTACAGATGTGGCATGGCAGTGACCTCACGGTAGAAAGCTCGACTTCCGGGTTTTTATTCACTTTGCCGGGGGAGCTTTCGTTTCATGGCAAATAGTTGGCGTAAGTGTGTCGCTTGTCTAATACCGAGGCAGCATTATATAATGAAGAATCAAGCAAAGAAAAGAGATGTTATGGATGAAGAGATTCATCTAAGAGTCGGGTTTGATGCAAGATGAGTATGTTGTGTTTAGATAGTCGTGAGTGCTATGGATTTGAGCAAGAATATTTCGCATTCATTCTCCGTACAAAGCACATTGATGTGAGATATCATCGTTACGAGATGTCATTAAAAAGAGCTTATGAAGCTTTAAGAAGATCTGCACGATTTTAATCCTCCGATATGACGACAAAAGTTGTTACTGCAGAGAAGCCGGCTTTGTGCCTGGTCACTAGCATGGACTCTAACTGAGATGTTAGAGTGCACTCTTTATGTCAATGAGGGGAGATTGTAGTGTGTTGGTCCACCAATGTTTATTCGCGTACCATTTTTACTTACCCATTGTGGCTACAACATACACTTTTATTCAAAATGAAATCGAGGAGAGCAGCACTCTGGCTTTTTTTGGAGTGAAGAGAAGGTGCATAAGCCGTGGGCGTTTTCTGAGCGTAAATTCATAGCGGTACTTTCTTTTTTGTTGCGCCATAACAGCCGTGATTTGTGGCAGACTGGGTTAAATCAACAAGGGAAAATATTCAGTATTGTGTTTATTTCCCAACACTTGGGTGTAAACATTCGTGGGTGTTTAACCGTTCGATAAGATCCAAACTTGTGCAATCTTGCAGAGTTAGGAAAAAAACTGCAATTAAGAGAAGCTTTTTATTGCATCTAAATCATTGGGATTGGATGCAAGTTCAATCTCAACCCTCTCCAAGAGTCCCTCCCCGGTGTCTTATATCTCTGGCACGTTTCATACTCCTTACCTGAATATAATTTTCGTAGCACCATTGATGTGAGTAGTTAGTTTCCTTCCAAGAGTTATAGACCTTCAACAATGCAAAATGGTCCCCAACATCGCTGCAGGAAATTCATCATCAGATTGTCAAAGATGGACTTGTTTTTGTCTTTCTGCGAGTACAAGATGGAATTACTAAATGTAAAGCATGCTGGTAAATTGATATGATCTCATCTGAAAGCATTTGTATTGATCAGATGCAACTATCATCTTGAACAGCATAGGATTAAGGGGGAATTCTGCCATCCTTTTCCCCACCTTTGTTAACTCCCCAAGCCTGTTTAAGGCACTTAGAGCATACTACAATTCAAGGGCTTTCAATAATGCTTCAGATGGTGGAGGGTCCATAAAATCAAAACTAAGCAAATCATTTATACCAAAGTTGTTGAGGGAGATGCACGCATTCGTCGTTAGTTTTATTTCCGCACGCATTATCTTCCATATCGCTGTAAAAGTTGTAGGCGTGTACAACCCGTAGCACTTTCCAGACCCGTAGTTCGACGACCAGCCCCTTTGCTTACCGATGCTTTAGAGACGGGAGTGACTTGTAATGACTCCATCCTAGTTCTTGGATTATAGAATATTTTTTTTTTTTTTTTTGATAACCAAGGGGTGATCGGGTCCGTCAGATCCCCATAATCCCCTCGGGCCTGAGAACTCGACCGTGGCCTCCCATTTCGGGAATTCCCCAGTGTCCCCTCGGGAGGCTTGAACCTGGGACCTCCACCTTTGTGAGGCAGGGCCCTAGGCCAACCGAGCTCCCTGTGAGGGATGGATTATAGAATTTCATCTTACATAACCCGGTATCAATGACATACTTGATCCCATCGATCGTCAATGAAGTTTCTGGAATGTTTGTAGCCAAGACGACCTTTCGTGCTCCTTCAGGAGTAGGTTCAAATATATTAGCCTCGCAGCCTGGCCAAGTGTGTTTCAGATATATGTATGACATCGCCGGCGATCTTCATCCCTAAATGCCTTATCCTCATTTTCATGATTTCTTCAGCTGTTTTGATTTCCTCCTGACCAGTGAGGAAAACCAAAATATCACCAAGTCACATGAATTTGAAGTGCAGTAATAATGACTGCATCTAATTCGGCCGTGTTTTAGTATAATGTATTTCAACAGATACCGCCTCCCATGAATTTTAAAGATCGAGCAGTAATCAAAATAATCACTCGAACTTTTCAGATTGGTGAGTAGCACTTGAAATAAGCAACTTAAGATCTCGCCCAAATTCACGAATATCTTTAATTAACCAAACGTATTATCGCAGAGACGTTGTTCTTTCATGTGCTCATCAACCATCACCACAACATCTAGTCACAACCGCTCACCAAGCAATTCTCTCAAATATCATTCCACCAGTCATATACTTCACAACTGTTTTTTCTGATGTGCAATTTTCAAACCTGATAGAATGACCAACCTCATGCCCAAGCATAACCCTATTTCCCAACTCAAGTCGTTAACGCTCATAGTAGTTAAATCATGCAATGAGTACATCGGGCTTGAAATTTTGATCAGGAAAAAAAATAGAACTGAATTTCATTTCTTCAACCTTAAGAAGAAGAACAGAGAAGAGATTTTAACCTAATAGCAGAAACTTCTAGAAGAGAAGAGAATAGAAGACTAGTTACGTGTTTAAACATTTCTTCATGATCCGATAACCGTCTTAGCGTATTAGTTACAGTAAAAATGATAACCCGCACTTTTGAATGTATCATCCTCTCAGATACACAACCAAGTTATGACTTCATATTTCCGCTGGTTGTGTGTCTTTTCAACATGCCCCCTCAAGCTTAGCATGGGATCGGTCATGGTAAGTTTTGTTGTGCACAATACTTTAAAACGTTCAAAAGAGAGCGCCTTGGTAAGCAAATCGACAGGCTGAACTGCTGTAGGTACATAACGTACTTCAAGTTTATGTTTAGATATTAGACTTCGAATAAAATGAACATCCAACTCAATATGCTTTGTTTGAGCATGGTATACTTGTTGTAGGCTAATGCCTGAGCTCCTAAATTATCACTCCAAAGAACAGGAGTTTGAGATGGAGTAATGCCAATTTCAGCTCGAAAATTTTGAATCCATATCAGGTCTATAGCAGCACTTGACAATGCTCTGTATTCAGCCTGCAGATTAGACCTTGCAATAAATTTCAGGCTGTGAACCCACGTCACAAGGTTACCCTCCAAAGAAAAACACAATACCATTAATCGACTTCCTTGTCATCAAGATTTGCGGCCCAATCTCGCATCTACAAATCCCTCTGAGTTAACAAATGAGTTGGCTGAAAGAAAGTAGAAAGAGATAAAAATACCTTTTACATAATCTTAGGATACGTTTACAAGCATTCCAATAAGCAACAATTGGTGCTTGCAGGAATTGACTAAACTTATTGACTGAGAATGCTAAATCTGGCCTTGTCAATGTGAGATATTGGAGAGCACCAATGGTGCTTCGATACAAAGAAGGTTGAGTAAAAACTTCACTGTCATTTAGAGCCAGTTTGTTACCTAAACTCATAAGAGTAGGACAAGGCTTGGCATTGCTCATATTTGTTTTCTAAAGTAAATCTTTGGCATACTTGGATTGGTTTAAATGCAATCCAACAGGTGTTCGAACCACTTCAAATCCCAGAAAGTAGCTTACTAGACCTAGTGCTTTGAAAGAAAATTGATGATGCAGATCCTTAATGAGTTGTTGAATATTAGCTTGACAGTCTCCAGTGATAAGAATATCATCTACATATACAAGGAGTAGTAATAGATTGTCATTCTGTCATGAATAGAAGAGAGATGAGTTTGAAACAGAATTTTGAAATCCTCAACTGAGCAAAGCTCCTTTTAGCTTTTTAAACCAGGCTCTAGGTGCTTGTTTTAAGCCATACAAAGCCTTGCGCAATTTGCATACATACTGAGGTCTGATAGAGTCAACAAAACATTTAGGTTGAGGCATAAAAACCTCATCTTGAAATTTTCCATTTAAAAAGGCGTTGTTGATATCTATTTGTTGGATATCCCAACCTCTTGATACAACTATAGTAAGAACAATTATGATAGTAGATGCCTTGATTACGGGCTAAAAGTTTCATCAAAATCAACCCCAGGTGTTTGTTGAAATCCCTTTGCAACTAGGCGAGCTTTATACTTGTCTAAAGAGCCATTAGATTTTATTTTAGTCCGGAAAACCCATTTGCACTGAACTATACGTGATGCATCAGTACGAGGAACCAATGTGTTGTTTCGTACTAGAGCATTATACTCTTCTTCCATGGCCTTTTTCCAACAAGGATCAGTTAGATCAAGAGAGACACTTACTGGTTTTGAGTGAATGCTGGTAGCGCAGTTTAGGTTTCACACACCCGCATTTGATCCGGCTTGCATGTGGTGTATGGACTGACTAGGAATAGCAATTGGAGGATTGTTCTGATGAGACTAGATTAGTTCTTGAGTAGAATGACAATGTGAACTAGAAGAAGAAAGGAAACATTAGGAGAGACAGGAGACAGAAAAGGGACAGAAATTAGAGGCACATCATCGGTTTGGGAGGAGGAAGATAGAGGAGTATTTTGCTGCTTAAAAGCAAGGAGAAGAAACATGGGATAAATTGGAAGTTTCAATAGTAGATGAAGCTGAAGTTGTTGATGAAGGTAAGGATGGAATGATAAAACCAGGAGCTCCATAAGATTTACGATGAGGTATTGTAGAAGTTAAAGCGAACAAGGACTGATAAGGGAAAGTGGTTTCATCAAAAGCAACACTCCTTGCTATATAAACACGTCCCGAAGGATGTAAACATCGATATCCTTTATGAAGGGGACTGTAACCTAGAAACAAACACTTGGAGGTCTTGAAGGCTAGCTTGTGTTTGTTATAAGGTTGAAGATATGGGAAGCATGCACATCCAAAGACTCTAAGGAACTTGTAGTCTGGTTTTCGACCATGTAAAGATTCAAATGGAGACAGATTATTCAAAGTTGCTATAGGGAGTAGATTCAATAAATAAGTTGCAAAAACAAAGGCTTCCCACCAGAACTTCAAATCCATGGAGGCTTGTGCAAGTAAGGTGAGGCTAATTTCAACTATACTTCTATGCTTTCTTTCTGCTCTTCCTTGCTACTAATGAGCATGAGGATAGGGGTGCCTAAAATTTATTCCTAACTCATGTAACAAAGGTTGAAGTTTGCGATACTCTCCTCCCCAATCAGTTTGTAAACATTTAATCTTAGCATTAAAATATCTTTTAACCATTTTATTAAAGAGTTGGAACATGATAATAGCTTCAGATTTAAGTCGTAGAGGAAAAATCCAAGTATAACAAGTCAAGTCATCCACAAAAGAGATATAATATCGATATCCTTTCATTGAGAGAAGAGGTGATGGACCCCATACATCAAAGTAAACAACTTGAAAGGGCTCTGTAGTATGCAAAGGAACTGAAGATAGAGAAATTTGGTGTAGTTTACCATACTAACATGCATCACAGAATTGAAGGACAACACTAGTAGGAACACTAATGCCTAAATGAGCTAGTACTTTATTCAAAATCACCGTATTTGGATGACCAAGGCGACCATGCCATAGGTTCATCAATGATTGTGTATTACAGGAAGTGTTTGAAGTATTATTGGTATTATGATCGGTAGTATAAATAAGAACTTTCAGTCAGTTGTCGAAAGCACAATGCATGCCGAGGAGAAACCAAATCGAGATTACAAAAAGAGGAAGATTAGATAGCTTTCCATTGTGAAGGAAGAAGAAGCTTGATATAGACCATTCTTAAGATTCCTTGAAGGAGGATAACTTTGAATTTCTTGTCCTTAATATATAGTAGCGTGAATCAAATTCACAATAACATCATTTTCAAGTGTGAATTTTGATATGCTAATAAGATTTTTAGTGATCAAGGTACTAGTAAAATATTTTTTGAGTTTGAGGATTGAGGA
Organism: Tetrastigma voinierianum; assembly: GCA_016808115.1. Lineage (NCBI taxonomy): Eukaryota > Viridiplantae > Streptophyta > Magnoliopsida > Vitales > Vitaceae > Tetrastigma > Tetrastigma voinierianum. The sequence continues at coordinate 736,691 of JAEQBH010000160.1, read as the reverse complement.
GGTAGGAAGACTCCATAGACTAATATGTGATATTAAAAGTTGAGAACCATCACCAAGGATAGCTTACCATTACCAGTATATTCCGATTTTGTAGCCAGACTAACCTTCAAATTAAGCATGACGTAAACACCGGGCCAAGGTACCAGTTGTATCATTGACAATATTTGGAGAAGCAATCGACATTCATCATTGGAAATCTCTGAGGATGTAGCTGTCTGATTTAAACCTGAGTTTTGATAGTGAAGATCAAATCGGTAAAATCATTTTAAAGCTGTATGTCTAGCTTTGACATAGAGGTTTGTTAAAGGTATTGAACTGATTGTGACTTCGTTCACCTCCAGAATAAGAGCGTCCTCTACCACCTCGATAGCGACGACCACGAAAGCCACTCTGATATCCTTGAAAATTTGACATTGTATATGCTTTGTGTTTGAACAAGATTAGCAGCAGACTAGAGCTCAACTACGCTGCAACATTCAAACTTTTAAGGCCCATTTCAGGGTGTGGGTTGTAGTATGTGAATGATTGAAGTGTAAATAAAGTCTACGTCAAATTTACTACCATAGATTCAAATTCAGGTCCAAGACCTGAGAGAATGTAGAGGATGAGTTCATCTTCTGATATTTGCTGTCTAGTGATTATGAGAAAATTGGAAACTGCCTTCATTTTTAATACATAATCCTTAATTGAGCTACTGCCTTTTATGGGTGCCATGACAATCGACCCATCATTCCTATACACAAGGCCTAGATGGATCAAAGCCCATAGGAGACCCAGGTATCCTCGTCTAAACATGGGCCTGAATCATGGCTTGAAGACCAGCTTGTGGGCTATCCGATCAAAACAATGGCCTCCAGGGATTATTGCCCAAGCACGCCCTCTTTTAGCCGACTGCCGTCTCTAAGAAGACGGCCAGCCAATGATTTCCCTATTGATCCCATTGTAGCTCAAGAACATATCCTCCCTCAAACCTCGTACGTAACCGCCCTTAAGATGATCAAACGATCCTTAAGGTGTAAGACTCGGAAAACTTAGCTATCAAAAAGGAAAAACGGATGACGCGCAAAAAAACCGCTTGCCTCCCTTCCATTTCGGTAACCAATCACCCACTTTCCAAAAAAAAGTGGATCATCATCCTCCTTCATAAATAAGGAAGGAACGACAACAAAAAGGTATGTGAAAATATATGCTTGCAAGACTGACAATTTTACGCTCTCTATCTCTCTGCCTAACTTAAGCATCGGAGAGCCGGCCGGCACACCATCGCAAGTGCCTTGTTTGTTTTGCAAGTTCTTTCCGCCAAGTTAATACCCCGACGATCCGGAGACTCTGGGAAGCCAAGAGACAACAATTGGCGCCGTCCGTGGGAACGACCAAGTAAAAAGCCTCTTCTGCAACGTGCAAGGCTTTGTTGGCTATCAAGCGATCCCTCACATTTTGAAGATTCGGTAGTTCCCACTCACCATCCTGCCTGGTCGGATCTCGCAGCATGGCGCAACCCAAAGAATATCCCTTTGAAGACCGCCTTCACGGCATTCGGATATGGAGACGAAGTGTGAAGAAGCAGCCGTGATGTGATGGCTGAATTGTAGGAGCCGTAGACTATCTCGCAAAGAAGAAAATGATCGCTCCTCAGGGCTTGTCCGGGAAGAAGATCTGGGTGAAAATCCACGAGAGAGCAACCACCCAAGAATTTCTAGTTAAACAAAATAAAGGCAAGGAGCCCTATCCTAATTTCCGTATCTACGCTGATGTGGTGCCAAATGATGACGAGTTGTCATTTGCAGTTTCCACTTCTTGATTTGCCACCCCCAAAGAACAATGTGGAGGCTGAATCAAGAAAGAGGCCCCCATGTTGTTCCAGCCGTTCCGTTAGTGGCATGCCTCGCTGAGTACGTAGAGAGTTCAGCAGAGAGAGGCGACAGTTGGATCAAGCCCCTGAAAATATGCCCATGTGGCGTAGGGGTGTAGCATCATCACTTTCGTTCGTATATCCTGCCTTTGGGGTTGCACCAGCCTTGTACATGCCTACACCCACCACTGTCCGGGGACCTGAAGACATGCTATCCTCCTCGTTGGGCCAAAGACATCTATTACTAATGGTCATAAGGGCATCAAGCTATACCTGGCCATTTTCCATGTACGATGGCTCCTCTGACTCGTATGACCACATGATACACTTCAATCAGGCGATGATACTTAATGCGAGAGACGACCTCCTTCCATGCAAAGTGTTCCCGACCAGCTTAAAGGGGCCCACCTTGGCCTAGTTCCACAAACTCCTACGGAGATCTATCAACTCGTTCAGTGAGTTGTGGGCTGCGTTTGTTTCCCAAAGACTGCGGCTCGTCGAAAAGAAGGAAACATCGCCTCTTTGCAAACCATCTTCAAGCGGGAGGACGAATCTATCCGCGATTTCACCAAAAGATTTGGAAGGGCCGTTGATGAGTAAAAAACTCATTGAATTTTTAGTCCATTTTTCTGATCTTTATTATAATGTAATTGCTTGTTTTTATGTAGAAATATGTACTATTTACCAAATTTATATTTTGCATAAATTTATAGCAGAAATGAAAATTCTAGCAAGGATCAGAAGTGAAAGCAGTTCAATGGCCAAGGTAAGGTCGCGACATTTCAAGCCATACCGTAAGTCATACTAGAGGCGTAATGAAAAGTCGCTTCGAGCAAGCAGAAGTCAGCGAGACTGAAAAGGGCTTCAAGGAAGGATTTCATGTCGCAACACCATGTTGAGCTCGCAACACCAAAGGAAGACAACTCTGGTTGCAACAGAGAATTGAAGTCGCGACTACGAAGGGCTGATGACTAAGCTTACAAGGTTTATACCAAGCAATTTAAGGTTGCGACAAAATATAAGTTAGAGACTCCAATCGAGGTCGCGACTAGGAATTCATGTCGTGACATACATTTAAGCAACTGGGCAAAGAGCATAGATAAGAAAAGCCACCATTAATGTCGCGACACCGTTCCGAGGTCGCGACACAGAAAGAAGACATTGTTAGTAGCAACAGAAAATTGATGTTGCAACAAAAATGTAAGCTGAGAAACTATCACATAGAGGTTCAAATAGTATGGATCTTGAGTAATTGGGGTAGTTGAAATTCAAATTCTTGTCAATCTCTATGGGAATGATATCTGGACTTACATCCAATTTTTACTACTTGAATGACCTGTGCACTTGCAGTGTCATAGACTAATCCCATTATTAATTCCGTAACATAAACTCAATTTTTATTCATTTTCAAACAATTCCTCTTAAACTTGACATAAATACGAGACCAGGCGCTCCTGTATAAGTGTTAATTTGAGTAGTTTAGTCTATATCTTCACAGACAAACAAATTTTATGGCGCCGTTGCTGGGATTGAAAGGATTTGAATCAGAATCAGATATGCTTCCTATAGATTCTGAATTGGAAAGAACACTAAGAAGCTTAAGGAAAGTAAGTAGAACAGAAAAAGCTACCATGGCAAATGAAAGAATTGATAAGACAATTGAACAAGAAACAACAGTAGAAAGGCCTCCAATTCAAGATACAATGGAGGATTTCTAGAGGTCTGTCATCCAAGAAGAAGAATACTCGTGAATCGACAACTTGTTTAGAGGCTAAACAACTTTGAGCTAAACTAACATTGATCACTACGGTTTAGTAGAATCACTACTGGCCATCCTGACCGAAAAATCCTAACGAACACCCAGCGCATTCCTCAGATGGCAAACACGCTGCTTCAATGCAGAGACCGTGAGGTGATAAAGCTACACCTCTTCCCTTTTTATTGCAGCCACATGGTATGAATCATTAACATATGGCTTAGTTGATACATGGGAAGAGTTGGTGGAAGCATTCCTAGGCAGATTTTTCCCCCCATCCCTCAAAACTGAAAGAAGAAGGCAAATCATAGTGTTCCAACAAGTGGAGGATGAAAGCTTATATACTGCATGGGAAAGGTACAAAAGGCTGCTGAAGAGATGTCCTATGCATGGCATAGATTCGCATAATAAATGGATATCGTTTATCACTTTGAATGATACTTCTAAGGGTATCATAGATGCTTCTTGTCGTGGGGCATTTAAGAGGAAAAGTGCAGAGGAGGCAAGGGATTTGATAGAAGACCTAGCCAAATGCAACATGAATTTGAATTTTTAGGGAGCAACAGCAGAACAAGAGGGAGTGGGGTCATTGAGCTTAACAAGATGATTGCCATGGAAGCAAAGTTAGATGCTATTATGCACAGGATGAATAAACAAGATAAAAAACTGCATTCTACCCATGAGATTGGAGCAGTAGAGAGAGGTGGAATCAGGAGAGGTGCTGAGGGATCAGCTAATGAAGATCCTTATGCAGTTGAGGAGGCCAATTACCTGAATGAATAGAGAAGCTATCATTTCAAGCCAAATCCAAACTTGTCCACACATTACAATCCAAGATATGGGAAATCAAACCATGAGAACTTCTCATATGGTGGAGGAGCATCACAAGGCCAAAGACAAGGGCAGAATTTCCAGCAAGGGTATCATCCACTAAGGTTCCAGCAATAGTAGCAAGAAGAGCAAAGAAATGAATATCAAGGTCAAAGAGGACCTGGGCCGTTTCGAGGAGCAGATGGCCGGTTCATAGGGATGTTAAAAAGTTGCTTCACACTCCATGAACGTAAATTCCATTGAGTTGGAAGCTCTAAATCCAACTAGCAATGTTCTCAATAAAACACCAATGCTTCCCCTAAGAACTCGAAACACAGTCATAACCGGCCTCGACTCGAGCAGAACCGCATCAAGAATGCATTCCCCTAGTGACACTTAGAAAATCCAAAGACCATATATGGTACCAGTTTGAGGAGTGGCGGTGGAACGAGTAATAGCAAGAGCGTAAGAGAGAAAGAAGAAAGAAGACTAATAAAAAAGAAGAGAAGGCAACTGGAGGAGATAATGGAAAAAGTACGATGTATGACTACGTAACAGAGAAGTGTGTGCAAACTGAGTGTACCGAGAAAAGCAAAGGAGCAAAAATAGAAGGAGAAGGTGCTTACACCCCCGCATCCCATTCCTACGTAGGATTCGTAGCGGGAAGATAAAGAAGGAAGAATAATTTTCTAAATTCTTGGAAATTTTCAAGAAGATAGAAATCAATATTCCCTTTGCAGAGGCATTGACTCAAATGCCAAATTATGTAAAATTTCTGAAAGATATATTGAACAAGAAGAAGAAGATTGTTGAGGAAGGAATAGCGAACTTAACTGCCACTTGCAATGCAGTTATCCATATAGCTTACTCAAAGAAAAAAAAAAATGAAGGACCTAGGCAGCCTTCACCATTCCCTCGTCTAGTCAGGAAATATGAGTTTAAGAAGGTCTTATGTGACTCAGAGCCAAGATCAACTTGATGCCCTATTAGTGGTGCTGCAGATTGAGTTTCAGTGAACTTACCCCAACAAATACCACATCGTATTAGCTGATAGATCCATGACAAAACCGTATGTTCTTGAAGATGTGCTAGTCAAGGTAGGGAAATTTATCTTCCCTGTGGATTTTGTGGTTATGAAAATGGAAGCACATAACCAGTCCCTCTCGTTGTTAGGAAGACCCTTCTTAGTAACTGGGAGTCGCTTTAATTGATGCAAAAGGGTGAGCGACCTTAGGTGGAAATGAAGCAAAGGCACTTCAATCTTACAAAGCTGACACAATCCGATGTTGGATGTTAAAAATTATAATGTCAGAGATAATGTAGTCCTATCAATTTCGACTTGATTCGATTGTAACCTTCAGCAGATTCTATCAATGAAAATGAGATGAATTTCCAAGATCTTGAGAGTGCTGGATTATGAATCGCCGCATTCCAACAGAAAAATATGGAAACAGTCTTAAGTTTGAATGAAAACAATCAAGAAAATTCAAGTAGTCAGGAAAAGAAAGTTACTAAACAAGAGAATAGTGCAGAAGGGTTAATTTTGAAAGAATTTCCTAGTCATCTGGAATATGCTTTCTTAGAACCAGAAAAGGGGAAACCAGTTATTATATCAACTGAACTGACTGAAAATGAAGAACAAAGGCTGCTGAAGATTCTAAGGAAATACAAGGAGGCTATTGCCTGGTCAATTGAAGAACTAAAGGGTATCAGTCCTTCTATTTACATGCACAAAATCCTGAATGATGATGCAAAAAACACGCTGAACACCAAAGGAGGGGCTTCTAACCCCGTGACGAAAGATGTCAGAAGAAAGGAAGTACCGAAATGGCTAATGCAGATTTATTTATGCAATATTAGATACCGGTGAGCCCGGGCCCATGCGGGTTCCTAAGAAGGGTGGATTCACTTGTGATTATAAATGAAAAGTGGAATGAATTGATTCCTATAAGAACTCGTGATGTAATGGAGTGGGTGTATAGATTGACCCGCGTAAAATCAATACTACAACCAGAAAGATCATTTTCCTCACTTCATCGATCGATGTCGGGCAAAAGTTAGCAAAGACACTCACTTTTGTTTTCGATGGATATTCTCCGATATAACCAAATTGTTATTTCACACTTCATCACATGCCCTTATGGTACTTTTTGCTTTTAGAAGAATGTCATTTGAGTTTATGCAATGCTCCTCTCGCTACTTCCAAAGATGTATGATGTCTATGTTCTCGTGATTAGCAGTAGGAGGTTGGTGGAGATATTCATGGATGACTTGGCCACTTATGGATCCGGGGCCAACATTGCTCATGCACTTTGACAAGATTTCCACAGCCAGGATAAGAACCTAGCTTTGAATTGGGAAAAATGTCATTTCATGGTGACAGAAGGCATTGTACTTGGGCATAGAATTTATGCAGTAGGGTTGGAAGTGGACCAAGCAAAGCTTTCCATTATAAAGACTCTTCTGCCACTAACAATAGTCAAAGGAATAAGAAGTTTCTTGGGACATGCTGGTTTTTATAGAAGATTTATTAGAGACTTCTCAAAAATAGCAAGACCATTATGTAGATTACTTGAGAAGGATGCCAAGTTTAATTTTGATGAGTCCTGCCAATGTTCATTTGAGGAGATCAAATCCAGATTAGTTGAAGCTCCTATCATGGCCAAACCAGACTGGAACAAAGAATTTGAGATTATGTGCGATGACAATGACTATGCAATGGGAGCGTATTGGGACAGAAAGTTGACAAAGTGTTTAGGGCCATATACTATTCCAGCAAAACCTTCAATGAAGCTTAAGAGAATTACTCAACTATCGAAAAGCGAGATGATACGCGGTATTTGCATGCAAAGTTCCCGCTTCTAGTTATATATCGGGTCCCATGTCATCATCCACACCGACTACGCCGCAAATAAATATTCATGACCAAGAAAGAAGCTGCCGATAAGATGGGTATTGTTGGCCAGAATTTGATTTGGAGAACAAGGATAAGAAAGGTCGTGACAACATGATAGTTGATCACTTGTCAAGAGTTGAAAAGACTACTGTGAAAAAAGAAGAAATGGAAGTAGCGTAAAATTTTCTAGATGAGCAGTTATTTCAGTTGTCATTCTAATTACCTTGGTATGATGATATTGTGAACTTTCTAGCTGGTGGAGTGATTCCACTAGAATTCAACTACCAGCAGAGGAAGAAATTGAGGACTAACAGCAGGTTTTACATTTGGGATGACCCACTATTATTCAAAAGAGGAGCTGATATGATCATCAAGGTGTAAAATGTAAAGTGAATAGGCAAAATTTGCGTGAATGTCATGCATCACCTTATGGAAGACACTTTGGTAAAGACAAAACAGCCCATAAAAATTCTCCAATCGTGTTTTTATCGCCTACTATTTTTCAAGGATATGTTTTGAACGTGAAACTTCTTGTGGATCAAGTACAAAGAATGAGAAATATTAGCACAAGGCATGAAATGCCCCTGCATGGTATCTTGGTGGTGCAATTATTTGATGGTGGGGAATAGACTTCATGGGGGCTTTTCCAATTTCTTTGAAATATATACATACCCTAGCGGATTATGTATCCAAATCGTGGAATCAATGTACTTGTCCTAAGAATGATGGTAAATACAATTGTGGGATTCTACAAAGAAATATCTTGAGTAGATTCGGGGACACCTGTGACTATTATTAGCAGGATGAAGGTATTTCATTTGCAAACAAGGTGTTTGAGAAACTCATGAATAGGTATGGAATAAAACACATAATGAGTTTGACTTATCATCCTTAAAAAAATGGGCAAGCTGAAATTTTCAACAGGGAGATAAAGAAAATTCTTGAAAAGACTGTGAGTTCCAGCAGAAGAGATTGGTCTTTAAAGCTTGATGATGAATTGTGGGCTTACAGGACTGCATATAAAACTTCCATTGGAATGTTCCCATATAGAATTGTCTTTGGTAAACCTTGTCACCTACCTCTTGAATTGGAATACAAAGCCATGTGGGCCATCAAGAAGTTGAATTTTGAATTCAAAGTCATAAGTGAAGGTGCACTACTCCAATTGAATGAATTGGAAGAGCTGGTGAATGAAAGCTATGATAATGCCACTTACAAGGATAAGACAAAAATGGCATGATCGTAAGATTTTGACAGGGAATTTAAGGCGTGAGATCGTGGGGTTCGTTATTTAACTCAAAGGAATAAATTAAAGCTTTTTTTCGTGGGAAATCGAAATCAAATGGGAGTGGCCCTTATACAAGAGTGGGAAGCATAAACTCAAAGTAAATGACATCAAAACCAATAATGGAGAAGAGTTTAAAGTGAATGGTCACGACAAAGAAGTATCTTCGAAGAAATATGATTGATTCCGCCAGTTCGAGTGGAAGAAAATTGTCAACAAGAACTTCATAGCAAAGAAGTTCAGCTGAGGCTCAAATCGAGTAAATTTTGTGGGAGGCAACCCATATCACAATTTCTTTCTAAGTTTTTTTTTTTTTTTTTTTTAAATTTAAGTTTTCTAGCTAAGCTTTTGTTTATTGTTAAATATTATTTATGTTTTTCTACTGCTTTGTGCTTATAGGTCAGTAAGGGCATGAACAGAGATGGAGTCTGTATTTATAGATGCTAATATGCACATAATCACAAGGGGCAATCGATTCCCTAAACTCGTTTCAATAAGAAATGCATGATCGAAGTTCGAGGGAATTGGAATTCCAAATTCATCGTTGAATCTGTCATGAGTTGATCGGTCGTGACATTCAACGCCAAGGTCGATTGCTTTTGCTTATTTGAATTTATTGATTCGGGCCTTGTATGAATTTGAATTGTTCCTGAAGACCATAAAATTTTCCAAGTCGTGACATGCTTTTGAGGTCGTAACCCGGATTTGAATTGAAAACAAGAGAATAAGAAATTTCAGGTCGCGACATCAAGTTATTGGTCACGACTAATTTTAGGGTCGTGATAATTATTGTTAGAAATTAGTGTTGTGACTCAGGATTTAAGGTCGCAACAAGACTAAATGAAGGTCACAACATTAATCTTGGGTCACGACAAAAAGGTGTGGGTTTTTTAAAAGTCTGAGATAAGGCGCAATGTCGCAACATTGGGATTTAGGTCGCGACCAGAAAAAAACTGAAGAAAGAGAGAAATAGGTCGCGACATCAATTTATTTGTAAAGACCACATTTCTAGTCGCGACAGACCTAAAAAGGTCGCGACCAAAAATGACTAAATCCTAATAAATATAGGTTTTAACCTTCTGATTTAGGTGTCGCAACATTAAATGAGGCACTTATTGAAGACGGTTAATGTTGTGACTCATGCTTTTAAGGTTGCGACATTCCATGAGACAATAATGACACTGAGCCCATCAAACAAACTGAACAGCCAATCTTCCCCAAAACTTCCATTCAGCCGCATCTTCCCAAACTGTTCACTTTCTCTTTCTCTCTTCAACTACTAAAACCCTAAAACCAAAGGTTTAATTCCAATTTCTCACCCACGGTAAAAACCAAACCGAAGCCCCGAGTCTTAACAAAATAATCATGAGCTTCCGCGAGTGAACACGCTGGCGTGAGTAGAGGAGGTTCACCGGAACTCGGGCCTAATACTGGCGACGAATGTAGAACCAGAAAACCAGCCGGAAATGGAGGAACCAGTTGAGGAAGAAAGGGCCACAAAAAGACAAAGGGTAGAGTAAACAACTGGGGCATGAGAACGTACTGAAGATAAAGATTTTTGCAATCAAGCAGGCTAAAGATTTATGGATTAAGGTGCTGGTTGACAAGGGTCGCTTCAATAAAGAGGCTTTGGGAAAGTCGATTCCTTCGCGAGACAGGGTGAAAGCAGGTCGATGCCTTCCTGCGCACACGTGGCACCCGGATTCCATGCCTCGCCACACTCATGCAAACATGGTGGGACGAGAAGACAATGCAAATTACATGCGAGAGTCCGGGCACCCTTTCAGCACAAAAGAATCAACAGATAAACCAACTTAAAGGAACTCAAGCACGGTTCCAAACTCACAGAATCGTAGAAACCCGCATCATGAGAAGATTATTGGACTCCCCGACCGCCGGGCAGGGAAGTGGGAAGCCATAAGGAAGAAACCTCACTACGCTTATCAATGAGGATCCTTGATTCGTACACGGTAGGCATCCCAATCAACAAAATTCTTGTTTCCTATTTTCCTCCTAATGCCGAGTTTGCTTGGCTGCAAAGATAGCGGTCTAGGGTCAAACACGGATGGGTTTTCATCCTACAAATGATTTGTATCATGATTCAAAAATGGTGAGCTTTAATTTGGATTTTGGATTCGCATTGAAAAGGTGGGTGTCGTTGCCACTAGTTAAATGAAATGGGCTTTTAAACTAATGTGTGAAACAATCTTGAAGGCTTGGGTCACTAGCTTGATAAAATGAGGTTATAGTGCTGTCATCGGCTGGCTTCTCAAGATTTAGGCAAACACATATAGTCATTGCCAAACCCTGCTCTGTTTAGCTTAAAACTAACCCCTAAAAACATTCCTAGTCGGAACCACATAGCATTTACCGAACATTCAATGTTTCTCAGCTAAAAACCAAGCATTTTAAACCCACTTTCAAAGGGCTCGTAATGACATCTAATGGATGTCGGTTGTATCTACCATTAAGAATACACCAACTCAGCTACGCCAAGTATCAACTGGGAAATACATTAAAATAGCATTAAACCCTAGTTTGGAAAGTTTGAACACATAAATGCAAAGACTGCCTATTTAAAAACAGGAACACCCGCCAACCACCATTAACCAACCTAGCAACCTCCTCTTCAAGGTTTCCAGGTTTAGCCAAACATCCCTGAGTTGTCATCCTCGTACAAGTGTCGGCGCCCGAGAAAAATGAAAGAAAGAAGAGAGAGAAGAGAGAAAAACTCGTGAATCCTAAAATGAAAAGCTGCGTGATTCAAAGTTAGCAAAAGAAGCAATTGTCCCCATAAGGCGGCCATACAAATCTTTACAAGATGTGTGAAATACCAAAAATAACCAAAAAATGGGCTGATTACAATGAGGGCAAATGGAATCACACAAACGAGGCCGCTTGGATCACAAAGAGGGGCGTAAAGAATTTCTCGCTATAATAAAGGAATTTCGCTATCATAGCTTGGGGCTCTGCTATGATATGGTATCGCTATCATAGCGAAATTGCGGTGCATAAAGGCACTTTGAATTTCTATGCATCGTAATTTTCAAGATGATAGAATTTTCGCTATGATAGCGAAATTTCGCTATCATAGCGAAAATATGGCCATAGCGAAATTTCGCTAGGATTGCGAAATTTTCGCTACCATTGCGAAATTTTCGCTATGCCATAGCGAAATTCCTGATCTCCTGCATTGCATCCTGCATCAATTCAACCTGCATTTCTTCATTTTCAGCTTGACATTTCTTCATCCCGGCTTGATGAAATCGCCGAGAATCCATACGAACTCAGCATAAAACATCACAATTACGATGCCAAGCTTGATATGGTGGCTGAGGTACCCAAAAACCTGCAAAACTACCAAAAACAATCTCGAAACAAAATCGCAGGCCCAACTGACCGGGCAGACATGTCAATCGCTCTTATAAGGATTAGTACGCAAAAAGCACACTCAAACCTACTCAATAGGACTCAAAATAGCACTTTTTGGGTACTAATCACACCCCAACCGACACGCTGTTAGTCCTCAGCAATGCTAAACATAATCAAGGGTATGCGCACTATGCTTTTGCAAAAAGAGTATATACAAAAAGTGTGTACAAGGAAGCTTACCTTTAGTATGAAAACTTAGACTCAGACAAACCATCATGAGAGAGAACAAATGCCATATAGGAACAAGTCAGGCAACACCAATTCCAGGAAGTCAACCTAAACTTCCACCTAAATCTATGTTTTGCTGCAACCGGGCCAACCACAGTCAGAAAAGCTTATTCCTTCCCTAACTAAGCTACCGCCAGACTTAAACCGATGACCAACCTAAATAGATCTGGGCTACACTCTTCTTCATACTCGAATGTATCAGAGGATGCAATGTTGAAAACTCGACTTCACCAAAGTCCCGTAACAGTGGGTCCACCGACATGACTCCTAACCAATTAAGGCTTAGTGGCATCAAGCCAAAAGATCTACCGACCACAAACTCTTCAGGCTTCACCCCGGACTTCGAATGACTTTGAGAATCCGAAGACTCATAACTCGCTAAACTCTGTCCCATCCACTCGTAATCTAACACAAAGTCGATGACTCCCCAACCACCGGCGCTTCAGTGGCACCGGCTAAAGGCTTTCGCCATATACCCCTAATCGCGTTCTCGCCCAAGGCAAAGCTCACAATCTCAATTCCTTCTTCTTTCTTTTCTTTTTGCTTTTTCTTTCCTTTTTCATTTGGAAGACTTCATTGGTCTTCTTTTGTGGGTAACACAAACCTATTACTGCCTTCAATGTATCTATAGTTTCGCCGTAAAGTGAAAAGAGGTATATAGCTTCACAACCTATCGCGGTAAAAACTGATGCACCGTGTGTGATTAGCTAAATGTGGAAACATGGCGCTGAAAACATCGAATAAACTTTAATCCAACCAAAAAATTAATCTCATGGAACTGCTCTAGCATCGCTTGCAAAGATACAAGTTTCAATTCTTCAACCAAAGGTAAGAGCGTAAACACAAAAAAATATAGGCACACAACAACCACTTTAACAAACAAATTTGGGTCACAGGCATGGAGAACCGCGAAAAACCAAACAAAGTATGAAACATTAATAAATACGTGCCGTCCCCGCGCATGGAACGGAAAAGTCGTGGAGTGTGGAATGGTACTCCTCAATCGCTGGTGGCGTGAGAAGGATCATCCCTACCGGGCAAAGCCGAGGTGCCGCTTCGTGAAGGGATGATTTTATCGCACCTACCAACACAAAGCTAAAACACGCCACTCAACCGACACAAAAGATTTTAACAAAATAGAAACTTTTAAGCAAACTAAGCAATTAAAATAGTGGCTTCCGAGACACAGGTGAGCCATTTCTCGAATATGTGGCCTCGTGGTCTCAAGGGAGGGTCCGTATGAGTAATTCTCCGATCGCTCGCCGCGACAACATAGGGCTTCACCGTCCATTAACTTTGGTCACCCCGTTATCATTTGACTGAAAGTAGGTCCAATCGGAATCCATTGAGGTGCTTCGTTGAACGATGAACGCCCGCCCATCGCGACTTCCTTCAGAGCTTCTGCCCGAAATAGATGGAGTTTGGAATCATATAGGAGATTTAGGTCCCCTTGTTGAAATTTTTGCAAGTTATCATTTGGTCATGCCATTTTTCATCTTTCCTGCACCGAAGTTCCAAGTAGGCATCATTTCGTATTTCCTCCAACTCGTTGAGATCAAGGGATCTTTTGAGTCCGGCCCTGCTTAAATCCATGTTCAACTTCTTGATTGCCCACCATGCTTTATACTTGATTTCCACTGGAAGGTGACATGCCTTACCATAGACCAACCGATAAGGGGACATTCCAAGAATCGTTTTAAAAGTTTCGCTCTAGGCCCACAAGAAATCAAGAATTTTATGGACCAATCTTTTTCGTCATTGCTCACCACCTTCATTAGAATGGTCTTAATCTCCATGTTGGCAAGTTCTACTTGACCACTTGTTTGAGGATGGTAAGGGGTAGCCACTCTGTGTTTCACACCATATTTAGCCATGAGGTTTTCAAAAGGTTTGTTATAGAAATGTGAACCCCCATCACTAATAATGGCTTCGCACCCCAAACCTAGAAAGCATGTTTCGGCCAAGAATTTGAGCACCACCCCGTGGTCGCTGGTTTTCACAGGATTGCCTCATCCCATTTGGACACGTAGTCTACTCCCACCAATATGTATATGACCAAGACGGGAAGTTGTCCCATGAACCGATGCCCAAACATCAAATAATTCCACCACTAAACGGTTCAAAGGGCATCATATGACGGCGAGACAATTTCCAGCCTCGTGATCCGCCACATATTCTGCATTTGGTGTGCTTTTTTAAACAGAAGGCCAAGAGGAAACCGCATCGCAAAGACCTTCATTGCCGCCTTCCGAAGCAAAGTGACCACCACAGCACTCTGGTGGCGTTAGCCACCCTCGTTCTTCAGTACACACTTCCCGATTATCCGACCGCATTATTTAAAACAAGAAGCGGCTCTTCCCAATAATAGAATGGATCTTCGCCAAGAAATACTTCCCTATCCTGCTTCTTCCAATCAGATGGGATTTTCCTCGTTGCGAGGAAATTGGTACCGTGAGTATACTGTGGAGCTTTCTCCACCGCATTAAGGATTCATCAGAAATTCATCATCGATGGGCTACTATGATGTCACGGGCTATCATAATCTTGAAAGATGGTCCGCCACCACATTCTCTACCCCTTGTCCCACCTGCGTGCTACCTTGAAGCAGTAAGAACCCACTCCGATAAGCCTTGCCTTTAGAATTTTGCTTGGTCGTGAGATATTTCAAAGCGAAAATGATCCTATAAAATGACTATATCGTATCTAACCAAGTATACTCGAAATTGGTTTAAGGTGTGTATTCACTACTAACAATTCTTTCTCCAGAGTAAGATAGTTCCTTTGTGCTTCATTCAAGGTTTTGCTTGCATAATAGACTACATGAGGTTTTCCATTTTCTCTTTGGCCAAGAACTGCTTCAATAGCAAGATCACTTGCATCACACATCACCTCAAAAGGCAACTGCCAATTGGGTGCTCGTACTATCGCGCGGGTCAAATGGGACTCTCAGCCAAAGCTTCCGACATTCTTTCTTTCCCAAACAAATCTTAGCATCTTTCTAGTACAAATGGGTGCCGTGGCTTAGCAATTTAAAAGTCCTGATGAATCTTCAAAGCCCGCATGTGGCTAAGCGTAAATCGCTTAAATCGTTTATTTGTCGAGACTTGGTAGCTTGAAAATAAGTTCAATTACTTGTCAACTTCTTATTCCTCGCTGAAATAACATGCCCTAGTACAATTCCTCGTTCACCATAAATGGCATTTCTCTCTCCCAAACAGCACCATATTCTTTTCAATGCACTGCTAGATACTTCCAAGATTAGTTAGACATTCTTCAAAATCACCTCCATATACAGTGATGTCATCCATGTATACTTCCATTATGCGCTCCACCATATCACTAAACATACTAAGCATACATCTCTGAAAGGTGGCAGGGGCGTTGCAAAGACCAAAAGGCTTCCTCCCATATAAGATAAGTGCCAACCAAGTAAAGGTGGTCTTTTTTCGATCTTCCTGGCACTTATCCGTAACACCTCACACCATCCAAAAGCAATAGAATCACAGTGTCCAGAATCCTCTCAAGAAGTCGATCAATGAAGGGCGCTGGAAGGATCTTTCTTGTTACTCATCAGCCCTCAATCTATGCATACCTCCAACCGTAGTAAGCTCGGGTAGACAATTTCTTCGCCCCTTTTCATTTTATGGTTACTCCCGACTCTGGCACTACACCGGGTCAAGGCCTACCCAAGTGCCATCGACATGGGGTAAATGGGATACCAAATCAGCAGCAATTTCAGCATTCTCGGGCGCGAACTACCTCCCCGCAGCGAGGATTCAACTCCTCTCGTGGCTGCCTAATGCCTTAGATTCTTCTTCAAATAAATGCGGTGAGTGCATTGTTGGGTTTATGCCTTTTAAATCAGAAATTTTCCACCCCAAAGCTTGCTTCGTCTTCTCAGGAGTGTGCAAGAGGTCAGGCTCTCGTGAAGGGTCAGCAGTGATGATATTACAACTAGACATTGCCTGTTTTCTTCTAGAAATGCATATTTTAATTCAACTCGGCATGGTTTTAAATTTCAATCTGAGGTTCCTTCTGCTCCTTCACTACCAACAGAGGTAGAATTTCATTTTCTTTCTCCAAAGACTCCCCGCACTAAGCCTACGATTGAGATTCTTGCCGCTTCTTACAAGGCACTCGCATAACTCCGGCTAACACATCTTGCACTTGCTGCTCATTACCGTTTCAAGAATCGTATCTATTATGCGACTTCTTCACAAATAGGTTCTCCATTGGGTGCATATGCCTTTTACTCAAATGGAAGATATTGAGTTCTAGAGTCATATTCCCAAACGTGAGTTGCATATCCCCATTTCAGCAGTTTATTATGGCATTCGAAGTAGCTAAGAATGGCCTTCCCAATATGATGGGCACATGATCGCCCCCACTCGCAGACCAACTCCTCGTGACGCTACCACAAAATCCACTGTATAGTAGAATCCGGCCCACTTTGTATTAAAAACATCTCTCAATGGTCCCCTTCTCGGTGAGTTTAACAGACCCATCTAAGTTAGAGACAAGCAGGATGGAAGTGAGCTTCTTGCCCTCCAAACCAAGTCGCTTGTACATGGAATATGGTAGTAGGTCTTCACACTAGCTCCTGTAAGTCTAATAGTTGCTTTTCTACACTAATGCCTCCGATATTAACCGAGATTGTAGGACATCCCGTGTCCTTATATTTCACTGTGAGTCTTACACTCAATGATAAAGACTTACTTGCCTACCAAAAGGCCTATTTATTCACATCGCCTCTTTTTACCGCATAAGTCCTTCAAAATTTTGCATATGTGGGGACTTGTTCGATCATGTCAAGGAGAGGAATGTTAACTTTCACTTGTCGTGAATACTCAAAATTTCCCATTTTGGCTTGATTGGAATTTTTCTTTTTTCGAAGTGCCTGTGGGAAAGGAGGGGGTACACTGGGCTTCACCTCTTCCCTTATTGCTGATTGTTCTTCCTCTGGTGGATCAACTACTGTGGGAGCTGTTTCGTTGGTACCGAACCGGCCGGTCTCGGGCCTACCACTTCTCAAAGTCACTACTGCTTTGACTTCATCAATTCTTGCATTTGGATCACTGGCTGAGCCTATTTCGTGCACTCCCTTAGGGTTTTGCTGTGTTTGGGAAGGAAATTTCCCTTTTTCGTAACCCCCGCCGGTTAGACAACCTGAAATCTCGTAATTGCACATCGTCCGAATTCTCATATGAGTTCTCGACCGCCTCAATCTTCTCACGGTTTGGACATTGATGGCTTATGCTCCTCCCATTAAAATTTCCCCACCACCTTGCTCAAATTCAAGATGGCTTCGCCAATCAGAGAAGAAGCGGAGGATGTCAAGTTGCGGTCAGGCGGGAGCCAAATCGTCGCCGTGTCCCTGAGAAGCATATGCAGGGTTTCGCTTCCATGAAAGGTCGATGATTTCTCCAATCGGGGCTGTAGGTGTTACCATATGAGCATTTGTAGGTGGCTTGGCTTCAATTCAAGACATGGGCATGCTCGCATTAATTCCCTTTACCTAAGGAACTATCGGATGTTGCTCCCCAGGCGGTTATTCGACTAACAATTAAAACAAGCTGGCCACATGCAGAAACTCATTCACTCGCTCGTACTTCATGCCGATTTCTCATTTCCAAATTCTCCTCTTAACCTTCAAAGTGGTCGCTTTTGCTTTCATCTCCGTGTTCTGAAAGTGCATAATTGCCTCCCCTCGTGGGTCAAGGCCTCATTCTTTCAGCTTCCTCGATTCTGGCTCATCCCATGCCTCGAAGTTTCAAACCCACATAATTCAAGAAGTCCAAGGCTTCATCTGGGTTTTTTCTCAGAAAGTCACCTCCACACATGGTTTCTAGCAGTTGCTTCATGGTAGGAGACATACCATCATAAAAATGATTCACTAGCATCCATGTATCAAAACCATGGTGATGATGCACCGACGGCCTCCATGAACCCTCTCCCCAAAGACATAAACTTCTCATTATCATAGGCCGAGTAAGCGGATCCCGCTCTTCAAACTCGTTGGTCTTGATACTGAAGAATTTCTTCAAAAATTTAGCTTGAAGATCGACCCAATTTCTAATTGTTCTCTACCTCAGTGAATTGAGCCATATTTTGGCTTTGTCCTTGAGGGTTAACGGGAATGCCTTCAACTTCAACAAATCCATATCGGTTATACCCTCCTTAAAAGTTATGCATACTTCCTCAAAATCCCGAATGTGTGAGTATGGGATTTCATTTTCCATGCCATGAAAAGTCGATGGGGGGCACTAGATGGTCTTACCGCCACATCCTCACCGTAGTGTGTGCTGATGCAAAGAAGGAGCACTAACTCTGGGGAGGTGTATGTGGTCCCTCATCACCTATACGCTGTCGATCTACTGAGCCGCTTGGTCGACTTTGTCGCTTCCTCGTAGAGGATCCATTTGCTCACCGGCGGCACACCGACTTCACAACTTTGCCTCAATTTGGTGCACTAACTCTCGCAATTACCTGGCACCTCTCTATCCCGCGGATGCATAAACACCTGTAACACAAAATGGGATAAAGCAAAGAACACAAACAAGGCTTGCCAAAAAGGATCAATGTTAGCCAAAATATAAAATGATCAGAAAAATGAAAATGCAAACAAAGAAAGGATCGAGTAAAAAAACTTGATATAAACAATAAGATTCAAAAGGGTTAAAGATCACCACTTGTAATGAGGATTTCAAGTACTTATCAACTCATCATCCGTAGTTCGCACCATCCCGTGCAACTACGCCACGGACTGTACACGGTAGTAAGTGATCCTAATCAACAAAATTTGTTTCCTATTTTCCCATCGCCGTAGCCGAGCTATTGTAGCAGCAGCTTGCCCAGGGTCGAACACTCCGGGATGGGCTTTCATCCTGCCAAATGATTTGTATCATGATTCAAAAATGGTGAGACTTTTTAATTTGATTTTTGGATTGCATTGAAAGTGTGGGTGTTTGGGTTGCCACTAGGTTAAATGAAACAGCTTAAACTAATGTGTGGAATGGAGATCTTGAAGGCTCGGGGTCACTAGCTTGATAAAAATGAGGTTATAAAGGTGTCCTCGAAGTTATTTCCTTTCGCATTAGCAAATGACATATAGTCATTGCCAAAACCCGCTCTTGTTTAGTTTTTAAAAACTAACCTTAAAAACATTCCTAGTCGAATCCATAGCATTTCATCGAACATTCAATGTTTCTCAGCTTAAAAAACTAAGATGAACCTACTTTGGCTCGTGAATGACATCTAATGGATGTCAGTGTATTCTTACCATTAAGAATACAATGAACTCCGAAGTATGCCAAAGTATCAATTAAAGGAAATACATTAAATAGCATTAAACCCTAGTTCGAAAGTTTGAAACACATAAATGCGCATTCGCTTCATTTAAAACAGGAACACCCGCCAAATCACTGGTTAACTAACTCCTAGCAACCCCTCCTCTTCGTTTTAGGTTTAGCCAAACATCCCTTGAGTTGTCATCCTCAAAGGGGTGCTCGCGTACCGAGAAAATGAAAGAAAGCAAAGAGAGTAGAAGAGAGAAACTGTAACCTAAAACGAAAAGTCGTGATCAAAGTTAGCAAAAAAGTTAGGGTTACACTTGTCCATAAGGTGGCTTATATAGCCTTACAAGATGTGTGAAATACTCAAAAATAACCAAAATAATATGATTACAATGAGGCAAAATGGGGAATTACACAAAACGGGGTCGTTTGGATCACAAAAAGAGGGGCAGCAATTTCGCTATGCATAGTGAATTTCGCTATCATAGCGAAAATTGCAGGCATAGCGAAAATTTGAATTTCGCTATGCACAGTAATTTTCGCTATGATAGCGAATTTTCGCAGATACGTAAATTTCGTCATCATACAAAATATATTATAGCGAAATCGCAGATTGCTTAAATTTTCGCTACCATTGCGAAATTTTCGCTATGCCATAGCGAAATTCCTGATCTCCTGCATTGCATCCTGCATCAATTCAGCCTGCATTTCTTAATTTCCAGCTTGACATTTCTTCATCCCGGCCTGATGAAATCGCCGAGAATCCATACGAACTCAAAGATAAAAACATCACAATTACGATGCCGTTTCAGACATGATGGCCGAGGTACCCAAAACCCGCAAAACTACCAAAAAACAACCTCAAACAAAAATCAATAGTAATAAACTAATTCGTGACATGTCAATCGGCTTGCTAATATGATTAGTACGCAAAAAGCACTCAAAACCTATCTTAAATAGGACTCAAAATAGCACTTTTTGGGTACTAATCAGATCCCTCATTGAAGAAGCTAAGGTTTGGTTCTACTTTCTATCTTCAGTAATCCTCCCAACTAAACATCTCTGTGCAGTGAGAGAACAGGAGGCAATCATTCTATATGCCCTTTTGAAGGGCTATAAAATGAATGTTGGGGGTTTAATTGAGGGGTCGATAAGAGAATAACACTTAAGCAAACAAAAAGAGGGATCAACCTCACCTAACAACAATCAGCGTACTATGCAACTTTGGTCAGGTGAGAGGATCAGCGGGATGGAAGAAGAAACCTCGCCCCTGCTGTATCTCCTCCGACCCTTACCGGAGGTGACAAAGGGGCCCAAACAAAAACAAAAAGGGGATGTGGCGAAAAGTAAAGGCAGCTCGGTTGAGGAGAATGACAATAGGAAATGGAACCATTCCGCAGCAAATTCCTCTAGCAAAGAGGAAGAAACGCATTTTGCAACACTAGCCCATCGGTTACTGCATTCTCATGATATGATAGAGAATTTCTCTGAGCAAGCAGAAAGCTCCAAAAGAGGAGAAGGGAACACTGAAATCATGGAAATGCTGAGGACAATGAAGAAAGATATGGAAGAAAGGGAACATAAATGGGAAAAACAGCAACAATTCAGAGAAGAGTCTTAGAAGTCGAACTGTGGAGGAAAGAACAATTATTCGGTGCACTAAGATAGAGAGAGAGGAAGAATGGAGTGAAGAGATGAAAAGGAGAGAGGAAGAACAAGGAGAAAAGATGAAGGCCAATTTGGAAGCCTTCTACGACAACCAGTTTAGAAGAGATGAAGAAGTGCTTACCATTCTGAGCAAAAGAGAAGCTGAGATGGAGGGTAACATGCTAAAGAAGATTCAAGCCTTCAAATACCTGTATCAAGAGCAAGTTAAGGAGTTTGGGAAGTTAATGAAGGATAGAGACAAAGAATTGGAAGATAATGATGTTTATAGATGAAAAATCTGGCATGAGAGTTTGGATTTGATCAACAAAAATTTATTAGACATTGCTAGTTGTATCTCCGAAATGAAAGAATAGTGAATCGACGGGCTTGAAAAAGACTCTGATCGCCTGTGAATTTAACAAATGATTTAATCTCTAGTGACAAGGTAGAATCCACACCCTCAGAAAAGAAAAGACCGATTACTAACCTTCTCCAAATTTTCCCTATGTTTAGCGTTTGAATTTTAGATCCTCCGAACATCATACCAAAAAAATCTGATAAGAGAAGGGAGGAGTGAGATAACACAATTATATATTTTTTTCCATTGTATTTCTTCAACATCATTAATATAGTTCAGAAAAGTTCATTGAAAAGTGTCTTGTGAATTGTTATGTTAATTGGATGATTTGGTTTGTTGCTTTCAAGAATACTGCAACCAAAACTTATACATTGTTGAAATGCTTGATTGGAATCTGATCAAGTAAATGTAAAGTGTGATTTGTCTGATGCATGGATCCCCGAGCTATGAATTGTGTTGTTTAAAGCCATTCATTGTTTGTCTGTAAGAAATGACCTATGTATTCAAGCCTTATTTGTATAATGACATAATGACCACTGTGTAAATCCAGAACAACACTATGAGAGAAACAAGAGTAGGCTCTAGTGAAATGAAATAAGAAGTTGTGGTTTTAGTTTGAATCAGGTTTAAATTGCAGAATTTGGAAAAAGTATACAATTGAAAGAACGAATAAGATGACTGAAGATGTGTGTATAAACAGTAAGTCAATACAAATTTTGGAAAAACAATACACATGGTTAAGAAAATTCTTAAAACTTTGAGAGAGATTAGGAACATCTTCTGGGATGATTCACAATCAAGGGTACAAGGTCCTAGAACCTATTGACATTCCACAAGTAAATCCTGTGTAAAAACAACTAATAAGAAGTGAGAAAGGCCATCTTTTGGAAGTTTGAACCTTTCAAACCTACCCTCATTATAAGTAAAAAGGCAGTACTACACTCAGTTCCATGCTTTGAGCAAAAAATGCCTAATTTCTTCAAATAACAGCAATTAGAAACCTGAAATCCCTCCTTTACAATAATCCTATAGCAAAGAATCCCAAATTACTCAGTTTTCAAAATAAGAATGTTTTCTGTGCAGAAAGGAACAAGTTTTAGGGAGTTTACATTACAAGGATGGATGAGAAAAAATAAATTGAAGAACTAGAGATAAAGAAAAAGAAGTTGAAAAAGGAATAAGTTTTGTCTTGTGGCCTATCTCTCTTGAACAATTAAGCTCATAGGGTTGTTTCAACACTTAGTACCCTAATGCCAACTGGTATGGGAGTTGCTAGGCAAAAGTTCTCTAAGAGTGATAGAAAGCCTAAGAAGACAAAACATTGCACTATTCCAATTCTTTGACAATAGAGAGAAACGAAAAGAGTTCCAAGAAAATCGAAATGATATGCCAGAGCGGCAAACCAAAGTGAGCCACAACATCCAAGATGATGTACAAAGCCAAGTTTAAGGAATTTACTACAAGGAAGGAAAAGGGGTGTGAAAGATGAAGACCATTATACGTAAAGGAAGAGTGGAATTGGGGCATTTGGTAGCCTAAAATTTCCAAATTGTCCACCCACTACCAAGCCTAACATTATAAGCCTAAAAGATCCCTTTGATCTTAAAGGCTAATCACCCACATTAGTGGGAGATCAATATGAAAACAAGCCTATGGGCTCTCTAATTAGTTTTCTAAGGAGATCCCTAGAAGATTAACTAATTCAACAAGAAGATAAAAAGGAAAGAAAACCTACACACACTCACATAACAAGATCTATTGATTGAACTGTTTTCATACAGTATTCATCAGTTTATCAATGTAGGTCAAAACATTCCTTTTCTCGTGCATTCGAAATCAAATTTTGAAATGATACCGCAATCTTCTGCTCGTCGCTGGGTAATAAGAAAAAGATCAGACCATGTAATATAAAAATGTCCTTCAAAAATAAAGTTCAATCGTTTGATGACAAACAAATCTTTCTTTCTCGGTTGTCGACAAGCAAAAATTTTGCTTAGTGGGATCAGATGAGCAAAAACTCATTTCAATTTTAACCATTTTTCTAATCTTTATTACAATGTAATTGCTTGTTTTTATGCAGAAATATGTACTATTTACCAAATTTATATTTTGCAGAAATTTTAACATAAATGAAAATTCCAGCAAGGATTAGAAGTGAAAGTAGTTCAATGGCTAAGGTGAGGTCACGACAAAGAATAGAGGTCCCGACCAGAAGTCATACTATACTGAATGAAAAGTTGTTGAGACAAAAGAGAAGTTGATGAGACTGAAAAAGGGCTTCAAGGAAGGATTTCATGTCGTGACACCATTTTGAGGTCACGACACCAAAGGAAGACAACTCTGGTTGCAATAGAGAATTGAGGTCGCGACTATGAAGGGCTGATGACTAAGATTACAAGGTCTATACCAGGCAATTTAAGGTTGCGACAAAAATATAAGTTGGAGACTCTAATCGAGGCCGCGACTAGGAATTCATGTTGCGACATACATTTAAGCAACTGGGACAAGAGGATAGATAAGAAAAGCCACCATTAATGTCGCGACACCGTTTCAAGGTCGCGCGATGATAAAAGAAGATACTATTGCGCTAATTAAAATTGATGTTGCAACAAAATGCAAAGCCAGAAACTCCACATGATAGGTTCAAATAGTATGATCTTTAGTAGTCAGTAGTTGTACCCAAATTTTGTCAATCTCTATGGAAATTATATCTGACTCTACATCCAATTTTTATCGCTTGAATGACTTGTAAGTACCGCAAAGGTCATAGACTAATCCCATTATTAATTCCAAAACATAAACTCAATTTTATTCATTTTCAAACAATTCTCTTAAACTTTGACATAAATACAGGAAAATGGTAAGGCTCCTGTATAAGTGTTAATTTGAGTGCTTTAGTCTATATCTTCACAGACAAACAGCCGTCCAACAGATTGATACATACAGTATGGATGCGGTCCTCCAGAATTTTCCAAAGGAATTTTGGGCCGACCATGCCATTCTTTCACTCGCTATCCCTGGATCCACCTACGACAATGGAAGAATTATATAAACGGGCGGATAAGTATTCAACACTGGAGGATAATATCCGGGCAGCCTCCCAGACCGTCATGATCATAGCCCAAAGCAGCAAGCCGGCCACTAAAGGCCATCCTAAACAAAATGGGAGCTAGAATAAGAACCATAAACACTCCCGAGACCAGTCAGAGAGAAAGAGGGAATCCTCGTAGTTTACCCCTCTGAACATCTCATATGACAGGCTCCTTCCTCTTATTCGGGATCACCCCGACTTTAAGTGGTCCACACCCATTCAGCCGCACCTCACACAGAAACTGGGCCTGAGATGATTACTACGTAGACCACGCACGAGACAAACCGACGTTTCAAGCCGTTTATAGTGGAAAGCCAACTAAGGCTGAATTTCACCAGAGATATATTCGAGAGACGGTCCACGTAAATGAGGCCGCCCCTACCGCTGGAAAGAATATCACGCCGAGCATGTTCCTTATCAACCCCATTCACCCATCAACGATATATCAGCGCTCGCATCACCGCAGATCGCCAAGCATCGTAAGAAGAGATCAAGGCGCAAGAAAGAATCGCCGCCCTGACAACACCATCCACGCTCTAGATGATAGCGCGTAGCGCCACGATCGACGACCTTATATTCTTTCCTCCTATTAACCCGTCCAAGGTCATTACTCCACACCATGACGACTTCAGACTACTTTATGTATCAATGATTTCATGTGTGCAAAAATATCGTCGATCTTAATATGGCGGATCTGTTGCAATTGCCCGCATTTAGGCAAATGAACATCTCCTCGACAGCCGAGTTCACAATAGACCATATCCGCTTCAACTAGGGCAACCACAAGACATACGCACATTTCCTCGGCGATAGGCGGTGGTTCAACAAAGTTTGTTTACTGCTCAGACAATGCCATTGTCAATGAGTACGGCCGTAAAGCAATGAAAGTCGCGGCCATCCACCGGCCATCAAATGATCATCTATCCGACCACATGTCGATCTCCCCGAGCGTACCAACCAGCGTACCGGGCAAAGGCTACCAATCACGTACATGAGCGTGAAAAATGAAAGTCTTAACCAAGAAAACTTTCGGGGGAATATTCACATTATGTATAATAATTTTCACTCTCAATAGTTACATGTGTCTCAGTAACATAGAAAAAGCATGATGTCCATGACGTACGTGTGGATGAAACCAACTTCTACTGAATTTTTATTTTTTCCATTGTAAGGGTTTGGTATATGTCAGAAAATTCCTGAATACTCCACCGTATGAAAAAGTTCCCAATGTTAGTCGAAAATTCCTAAGCCCAATGATTGCCCCGCACAATACCTACAATTTTCTCCCAATTCGACTGTGTCGCCATGAGTAGGACTCCGAATTACAACAGCAAGGTCAGATCCAAGATGTGCTCTACAAGTGCTGGGACCCCTCAAGACCGTACTGCAGAATAGTAGTTGGCAGATCACGCCAGGCAAGTACAAGACAAGGAGCAATCGGGTCAGAGACCCCCTAGAATTAATATGCCTGGATGGGCCGGATAAATCCACCTATGTTAGTTCTCTCCTATCCGGTATGGAGAAGGAACAAATATAGCAGGTTTTGCTTCGCAATATGGATGTGTTTGCTTGGACTCACTCAGACATGGCTGGCATTAATCCCATACACGCCTCTCACAAACTGAATGTCATCCCTACGACCAGGCCGGTTAGGCAGAAAATGAGGTGTTTCCACCAAGATTGCCATCAGGTTATTAAGGCAGAAGTGGCTTTTGAAAGAAAAATTCATCAGGGAGATAAAGTATCCGGAATGGCTAGCCAATTTAGTGGTAGTCTAAAAAAAAAAGGCGAAAAATGGAGAGTATGCGTGGACTATACAGATCTCAACGAGGCATGCCCAAAAGATAACTTCCCACTACCCCGAATAAACCATATCGTTGACGTGTCAGCCGAGCATGGGATGTTGTCGTTCCTGGATGCCTTCTCGGGATATCATCAAATACCCATGCATCCGCTAGACAAGGAGAAAACAACCTTTATCACCCCGCATGGACTATTATGCTATAATGTGATGCAGTTTGGCTTAAAGAATGCCAATGCATCGTGAGGTTGAGCGACCAAAATGTTCAGTCAAGTACCGAAAAACCATGGAGGTTTATATCGATGACATACAAGAAACGGCAAAGAACGCCCCGACTACGCCGGGATACTGCAAAAAGGCTTTCAACTCCTGGGCGTGGTGGTGGCAGCTCATCCCCAAACATTTATCGCCGCGGGCCGATTCTGTGCTCTGCGGTTACCGGGCAGTCAACCCCACCCAACCAGACACATCTTGAGTCCCCGGCTCGCCTAGAAAGGAGCACAAACAACTGACGCTAGTCATGCTCTGGTGGCTGCTCATTTCTACATAAACCGCCTAAAATCCGCTTTTACTACTCCTTAAGGGGCCAACCGGCCTAGATGGAATGAGGAATGTAATGAAGCCCTCACACTATCAAGAGTATCTTAAAACCTCCAATCCTTACAAATTCTTTAAAGCCTATGGAAACACTCTTCGTACTTAGCGCTGATGTCTCAAAGGAGTGTTACTCCGTTCAAGGAAGATAGAATAAAAGGTAGGCCAGGATTTTTTGTTAGCAAGTCCCAAATGGTGAAACTGCACACCTTAATTTTCAGTAAAGTGTG
Organism: Tetrastigma voinierianum; assembly: GCA_016808115.1. NCBI lineage: Eukaryota > Viridiplantae > Streptophyta > Magnoliopsida > Vitales > Vitaceae > Tetrastigma > Tetrastigma voinierianum. The sequence goes on along the minus strand of JAEQBH010000160.1, from coordinate 709,419 downwards.
CATTAAATTTCACAGAAAACAGAAGCTCAAAGACATACTCGATAACTATCATTGCGTTAACCGACCTTCCTCTTCTGAGCACCATTCACAAGCCCCGACTTATCTCGGCAGATGGCGCGCGAATATAATTATCGAGAACTGTATTTAGTACAAACCAAGATTAGCTAAGAAAGGAGGTTCGGTAGGTTTTGAGCGTAAATCCCCACTCCGAGCGAGCCAAAGGCGCCTTGAATCGTGGACCCTAATGTAGACTGGCATCTCGGGCAACCCGGTTTCCTGGCAAGGATTTTATTGCAACTCAAATCCCCTACGAGGAGAAAATTTAACAAGCTATCCGTTTAGGCTTGTAGCGCCTCCAACAACGTAGAATCGACATGAGGCCATCCTAGCCTAATTAAACTAGTAGCCATCAGGTTCACCGACAGTTTTTGATTTGAAGTGATTCGCAGTTGGTCTTGAAGCAAGTAAACGAAGAATTTGAGTCACGAGACCCCCGAATGGCAAAGTATGTATCCTTGATTAAGAAATGCTTGGGTAGCTTTTCAGCTTAGAAGCTCGAACACATCACCAGAGACTGCAATGAAAAAGCGGACGCCGTCACGCCGCACGCTTGGAGCAATGCGGGCCAAGGTTCCCGCCATCTATTATCAATGATCGACACTGGCTGCCATCAAGTCAAAAACAGGTTCTCCCGATGCACTTCGTAGCAGTACATCAACAAGGGAGAGCTCCCAGACGACAGAAACAAAACTCACAAGATCCAAATCTAGTTCTGTCAAAGTTCTCCCCGACAATGTAGAAGTCATAACTGGCCTCGTGACGGTCAGACTTAAAGTGCTGATTCACTCGAACAGACAATATGTATCACTGAAATGCATGAAAGGATATGTGGTCATCATCCAGCAAAGCAAGATGATCGTATAAGATAGAGTCGGCACAGAGAGGGTATGATATTAACATGAGATTTGACACCATCGACTACGTACGAAAGTGTGATCGATGCTAGCGACTAGCCCCTGTCTTGAAATCGCCCGCTCAGGATTTAATTTCCATTACGAGTCCTTAGCTTTTCGCCCAATGGGGAATTGACATAGTTGCGCCGCTTCCTACCGCCTTGGCTTAGTAACATGTTATAACCACCGGGACATTTGAGCAAGTGGATGTATGTCGAGGCTTTCTCACATCAATCGGGATAACGCATGTCACTAGCCTATCCGAAGAATATCGTTCCGGCTTCGCTCGATATTCGGGACCATTAGTATCGCATAACGGCCCTAATTTGATAGTCGGTACGTATGAACTCGCTAGAAGTTGAAAATAAAGAATCTATACTCCACCCCGCGGCATCCGCAGAGCAACGGCTAAGTAGAAGCTTCTAATAAAACTCTGTTGACCGCCTTAAAGAAACGGTTAGATTCAGCTAAAGGCAAATGAGTGGATGAACTCCCCGGTGCGCGCTTATAGAACGACAAAATTTCTAACCAACTGTGAGATCCTTCTTCGTCGGATTTATGGATGTATATTATAGCCCAATAGAAATCGATACGCCACGCCCGAACTGATGCACCCGAAAGCACCGAATACCGAATTTGTAATTAAAGACTCGAGCCAGCGCGTGACGACCGCATAAAGCGCGGGTTATGCGCATAGCATCGCATCACCGCAGCTAGAAACTTGGCAGCAACAGACGTGGCGTGAAACACTAACGCCAGCCGACTGTTCTAAGAAAAGCCAGAACACACCATCCGTCACCGGTGTTCAACAACCGAAGGACCGATATTGTAACACGCTTCCGCCGAATAGATCGCACGATAAATATCTAGATTTTAATGCATGTACCTAGAATGTGCAATGTTATGCATCTCAAAAGGTACTATCCATAGTAATGATTCAGCCTCTAACTCTTGCCCTGCCTCAATTTTTTCATTATAAAAGTTCAGTAAGGTCGATGTCCCACTCTACCTAGTATGGTTGATGCCTAGTCACTCATTACAAGCTCGAGTAAGATTGATGTCTCTCCACGCCAAGATATTTATGCCCCAGCCATTCATTACAAAGTCCGGTATGATAACCACCAAGATGATATTAGATGCCCAACTCATTCATTACAAAGCTCGTGGTACGATGTCCTACCGCCCATGATGGTTGATGTCACCTGGTTCATTACAGCCTGTAAGGTTGATGTTTTAATTTCGACCTAGTATGGTTGATGCCTAAATGGGTTCATTATAAAGCTCTAGTAAGGTCATGTTCATTCGTCAGCATGGTCGATGCTCAACTGCCCATTACTAAAGCCCGGGTAAGGTTGATGTCCTACTGGCCCAGTATGGTTGATGCCCAATTGGTTCATTACAAAGCCCGGGTTGATGTCCTACCGGCAAGATAAGATGCCCTGCAAATGTTCCATTACAAAGCCCGGTAAGGCTGATGTCCCACTGGCCAAGAGAGATGGTTGATGCCCAAACCGGTTCATTACAAAGCTCGCAGTACATTTCCTCAACAATTTCTAGTATAGTTTATACCTAGATGTTACATCACGAAGCCAAGGCAAGGAAGCAGCAGAAGAGGGACCAATGAACCTTGCTTACCGGAGTGTTCATCCGGAGTTGATCTATGTCCTACTCAAGGTACATCTTTTCTTGCCCGACTAAATTAGCTTAATTATGTGATTCGATAAAAATGAAGCACCCACATCAGATTAGTAAACAACACATGCTGTTTTATTAAGTTTGGTTTCAAAACAACTAAAACCGGGGAGGTAAAACATAGGTGAAGGCTCAAAGAGTAATCACAAAATACAAATATCATGCCTCACTCTCCCCTCGTTACATTGCTTCAGAGCAGACTTTCTTTATCTGGCCTAATCTTCAGAGATGTCACTCATAATATCGCGCTATTATCATTCTCATCGAAGGCGAGTTTCTCTAAAGATTCTGCCATCATCAGATCGCAACGATGGAGACAATATGGATATCAACCGGGGCATCGAGGATTAATAAAAATTCTGATAACGCTGACGTGTCCAACATCCCTTCCGAACCGTCGTCTTCCACAATAATATGGCGCCAGTCAAGAAGATATTCCATAGTTAAAGATCACGCCAAAGCCCTCTTTCGCTTCCTTAAATCTCGTTTTCTTGGGCGGCCTCCCGCCTCGTGATAGTTGCGATACTTCATCCTTTTATAGTCCCAGTTCTGCCGTATAGCAAACATTTCATCCTTACAGGTCTCGAGTTCTAAAAGCAGAGAGACTTGTTCGTCAGCCAGACGGCTAATCTCGTCATCCGCCTTCCGCCTAGCCTCCCCTTACAATCGGCCAAGGCATTTGCACTTACCCAACTCGGACCCACTTCGCCCCGTACTGCCGCATTGCATGATACGCGGCCATCGCACATCATGGAAAGACTCGGGCCTCACTTCTGCTATCCTCTCAACGCCTCCCACCGTCGGAGTTTAACACCGCGAAGGAGAAGCGCTTTAACGCCAGCCGTTAAAAAGATCGATTTGGGCATGTGAGCCATAACCTCTCTACATCCCTCAGCCGAGTCTGAAACTCTTGGTGCTGGTAGGTCATGTTCCAGATAGCCGTCATAGCCTACAAAAGAACACATTAGAATAAAGCAATAACTCAAGAATGATACAGAATAAAGGAGCAGAGTCAGAACATACCGTTTATCGATCGAAGAAGTCGCTAAGCCAGCAGATAGCATGCCATCTTCGACCGCCTATTTGAGGTCTTCTCATATGGATCAGAATGGCATATTTCAATTCTTCCCTTTCACACACCACCGCATCCGGCTATTAATACGTATATGAAACAGCGAAATGGCTTTATTCCTGGTTTTAATGGACTTAACGATCAGATACTCAGCTTTCAGGCTAAGGAGCTGATACTTCCCATATGGGTTCAAGCCCCTGTAGAGGAACAGGAGGCAACAAAGAAATACGAGAAGCAATGGCCATCGCGCCTGAATCAAAGACGAGCCTCGTTGGTCGACTAGTAATCTACCCCGAAGGAGTACCTTCCCGGACCTCCTCACGAGTTAGCGGGACATCTCCTAAATTCGCCGAGGGTGCTGTCTTGGAAGCCGATTGAGCATGAAAGCCCATTTCAGGCGAGTCCACAACAATTGTCGCCTGCCCATTCAACCCCGCCAAATGATGCGGATCAACCTCACCAATCGCCTGGTAAGATCGTGACACCGCCAAGCCGGTGCAATCATGGCACGCCGTGCACCGAAATTATGAATGAGGTCAGCCATCTCGTCCTCCTCCTCTTCCTTTTCACTAGCGAGGGGGGGTGGGGGTTTGGATATTGGGGTAACCCAAGGGAGGAAATCTTCCACTTTTCGCCTCCAAGTACTCTTCACAAAGCCCGTACACCCGCCTTCCCCGAGGCCGGGGCGCACGGAATCCTTTTTTTCGTAGAAGAAGAACCTGAGACTAAGCACTCACAACCTTCTTAGATGCTCGGGGGCGTGGCTAGAATCCTCCCCAAAGAAAAAGGTTGCTCGGCCGAAGACTCCACCATACTAGTTCCCGACCAACCACCTCTGGGCCTTGTAGTCCGGGCCGACACGCCTGGCTAAATTGTATACTGACACGACGAATGTCGCTCCTCCTCTATTTATATGGAAGAGGAGTGAATAACCTGAAGAATATAGGAAGTGGGATGGAGCCTCAACTCACGAAGATTCCTCAAAGTTAAGAGAATTTCGTGATATCGCTCCTGCTTAGAAATCTCTAGCAACTTCTGAATGTTCTTGAAGCCATCTTCCCCACCCAATTTACCAGTCTACCTCTCTGGCTTTTCCCTGCACGAAAAATTATTTATTAAGAAAATACGTAGGATGGACGTGCAACGACATATAAAAACAACATACAAATCCCACAACTTAAACACACCTGGGAATCCGATTATCTGCCAGTAAACGGAGGTCGGGGAGAGCCGGGGGGTCTCATAAATTACGCTCCCCAACCAAGATCACGCCTTTGCCTGGGTTTAGGCGAGTCAGAGCCTCAGAACAACAGAGGCCGGGGGCCTGGTTACCGCCGATACCGGGCTCCTCAGGCGCCTGTGCCTTCAATATGGGGCCGAAGAAACCCTACCAACGAAGACCAAGGTGTAAGGAGGTTTAGCACACTACACCCGTACGTGATTCAATAATATTCGATGGATGGAGAGGCTAGTGTCCTGAGAAGTGTATGAACTGCTTGATTGGAGACGAAATGGGGAAGCAAAGCTCAGCTGCGAGCTGTTCCCTGGTAAAATATACGACACCATCTTCCTTACTGATAGTGGACTCGGCCGGACCATCCGACAACTCAAAATCAATATTATTAGGAATATAGTAGTAAAACCTCAACTCATCATAGGCAAAGAAGAAATGATGTTGCTTGCAGAAGGTGTATCCCGACCAGGCCCTCTCCTAGGCCCAGCCTGAAATGAAGAGAGAATTGTATAGAACTACTAAGCATGAAAATGCTTAGCGTGTTATTTTTGTCATCGCGCAGGTATCGAGGACAAAGACTGCAAAGATTTAGAGTCAACGCATAAAAGCTTCACAAGGTCGGGGCGCAAAGATTCACCATGCATTCATGAAATGACGACTATTTCAGATAAACGAGATTTTATTTTGTAAATTAGTTTGATATTGAAAACTATGATATATTTTGTAAATGATTTGATCGAAAAGGGCATATAATGCCATATTGTACAGTGGATTATCCCCAAATGATGGGCCTATCGCAAATGTTTTCGATGCATATTATTATATTTATGAGGTGAAAAGAAAAAGAAAAAAAACGTATTCGTATTAGTATCCAGAGCGTTGGACTTACATTTATTTTGGTGGTTAGAGCTACAAGAAATTGTTAGAAAAAAAAAAAGGGTGTTTCACACTAGGCCCATAAGGCTTACTTTTGCGGCTCTAGAAGGCGAAGGCCAGGCAAATGAAAAAACGCTGGGGGGAGAAGATGCCTCCCGATATCGCAGATTCGATCCACAAAGCGATGATACATGTCTTGTCAATCATCTATACAGAGTAGGGGGCCGAAGGCAAACTTCTTTTGCTTTTGCTCTTTCAGTTGAAAGTTCTCTGCTTTCTTAGAGCATTCTTGAAGTTTTTGGTAGCGAGCGTTTGGATAACTCGATAATTTTTGATCTCGTGGGTTTTTCGTCGATTTACTTTTGATTAGTTTCATGGATCGCTTTTCTTTTGCTTTGTTTACGCAGTTCTCAAATTTGTGATTTTGTGACCAGATCTATGGTTTCGATGCTCCTAAGCTCTGGGGTTTCCCAAATTGTGCTTTGTACAACTTCTTGTGGCTTTTAACAGAATCTTCAGATATCGTCTGCCTGATCCCCCTTTTTCTTTCTTCATTACTTGCTTATAATGACGAGAGGTTTGATGAGGATTTCCACCAGTCAGCCGAGCACAAAGGGCCCGCCAGAGCTTACTCACGCGCGCCTCGGCTCTTCCATGTCCACAGATATTAAGATCCACCGCCAAACTTCGACAAAGATTAGTTTAGAATTAGCAGAGACGGCTCGACCGCTGGACTGGTGAAGAGAAGTGATAATACTGCCTATTTTCCTTGGGAGTAGTCTGCAATGAATTTCACTTCCCTTTTTCATCATTGGTGAAACAGTTTCTACATGTCTCCTAGCCACCTCCTACACTCATCCATATGAACACATTCGATTTCACGGGTCAGGAAGCAGCTCAACCTTCATATAGCCTAGATATCTTACCGGGTGGAGATTTGTTTTGTTTACGTCAAGCCTCGTGATCGGGGGGGCAAAGCGATTTACAACCACGCCACAGCCTAAAATCAATTCAGAATCATGCAGTGCTCCCGACTCCCCTAAGACCGAGGTGCGAAGGGGGCTGTCTGGTCAAGGGCCCTCAGTAAGAGAGCCCATTTCTGCCCTTTAATTAATCAGTCCCCGGAGTTCTTAGGTCAGGTTTTAACTAGGTCAGAATCTCGTGGTTCTGGGTGGCTCAGGTACCAACATGCCTCTCGTTTTTAATGTCATCTGTAGTGTCAAGCAGCGAGGCCTACTAGTAAATCCTGACGATCAGAAGGCCTGCCTAGAGAACGTCAGCAACCGTCGAGATATCAGGGAAAGAGCAAACCATGAGCTTCTCGCGACCGCTAAAAATTTGCTGCAGCCGAGTGGTGTGCCCTTTCCCTTTATATCATTCCCATCGTTCTCGCCTCGCTGCTTGGTCGAGGTCATTGAGGAGCACTTCGCTCGCGATCTCCTCGTTAGCGTCCTGGGCAGCCTCAGTTAGTATCATAGAGGCCAACTGAGGCTGGCCACAAGGACCATAGTGAGGCCGCCCATGTTACCTGTACCTTTGTAGTCCACAACCTCTTACCCCGGGGTCAGGCTAAGAAAGAGGAAGAAAAGGGCTAAATGCACAAAGACAACCAATTTATAGAACTGAAGATTTAGACTGGATTTCGGAGCGGTCGAGGGTGAATCCTCCGAGGAGGAATAGAATCTCTCGCCGTCCCTGGTCAGCTACACAGACCGCAACTGGCCTACTGTCCCAGAGGGTGAGGCCAAGTCTAATTTTGGAGAGAAACAATCCCAGGCGCCTCCCCACGAGGGAGCCTAAGGGTCAGCCATAGTCTCGTCGAATCCCTGCACTGGGTTTCCAATAGATTCACCACTCGAGATCAAATTGCCGAGGCTAAAGAATTTCGGATGAGGTTCCAAATTTCATGTCTCTGGTGATGTGACGAGGCATGGATCCCATCATGTGGGTAACGATCACACCCCTTGATCAAGTCCACGGTAGATAAAATGTGCTAAAGAAACTAGCTGGTTCCGACCAGTACCAAAGAGCATATGTTCTTCCACCGGAAATGGTCCATTCCTAATTATCGGGAGGTCTGATTTATGATGCCGGTGTTATCCATCGCTGGAACCCCTTCAACTAGGAGGAATCTCAGGTCACACATATGCATGATCTTTATCCGACGTACTACCGAGTACTCGTGGTTACCCGTTCAGAGCATTATACCATTCCGTTTCTTGCTCATTTGGATAAAGACGCCTTTCAGGGTGTGGCTGACAATGGGATGTTCATCTCAGAATCACAACTTCCAATCGGGCCAAGCAAACTGTAAGTAATCGATTGTTATTGGGGTGGTTAATAGTATCAGGTGGTAATTTTTAATTTACTCCTTTAGTTATGATCACTATCCAAAATATGTCCCAACAACATCGAGTTCCCAGCCCCACTGATGATGTTGAGAAACTGCGCTTTACGCCAACCGCCCTCGCATCACTTCCGACTAACGTTCGCCAGTGCCGGTCTTTCAGCTAAGCACGAGAGGCCGGGGCACATTGCGCACGCGCTATCCGAAGGCAGAAAGAGCAGATGAGGCCAAACAAGAAGCCAGTGGTGGCCTTCACTTGGTGGTCAAGGGCTGGCCGAGACGCCAAAGCCAGGAGAATAATTTCGCCGCTACCTAAATTCTCGCGTACTATAGAAGAAGGCGTGGTGCGTGTTAAAGGCCGGTGTGCGCAACCCACTTAGCAACCGGGAGCTTGCCCGATTAGATCGAAGGTGAGCGCCGTCTCGTCGAGCTGAGGCGCCGGACCAGGTGTTTTCCTTCATGCCCTAAGAGACAAGGATAGGGAAGATATGGCTATGATCATTAGGATCTCTCTCGGAGGTCATTCATATGGTTATGGTTGCAGACGCTTAAGAACAACATATGAGGATAGGCTCGAACTCCGACTCAAGATGCCGACTCTTCCAACCCACTTCCTCCATAATTCTGTCAACCTACAGCCCAATTATAACAACCACCGAGGCTAAAGACGAAGCATCAAGGCGGTATATTGCCAAGACTCCTGAGGGTGTCAGGGCTGGTGAATGTAGCTTTGTGAGCCTACCATTTTTATTTTATTTTTTATTTTTTTGGGAAACTTTGTAAGTGGCACCGTTTGGCCATTAATACATATATACTTTATTTGTAATCCTCAAGCATACTCGCTTACTGGATCAAGATCTCAACAAGGTACGAGCCATGTTTTTCGTAAAACTCTAGTAGATGGTAATCAGGACAGAATCAGCGACAACAACCGTGACTGTCTTTTGATACAATATAACAAACTCAGATTCGGGTCTTTTAGATGCTAGCCAGACAACAACCGTATCTAGTTTTTTAGATGCTAGTCGGACAACAACCGTATCTGGTCTTTTAGATGCCAACCGAAGAACAACCGTATCTGGTCTTTTAGATGCCAGTCGAACAACAACCGTATATGGTCTTTTAAAAGTAATAGTAGATTTTAAGAGGAAATATGTAAGCTATAATCTTTTTATTGAAAATAAATTCTCAAAGCACATATCATCATATATTATGTGTAAGGTATTCCACATTTCGGGGAACAATCTGCCTACCCGGCCGCTTTAGTGCTTAAGAACCCGTTGTCCCTACTCGAACCACAGTGTAGGGTCCTTCCCAGTTTAGTTGGAACTTTTTATCCGTTGGATTAGCCGTGTTTTCAAAAACCCTTCTAGGACTTACCTTCAGCTGAATCTGATGCAAGACACACTAGTCAGGTAGCTCTCGTCAACCCCACCGGTATGAAGCTATACTTACAACTCGTTGCCTCCGGTTCACACCCTTGTTTGAGATCTTGATTACGACTTCAATGTTTGCTCTTCAGCAGAATTTTCATCTCACGGTGAGACCTCATTTTCGAGGCATGAGAAGCCCATTCCGTATGTGAGGGCTAATGGTATTCCCCGCCGCTTCCGCTATTATCCATGGTTTCATAACATCTTTGCAGCCACCTGATTTTCTTCAATAATGTAATGCTTTTTTCAAAGCGTTGGGAGTGTTTCGTTGACGTCATCATCATTGTTCGAGGTACCATTTAAGTAGGAGTATGTGCTTTTGATTTTCAATTTATTATAAGTTCATACACCTGACCACGAATCAAGCGGTCCATTGTCCGTTACAATTGACTGGGTATCTGAATGATATTGGTGACGTTTTTTCATACAACCGAACGATCGTGTCTTTGACGGATGTAGTGGCGCCATTTCTATCCACTTACTCTGGGCAGAATGCGGTAAATTAACAATGCCTTCTTCAGTAGTGGTCGATAGCAATGACCCAACTATATCAATGACCCATTGAATGGTATGTCAGCTGTTTACATTGGGTCAGAGTTTACACTGCGCCTATCGCTGGCGCGATCGTTATTTAATACATACATACACAAAATACATGGTCGGCCAAGAGTAGCCTCAGTGGTTTCATGTGCCAATATTCACTGGTTTACGATTCTTGATATCCCATTTGTGGAGTTCGGGCCGCATTATCATTCATTATCAGTGAGGTATTTGTAGATAAATCTCAACTTAGGACAATATATAACCAATCATTAATGAGAGAGAACTGTCTTCGGACTTATCTCAGAGCTACCGCGATTCTTTAGTTCCCTCCAATCCTAAGTGAAGCAGACTATCTAGAGTCATCCATCAAGAATCCACAGATCACCCTTTATTAACTCCACATGATCGACTTCCACTGGATGATATATACGTGGGAGAGTAATGTTCCTTTGGTCATAGATTGACAGGCACACCAAGCTGCCTGTCTTTTCATTGGAGCTTCTTGGGACATGCTCTAACCGCTAAACCGCAAAACTCTCCAAATCACAGTTACCCACACTTCACATACTAAATTACACGATTGCTTCATACTCCTGCTTACTTACTCAAATCACTAAACAGAGAGTCGCTTATGATGATTTTTTCCGAGGATACAAAAATTGCTAGATCAAGTCCGACTATAATTGCTTCATATTCAACTTCATTGTTAGAAGCAGAAATTAATTATACCTCGTTTTATACTCTTGTCATTTTGAACAACTAGTCGGCTCTTATCTGTCGGTTTTCTAAGATTCAGAGTCCACAGATTTGAACTTTCGATTCCATTTCTTGTTATGGAATTTCATGAAGAAGTCAAATCAAACATGTCCTTCAATTCGAGCGGTTTGAATCTGAATGCCGAACTCAATTTTATTCTATTGCCCATCAGCCATTCAACTTTGATGTGCCCAAGCTACTGATAGCTTAAGAATACTCTGTTGAGGCACACTATCAGGTGCTTGAAGTAGGGGCTAAGTTTTAGCGGCGACCGAGGCTAATGTTGCCCGTCGAGATCGTATACCCGGTTTCGCCTTTAATAGGATCTGTTATAAAGAATACGGCTTTCACGCCTATGCTCATCTTCTTTATAAAAGCAGACTCATCAAACATCATAAATAACCACAGGGTATGGTATAAAGAAGCCAATTTTTTCTGAGGCTAGTTAGAAATGAGCTGCCTGGCAGGTACCGCTTGATTGCTACCATGCCTCATCCTCCGCCACCTAAGGAAGTTTCAGAATCCTGCTCCAACCACTTTTCAACTTTGAGATTTCGGAAAAGTGGTCGAGTTTCGTGCCGCCCGCGCGCAACATGCTCCAAAGCTCGTTGTGTGCCAGATGATCGCGTTCATTCCTGGACGCTACACTGATTTAATATAGATCATCAGTTAGTGCCTGATCCGGCCGCCCAGTCATATTGCTACCAATCTCTCGATAGGTTACCCTGTATTTTAAACCGCGGCAATGTTTACGAAAGATATTCATGAACAGCTCGTTCACATCCATGGTGCATCGAATCTGATGATACAGAGTAAAGTTAAACACAAACGACAAATATCCAGCGCTCGGCGAGAGGCATCAACGACCATTCAGTCACGCAGCGTGGGAAGCCGTCTTTCGGCACGCTTACTAGGTCCGTGGTAACACACGCATACCGCCATTTGTCGCCCTTCTTCGGGACGCAGCACGCTGCGTCGCCACTGAAGACATCACCGATAAAATCATAATCGCAGACCACCTCCGCTGAACAATCTGACGGCGACGCGGATGTTGGCCACCTTCTGCCAATAGCTTCGGCACCAAGTCGCTTTATGGGAGGCCAACGTCAATCAATCCCCAGCCACACATCACGAGGCCCAAGCTAATACATCCGTTCCCAACAATACGCGCCGAGCCGTTTTTCTCCGTCGATAATGTGAAAATAACAGGTATCGTTTAATCAAAGCATTGCCTCTAGAGATCCACAACGAAGTGATCCTTTTATTCCGCCTTACTGGTGGTGAGCTATGGTTGTTACGTGGGAACGCATCCCATAGAGATCATTCAAATTTTTATTTTCATGTTCTTGATAGATTACCTAAAGACACACTGATTTAGTTGCTACTGAAGGTCACCTGCCCACGTTAAGAATAATCAACATCGCATATATGTTAATAATACCTTCATCGAAAGCGTTTAAATTTGTCATCGCAAATTTGTGACAGCCCAGTTCTTTCTAAGAATTAGAATAAAACTATATTACTCCACCACCATTACGGCGCGTTTTGGATATCTCCCAAAGGTCAGGCAATGCCATTAAAGCATGAGAGGATTCGCCGCCAATTCAAGATTAGCGGCGCTTCATCTCGCCAGCAAAAATAAGAACAGCACGCAGATCTACCAACAATCTTGGCAGCACAAACCATAAAACAGCGCGTGATGGGCGCACCACATTAATACAAATGACCTTATTCGGCTTATGAGAGAAAGATGGCCGGTCATTCATAGCCCTTCAGCGACCGCCGCGCGGATCGCATTCACTGCCACCGTCGCTCGGGAGCTTTCGCTGGTACTTGATTAAAACATCGTCGAGTCATCTCCAGTATATAGTTATGGCAGGCCTCGCTCAGCGCGCAATCACTCGCTTGCGACTTTTGTTCCACGAATGACTCCTTCGCCATCACTCCCGATGTATCTCCCCGTGGTGCCCCGCGAACTACCAGAACTTAGGCTTCGCATCCGCGTATTTACACCATATCCTGTGGTAATCGCATCTCACAGGATGGGTTTTTAAGAGGGACCGCCAGATTAGCAATAATGAATATGGAAATGAATGAGGCAAGAGTTTCCTGATGAAGATATTCCAGGTAACGCCCTCTTCGCAGGTATCTCCTGCTCGCCGCTTTTCATCCTTTCGTCTGCCCGCATTTACTTTTTCCTTCCGCCACTGCTTCCAGCCGCTTGCTTGTGATCATGACAATTTTGAGTTTTTACAAGGATATTGGGTCTCTGTGTGAACAATATTTTATGCGTTCATTTTAAATAATGATCATTGTATGGGTGAAGTTAATCGGATAATGTGAGTGAAGAACGGGGTGGATTATGGTATTTTCCTACCTCAAGGATCGCCCCATGTCAAAACTTTACCTACTTAACGCTCGCCTAATCTTGTAGAAGTTCACACGTTTCCTTCGTTTTTATTATGTCCGCATATTATATTCTCTTATGCAAAAGACTGAAAGTATAGGTACTAGGAGATAAATACGCAAATTAAAGTTTGTTGAACGACTAACGAATTGGCGGAGTTTATGGAACTGCCAAAGATCGACTTTGCATCAGCCCGAAGACTTTTTGCATAATTCAAGATCATTCCCGGGCCAAGGCTTAGGAGTCAGTCAGCTTGCTGTAGTGGAGCATGTGGTCATAAGGATCAAGCAGAGCCATCACTGAGCTTATGTCGCATGATGAACCTCTGCGGCTCGTGAATCCAAGACGGTCGCCCAGAGAAGAGAGTATGTCATTAGACCCGATCGCGGCTGCAGCGCATGTGAGCACAGGGCCCCGTCACGACGTGTGTAACGCCGGCTGCATGGGCATTATGCCCGTAGGTAAAGTAAATGTGTTCCTGAGTCAGTCGCTGATTCCGACCGACTATTGGTCATAACAGATCACCATGAATCGCTTAATGCAAGGTGATGAGTATCTCCGCACCATCTATCTTTGTCGCTTTTCTTTCTGCTTTCGTGAGGATCAAAACCGAGATTAGTCATCCGTCATCGAGGTGGCTCATATCGCCGAGGGCGATGATCTTCTTTCCGCATAATCATCGATGTTGTCACTTAACATTCAGTGTCTCTCAAGTCAAGATCACGCCTTTTCTCTACTTGGGATCGTAGATTCATCGCTTTCACGCCATACGTCGCAGCGTTCCCAATTCCTTCGTCGCGCCTTCCGCTTTCTTCTCCATATCTTAACGCTTACCAGAAGAAATTGATCTTCAACGATCGGATCACCGGGTCAAGAAGATTGAATCAATGTCGCACTTAATCAAACGCGGAGGGAACCACTGAACTACTTCAATGCGTGAGGCTTTGATAATTTGCTGAGCTAAGCCCTTCAGATGGTTTGTTTAGCAGACTTTGTCCATTCTCACAGAGCGCCAAATGCTCCGACCTCGGTTCCTCCGATCTCGGGGCATCGCAGAGCGCTGTGAACCTACAAAGCAAGGGTCCAGAACAGGTCTACCGCCTTCGATGCCCAGGGTTAGCAAAAAAGGATGGAGAAGACGGTGAAGCCGATTGTGTAGTTAGAATCACACTTTTCCCAATGGTTTTTCTCATACTTGAATTTCCCTGATTTTGGAAAATAATCTTGTGGATTTCTAAGATAGAATCTTTTCTTCATCCAGACTAATTCTCTCCTAATTTGAGGATAACTTCACCGATCTAATGATAAAATTTGACTTTCCCTTATCACTGATCATACCTTATTTAGATTGTTTGAGATGAACAGATCTGCATGAATATCTCAGAAGCGTACGAATCGACCAGGGACACTCAGGATTCGCACTTTGAGCGTTGTGTTTTTCCATCTAAGTAACCCCCATATGGTTTTGAGGTAACAGATTGTTTTGGGCTCTATTGGGGTTTGAATCTAATGGGCTCGTGCGACTGTCATGCCATTGGATAGAGTTGGGACCCAAAAGTCATGATTGGCAAGAATGGCTACAGAGGTGACCCAAAACATTCTTATAGTAGCAAAGAATAAGGACCTCAACAGAGGCAAAACTATGAAAGACTTAATAGTGATCAGGAGACAGCTGGGGTAGTAAGGAACCTACCGACTAAACATAGATCCCATGTCCTAGCTTGATTGTTTTCATCTGACGTCTCCAGACGTAACTCCTCCTCCTCCTCCTCTGTTGATAGAGACAGACTCCCTAGACGTGCTTCCATCGAGGATGGTTGTTGTTAGACTGGAAGAAAGCGTCGATGGTTGCAGTCAGACTAGGTGATTGATATCGTTGATCAAGACGTAAAAAACAAACAAGAAAAAACCCTAACTGAGTAGGGACAAAGAAATCCTAATAGAGTAGGGATGCCGTCCAAATATACGAGCATTAGTGTATGATTAATTATGACTCAAATAAATATACATTTAAATCTATTTTTGAAAACATAATCTTAGGATGAGGATTAAAATGGTGCCTTAAAAACATATCAAAATTAAGAAATTTTGGAGTAATAATCCATAAATTGTGTCCTAATTATATTTTGTAGTTAGACAAAAATTGTATTTATAAACATTCTTAAGGCTATGTTTACTTCCGAAAAAAATGAAGGAAAATATAAGGGAAAGAAAATAAAAAGGAATAATAGATGGAAAGAAAAGTTTAGAAAAATACAAAATTTTAAATTTTTCATTAGACAACCAAAATATAGGAAACCCATTTTTCCTAAAGCTATGTTTGGTAAAAGGAAATGCAAAGGAAGAAAATAATTGGAACAGGCATAGTAAGAAGAAAATAGAGTAAGAGTTAAAACAATAATTTGAGGAGATTATTTTATTTGTTACTTCAATCTCATTTTATTTTATTTTTAACTCATCAATATAATAATTAAATAATTTAAAAATATGTAAGTTTCTAAATAATTTTATTCATATTTAATTTTCTTTGAGATTTTTTGTTGGACAATCAATTGTATGAAAATTATTTTTCTTAGCATTTTTTCTTTGTTTAATACTTTACAAGAACCAAACACAATCTAACATATAAATTTATAACCAAAACTTAAGCATTATGGCTGTTAGTTAAAACTAATAATATGTTGTCCATAAAAAACTAATAAAGTATATAAAAGAGACAATATTATATGATAAGATGTCCTAAATTAAGTAACATGAATTGTTAAATTGTCTCATAAAGTATATATTTAAATAATTTTAAGATATCAAATTGATTGAGACAACATTATGTGATGAGATATCCTATATGAAATTGCATGTATGTTAAATTGTCTCATAAAACATATTATATTTAAAGATTTTTGGGATATCAAATAAATTGAAATTATCATGATAGATGAACCTTAATGATTTATGCTTTCTATTTGCTCTCATATTCAATTATGTTGAATGTAGTTGAAAATTTACCTTTGTCAACTTTTCCTATTAATTGATAATTATACAAAGAAATGATGTTATGTAAAGGTATGATAATTAACTATCAAAATATATATTGTGATATAATGTGTCACAAATTATGGATTATGGTTGTAAAATATTATTTTAGGACTTGATACGACCAAGTTGCTAAAAAGAATAGATGTCATTGTTACTTCTCTTTCAAAATCAAATATCCTATTATTATTGAGGACATGAGTTTATTGTTTTGTTGTTGTATATTAGATAATTTAGAAATAATAGTGTTAAATTTATTGATTACGTCTATAACTTATATTTGGAAACTTAATGATGAAAGGAGTGTTACTAAGACGTTGAATGTCACTTGAAAGTTATGAGTATTCAGCACATTATAGTATTAGTCTCATGATGATTGTTTATTTGGCACTCTGAGCTCATTTACCTACTATTTCTGATATGAATTTTATGAATCATGTTTTGTATGATTGGTATATATACATAAATACATTATGTGAATTAAACAGGATTTTGTATGTGACAAAGATATTATTGTTGGCCCATTATCAAATGTCATATTAAACAAGACTAGTATTGTTATATATGGAAAGGACTATGACGATAAAGTGACATTCGACCACACCATGATCCTTTTTATTTTCTTTGCTTAGTAATGACTTTATGATATGACAATTAATATATATATATATATATATATATATATATATATATATATATATATATATATATATATATATATATATGTGTGTGTGTGTGTGTGTGTGTGCGCGCGCATTATGTTTTTTTATTTAACCATAGTGATAAATAATATCATATGGGCCAAGTGGGAGAATATTATATTTTCCTTTCATGAGCACAAAAGTGGGCAAGCAATATGAAAAGTCAAGTGGCCCACATGTGATTACCAATTAATGGTTTAATAAAATAAAGAATAATATCTTTGGTCCATAAAATGTAATTTCCTTTATTAACACCTTGATGGATGGTGTATTTAAAGAGAAACACTAATAGGAATGAGCCATCTCTCAACAGGGAGAAACACAATTCTTGATGATTACGGGATAAAAATCACAATTCTTGTTTTGGTATGTGATTCTGAAAATCGACCTGATCAAAAGAACTTGGCTATAACAATGGCTAGTGTAATTGAAGGAGCACTGGAATTCCATTTTGTGGGGTGGGCATAATACCGTCCACGATCTTCTCATTGGGAAGAAGCAATTCCCATTTGTATCTCTTGACAACGTTGTGAAGGAATGTTAGAATTGCGAATCTGGCATACTCTTTTCCAGGACACATCCTCGGCCCCCCTCCAAATGGCACGAACGCAAAAGGAGGTGGCGATGATCCATTCCCATTCCCTTCCTCGTACCTTGTTGGATCGAACTTCTCTGGGTCTCGGAAGTATGCCGGGTTTTTGTTTGTGGTGCTCACTGTCCAATATACCTGCAAATTAAATTATCCAAAAAAATTGTTAGTATCTGTTAATACCGTAACAAATGGTTTGCAATCAATCATATAAACATCATCCAATTTAGACATGCATAACGAGTACTTTTTTTTCAAGAGAACTTTTCCTGAATGAGACCATAACTTTTTATCAGCAGTACCTTCCAGCCTTTTGGAATGTTGTAACCGGCGTAGGTAAAGTCCTCAAGAACAGTCCTGAAAGTTCCTTGAAGTGGGGGTGTGAATCTCATCACTTCATACACTGTATTCCACGAGTACTTCATCTTCTGCATATCATCCCATACTAGAAAATCTCCAGGCTGCTTGGTGGCAGCGATCTCGGATTGCTCTGATTTTCAAGGAAATCAATCAAGCCCGTTAACCAAAACACAAAAATGATTAGAAAAAAAACCATTCTTACCTGCCAAGATCTTGCTGTAGATATCAGGCCTCTCTCCAACATGCTTCATGAGGAAAGCAATAGCGGTGGCAACAGTGCGGTACCCAGCAGTTAATAAACCCATGGTGTTTCCAGCAATCTCAACCTCGGGCATCAATCTGCCGGTTGAGTCGGCGGCAACGATCATATGTGATAAAATATCACGCATGGGCTGTCCAGCTGCTATGGCGACTTTCTTCTCCTTGATGACGGCCAGGAGCTCCTTGCGGATAGCTGCTGCGGCCTTGCTAGCTTTATGAAACCCAGTCCCGGGGATGCTCAAAGGGATAGAGTGCATACCCTCGGTAATATCATCGAAATTGGCGACAAGCCCGGCGATCCTTTCAGGGTCGTCGGTGCCGAGGAAGAAGCGGGAAGCAAGAGTCAAGGTGAGAGTCTTGGCGAAAGGGTAGACCTTCACTTCCTTCTTCCCCTCCCAGTGAGACTGCAGCAGCTGCTGGGCGATGGAATCCATTTCCCCCAGGTAGTGAACCAGCGCTTCCGGCTTCAAAAACCCAGGCGCCCTTAAGAGTTTAGCCTTGGTGTCCCTGGTCATCGGCTCCGGAGCAGCAGCACCCTGGCCGTATGACCTGAATATTTTCTGCATCGAATGAGGGCGAAATGCGGTGAAGTACTTGCCCTCATTGGACTTGGAGAACAGAAACTTGTGCCCCTCAGGCCCACAAACCACCACAGTCTTCTCACCCAATATCTTTGTCTTGAATATGTCGGCTGAGTACTTCTTCATCCTATCTGACACAAATTTTTCGTGTTTTCCAAACAGAAACTCCAGGGTTTCACCTATAATAGGCCATCCCAAGCTCCCCGGAGGCAACTTCTCGACATCGTCACCGGATTTTCGGAAAAAATTAAAGATGAAAAGGCCAAGAAAGAGAAGCGAAATAGCAACGGAGAGGGGCAAGCTCAATACCTCCATAGCTACTTTTCTTGATAAGTGATAGTTAAGAAAGCAGCGATGGAGGGGTTTACATAGAAAAAGTAGAGGTAAAACTATGTTACGGAGTCTCCCTTTCAATTTAATTGAAAAATAAGGATCAAAAAACATAAAATCAAAGTCAGATCTATTGATTTAAAAAATATTCATAAAGCCATTGACAAATCCTGCAGACAAAGCATCTATTTTGATAGGAGATCTTATCCAACACATACGATAAGACCCAAATTATCGGCGCCAGACTCCAAGCATTTATTTGGGACTCATCAAATATTTTATCATTTTTTTTTTCGGGATAAATGATATTTTTTTTTTTTTTTTATCATTTTATCATTTTTTTATCATTTTTAAATATTTTATCAAATATTTTATCATTTTTATTAAATAATTTTTAAATTAAGGGACTTAACCTTTATTTCAAGTCTTTTAATCCTAATTTTCCAAATGAATTAAAAAGAGGAAACCATAACATAATTTTCCCAAAAGAAAAAACGATCACCCCGTAACTAATACGGCCTGATCCGCCAAGAGATGCTTCAGTGACTGTTTTTCCATTTTGGTAGGTGAGTCATCCAGTCCTAGTCAGTGTGAATAAAAAGCAGCTTTGAATAATTCAAAGAATCTAGACTTGGTAATCGTTTAATATGTGGACTCACAACATCCTAATGACTGTTACAAGGTGACTATATGAACTGAGTAACAACACTCACAAAAAAGAAATATCTTAATGAGTAGTAATGAGTAGCAATGAGGTAATTTAGTTTACTTATAAAATGTTGATATCTCAAAGGATTCTAAAGTTTCTCTATTTCAGATAAAACATATTCTAATACATGTGAAAGGTCTTAAGAATCGTTATTATTATTATTCACCCTGGGTGATTTTTATGTTTAAAAAATAAAATAAAAAAATGAATCAAATAAGTTCTTTCTGTCTTTCTCTTATTCTCGTTATTTTTTAAAACAAAACTACAATTTTCAAAAATTATAAACAAAAAAGACCATAAACTTCACATGTCTGCGTAAAGATAAATTTTCTCCACCAACATATTTTTGGATCATCAATATATAATTTATATTTTATTAAAATAAAAATAATTATAAAATAAAAGCATATTTTATTATTTTATTGTTAACATTAATGGTTTTTTTTTAAATCCTAATAGTGATGGGTTAAATTATAATAAAGATAAAATGGAATAAGATCTAGTCGGTATTCAAAAAAAGGAATAATTGATGTGAATAATTTCAACTTTCACCTATCTTCTTTGATCAGTCCATGATATTTTTTTGTTTTGGTTCCAATGGATCGATGACCGGATAAAAGAGTAAAAAAAAAAATCATATGTGACATCTTTTTGGCCACACGTAATTATCTAATTAGCTCCCAATTTTTAAAAAATAAGTTTGGATCCTCACCTCCTATTGTCTCTCTCGTCTTTCCCACCACCATCACCTCTTCTCGCATATGGGCTGGCTATAGCAACATGCGACCCCTACCCCCTACAACCGGTGATCGTTTAATATGTGGAATCACAACATTCTAATGGTTATTACAAGATGACTTTATGAACCGACTAGCAACACTCACAAGAAAGAAATATCTTGATGAATAACAATAAGGTAATTTAGTTTAGTTATAAAATATTGATATCTCATAAGATCTCCTAAAAGCTCTTTATTTTGGTACAAGTTTAATATTCAAAATATATGGGAGTGTTACTGTTTACAGTCAAGCATACCTGATTTATTTATAAATAAAAAAGAAAAAGAAAAAAAAAAAAAAAGTGAAAAAGAGAAAAACCAATGCCAAGGTTGATGTACAATTGCTGACCACCCTGTAATTATTAAGGCGGCTTAGTCTGCCAAGAGTTGAAAGTGACCATTTTTTCCATTTTGCTAGTCAAGTCTTCGATGCAACGAAAAACCGGCTTTAATTTGCATGGATTATTTTCCCAAATGACGCAGGAAAAGTGATGCAATCAGTCCCCATCCTTAGTCTCCCTACCTAACATTTTTCCCATTTCGAGCAATAGATTATTAGGGTTTATCTTTACTAACATAAATTTTGGTAGATATATTATTTGATATTGACTTTTAACCTAATATGGAAGTGACTCTTCACAAGTATCCCTTAACGTGTTAATATTTTTATTTTAGTCCAATAACAAAATAAATTTATTGTGTCTCTATACATATAAGAGGACCAAATTGCAATTTGATACATAAAAGTCTTTTAATCAAAAATCAACTTTAGGAGATCCACTGAATTTAGGCTAAGTTCACTATACATATTAATCCCATATGAGCCCACAAATGGATCAAATAATCCAACACTTCTACCTTAAGCCAAGGGTCGGAAAAAAACCATAACATCTCTTCCACCTTAAACTGTCGTTCTCATTCAAATGGGGAAGAAAAGCTTGTTAAATCCTAAAACTCCAAAAATCCTTTTACCCTTTGACCCTTAAAACCCTAAAATTAATCCTAAAATCCTTTAAAGGTGAAGGGCGTCTTCTACGTGGGGATAACGAAGGAAGATGAATTATTTTGAAATGAGTCATTGTGTTAGTTAAGAAATTATTTTGAAAGGAAAATACTTAGAGAAATCCTTCATTTGAATGCCCTTGGAGATCATCCAAACGAACTACACAAACAAGTCATAGACGACCCAGGCTTCCGGACGCATTGCAAAAACAAGTCATATAAGGTTGATGCGTCCAGACACATTAGCCTTCTATGACTTTGTTTGTGCAATGCGTCCGAATGAAAGCTTTCTTAAAAATGTAACACCTTTTATATGTTAATGTAACATGCTCATAACATTAACGTAATAGATTTTTCGTTAATGTAACTTTGTTTTCCAAATTTAACTAAATATGAAACAATTACAAAAGTTCTTCATTTTACATCACATAAGACAGTTTCTTTGATATTACACTAAGTATTTTCCTTTCAAAATGATTTCTTATTCAACACAATGACTCATTTCAAAATAAACTCTATTCGCCTTTCATCTCTAAAGGATTTTAGTGTTTTTGGGGTTTAATGATTGAAGGATTTTAGGGTTTTAGGATTTGACAAGCTTTTCTTTCCCTTTTGAATGAGAACGATAACTTAAGGTTGAAGAGAGGCTAAGGTTTTTTTTTTCTCCCCTCAAGCTTAAGGTAAAAGAAGAGATGATGACTTTTGTGTCTTATCAAAGGGTTTACTATTCAAGTGCATGTTTTTAAAATTAGGTGGCCAATAATTTTTTTTTTGTGTCTTAGGGGTGTTTGGTTATATTTTCATTCTTATTGGTGCTTCAATGCCCCTTGACATAATTCCCCTTTTTTAAATACACTTTAGTTTCTTTCCCTTTTGAATAAGACTTAAAAATTAATTTTTGCTATAAATAAAGAGTTGCATTCATGAGTTGAATGAAGACATTCAACTAAGATGACCTTAAAGATTCATGAATGTGTATTAACTTATAAAGGCCATTTATTAGTTTCCATTTAATGGAGAACAATTTGAGGCCTATAAAAGGCCCTACCATCCTTCGTATTCGACAATCTAGAGTAGAAGAAATCCCTACGTATAGTCTCTCCCTTTCTCCTTCTCATATATCTATTTTCTAAATTCTCTCACTATCATTACTTCTCTTTTTTTGACTTATAAACAAAGAGAAAAACATATTTTTCTTTAAATCTTAAGTTTTATAACATAGTTCACAACACGTTATCAACACGAGTTTGTTTTGAAGAAAATAATTATCTATCTTGAATCCTTGATTCTAAATAAATTATTGAACTTTTGATGAAGAATCATCAATATAGTCTAATTGGGTTTGAACAATTCCCTCAAGTGAACTAATATCATCCCAAACTCGTGGACATGGATGAGAATTGGTCATGGTTGTAATCATGGAAGAAATTCCCAATACCATATTGATGATCCCTCAAATCCTTGGAAAATGAAAAACTTCACCACCATAAGTGGATTAATATTAAGGTAAAATGGGATATACATATGATATAAAACTTTAAAAAAAAAACCATGAGAATAATAATGAAAGAGTATTGGTCACATAAGTGTTGTACGCCTAAACATTTGACTGACCTTTACCAAGTATCAATGAAAGAAAATGAAAAGATATAGAAATGAACTTTTACCGATAATGATGGGTTTAACCTAACTTATTATGATGTTGATTTCTTTAGAGGTCCTAATGAAAAAACATATTATTTGATGAATCATAAAAATATTGCTATTGAGCGATGCTTTCTATATCAAAATTAAATAAAATATCATTTTGTTATTACATCTATCACATTGCTATTTTTATTATCTATCATTTTTTACTAGTTGCATCTAAAATTCATGTGTTATTGATCTCAAAATGAATGAGGATAATGTATGTCTTGTTGATTGTGCAACCACACACACAATTCTTCGAGATAAAAGATACTTTCTAGATTTGACATTAACAAATGTCAATGTAAATACCATATCTAGTACTGTAAAGTTAGTTGAATGCTCTAGAAAAGCAAACATGCTGCTACCAAATGAAATTAGATTTCATATCAATGATTCGTTATATTCTAGCAAATCTACAAAGAATTTGCTTAACTTTAAAGATATCCATAGAAATAGATATCACATTGAAACCATGAATGAAGATAATATATAATGTCTTTATATTACATCTATTGTTTCAGGTAAGAAACTTGTTTAAAAACTCTCAGTCATCTCCTTTGGGTCATATCAAACAACTATAAAGTATTGAGTCTTCTGTAGTCGTGAGCCAGAAGTTCAACGACCAAAGACTTTTATTCTTTGGCATGACAAGCAAGATTTGTGAGACCCTGAATAAAGTAAAATGATGTATTACTCGTCGCAAACTTAAATTTCTCTCAGATCCTGACGACACCACACGCTGGTCATAATTGAGTTCGCCTTGGCGAAATCTAGGTACATAGGTCACCCTCATTAATTTCCAAGAAGGTCGGAATTGCACGTATTTCGAGACAAACGGACAAATGAGAGGGTTACACGTGGCATGAATATGCATGCCATGTGGCACCTGAGGAGAGGACACTTGGGCATCAAGGAGCCAAGTGTCACACTTCATCTCTGCATGAGAGATAGTGGTGGGAAAGTGGGCAAGGAATGACATGTGGATGTTATGTGTCATGAGGAGAGAAAGAAGAGGTGTTCTACACCTGGGATAGTATCTCCACCCAAAGAATTTGTCTTGCTGGGAAAGACAGGAGAGAAAGGGAAAAAAAGAGTGTAAGAAAAGAGAAAAAGAAAAAGAAAAGAAAGAAGAAAGACAATGGAAAGGAAAGAGAATCTGAGATTTCTCCTGATTAACAAACAGAGACAAGAAGAATGAACTGATCTCGCACTTCGAGAGGTAGGGTTCTCTACTTTGGTTAATCTTTGTTTAAGAGCCATGAAATGGTTACGGCGCTTAGCCCGAGTAAGTGGGTCGTGGTTTAAAGAATAATTTCGATAGAAATTATCATGGTCGAGACCGATTTCTAGGTTCACGTAACTGCAGCTCAAACTGATTGCGGGTACCGTAGTTCGGGATCCGAGTAGGATGATCTGGCGTGTGTCGTATATGCTATTCTCTCGAGATTAAGATTGAAATCCGCCAGGTGTTATCGCTTGTTTGAATAACATAATGTATTGTGTGAGAAAATGATGTTAATATATATGCATGCTTGTTATATATTAACGGATGCTTCGTGTGAAGCATGTATTATGAGTGTCGTGATGTAGTTCCCATCATGCATGTAAATACGAGATATTATAGCGTTGACATTATCATTGCATGCACTGCACACAAGGCAGAATCAAAAGTGAAAGGTAATGAACAAACAGCGTTTCGAGGGTTGTCCAATGTGATTTGAGGGGTTGTCCAATAAATTATATCTGGCGTCATTCCACCGAACTTATCGCTGTCCAATAAAGGTTCTCGAGATGGTCCAATGGTCGATAATTCTGAGGTGGTCCAAGTGGTTTACTATTCTGAGGGTCAGTCTAAATGTGCAAAATATTCAAGAGGGGTCAGTTCGACATCGTGAGGTTGTTCAATGGGTTTCAAAATAAAAGCTTTGCTTTGAAATAGTTTTCATACATGGCAAATTTGCTGCATGAGTCGGGTGGCATCGCATGACATAGACATTCATATAGAGGTATGCATATTTTATATGAATGAGGAATGATTTGGACATGTCATCAGACAAGCAGACTAGTGTGGAGTACCTTGTAAGAGATTTTCTCACGGCATACCACCCGTTGTGGGAAAAATATTTTCAGTAATCGAGGTACACCAAGAGAAGGCACTTCATGAGGTCTTAGTCAGAGGAAGATCTAAGCACGGCTTTACTGTGTTTTGTAAAATTTCAGAAAACAGCTTTTGTTTAAACAGAATCCATTGGCCAAAATTTTGTACTTAGATATAAATGTCTGTAATTAAACCTCGTATTATTATATGTTTAATACAATTTGGAAAGGGTTGTATCTCACGAGGGGATATTTGGTTGTATCCAACCATAGGAAGTCGCTTTCATTTCGATCCCATGACAGTTTAACTTTGGGCATTGATTTTTGTCAGAAGTAAAGAGAATTTGGCCCCGTTTTTCCCCGTATATTGTGTTCCATCTAGCTTGATGTGTGCTTTCGAATCACCCAAATCGGACTCCTACAAACAAGTTATAGCCTTTACTCGAAAGGGTCCGGAATGAGTCGCGTCGAAGCTTTTCCGGCCGAGCTCGCCAAGGATGAGCCGCATGGTACGAGCCGACCTCCTTCGTCGGGTTCTTCCGGCCGAGCTCAGCAGGAATGAGTTTCTACTGCGGCCAACTTCTGATGACCATAACTTTCTTGTCCGGTCGTTTGGCGTGTTCGACTCTATGGAAAGTTCTCAGCCTGTAATCCATCTATATATGGCTCAATATAACTGAAGCTCATATCAGGTTCGAAAAGAGACGAAGATGAGGTACCCGCCTCTGGCTTCGGTGACGCCGCTTGTCGCTTCGCGTGGAAGCGCCTAACTGATGACCATAAATCTCCCTGGTCCGGGAGTCCGTTTATGCCTGACTTGCAAGTTCTCAGCCTGGGGACCCAACCATACGCCCGCACGGCATTCAAGGCTCATAGTTTCGTGCTGATCATCGTACCTGCGCACCTAATTAGTAAAATCTTGAATGAGATGGACTGTTATGTGTCATTGCTTAATAATTGAGTGACACGTTAATATGCGTGAATGAGACTATTATATAGCTTGTTGAAGGATACTTATGGAGAAAAAAAAAAAGACCCTCGGGATTTGGGGTGTCACAAGATTACCTTGGGTCTTCAATGATGTGGAGAATCACATTTGCCCAATGGATACCCACGTGTTTCTTGCTCAAAAGATAAATTGATAGTTAGACCATCCTTTAGCAAAGTCACATTGAGTCACTTGTCTTTTTCAAAAGAATACACAGGGATATATATATGGATCTATCCATTCACCATGTGGATCTTTATGTTACTTTATGGTTTCAATAGATGTTTCTATGAGGTGATCAATTCTTTCTACACGAAATATTGTCTTTGTTAGACTCCTTGCACAAATGATTAAATTGAAGGGCTTTCAATTTGTATCTCATACAGAAGTACAACGGAATAATAAAAAAAATCGAAAAAACCCAACCATAGGATTCGTCTTGGATCATCAAAACCGATCAAAGGAAGACAAAGATCAATACCTTTTGGAGAAGATGGATATGATCAACCTCCTTTGGTGTAGATTTGCAACAAACCAAAACATACCAACCTAGGCACACCTCCAATGGTGTTCCGCATGAAGGTTCAAGAGAGAAACCTCCAAGGGATTAAACACGAACAAGATTTGGTGCTAGCTAAAAACTATGTTCGTAGAGAGGGAAAGAGCTTAGAGAGAAAAACAAATTCCCTCTTCCTATCTTTCAAAAAGTGGCGCTCTAACTCTTAGGGTTCTGATCATAACCCTTATGACTTGATAAAATGACCAAAAGGGGCATGCTTACGTTGGAGAAGGCGGCTATTGTTAGAGAAGTGCTCTAAAGGCCATCATCTTTAGCACTTGTTGTATATCTTATTTTAATTAATAAGAAGGCTTCTTCATTACTTTGATATTCATTTGCTCTTTGAATTGATATCGATCTTAAATCAATTAATGAAGTCCATGATACATTATATAGCACGAAGGAAATCATAATGTGATAATGATAATGAGATTCCTATCACGTGTAATTACGCCGATCTAAGCTTATCCCTACCATAATCAACAAGTACACAATGTTGTGATTCGGATAGACTAACACATGTTGTACTCCTTGATTTGATCAAGCAGTTTGTCTCATAAACTATGATCATCATGATGATTAAAGTAGACAAGTGAATGCTTGCTAAGAGTAGTCAAGTACATAGGAAACTTGATATGAGACAATCATATGAATTATCTATTACGTGTAGATGATAGTCACATCATAGCAATGGTACAAGTTGCTAAGTTTTGAGGGTGACATCTCATGCCAAAAGCAACAGAAAAAAAAAAAAAACTCAACAAAAACCTCCCAACGATCTCTGGGGTGGCATCACCCGCTCATACCAAAGAGAACGCGAGATTACCTCAAGGCTTCTGGGCTTTCAAAACTGACCCACTGTCAGTAGCGAAGACCGAAGCGAACCAAGTCCTAGGTTCGCCTATAACTATATCCACATGAAGAGTGGAGCCGACAACTTCCAAGGCCACTCTGCCTCAAGTCTCTATAGCCAAGTCTTTCGATTCAAGAGGAAGCCAAACCCGGGGCCTCACTAAGAGAGCTCTTAAGAACACCTCTTAAACTTCTAGAACACTTTCAAGAGAGAAGTGAACAAATGGGTTTATCTTGTGGTTTTCCATAAAGGTCCTTTATGAAAACCTAGCTAGTGAAATGTCTAAAGTGTCCCTTACTTTATGGGATAGGCTACACGCACGCTTATGCACTACAGTTCCTTCATGGGCCTTAAGCCAAAGAACAAGCCCAAGCATGCTATCTCTCTTAGTGAGGGTCTTAGAACCTGAGATTTCACTAATCCTATGACATTCCATTATCGAGATTGATCTCCCTCATATTTGGATCACATCCAAAACCATTTCATATCAACTCTACATTCTTCTATGTGTGTGACCCATTAGGTTGTTATGTTGGCCACTTGATTCAACCATTGAATCAAGCAAAACATGAGCGGTATCTAGCAACACATCATGACCCTCAATTGACCAAAAGAGTCGGTAGTCTAACTACAAACCCTTTCATAGACAAATACCGTGCAATTCATCCTTTCACCAATCTATACCCCACTCGGTTCAAAGCAGAACAATGTGCAACTCCCACCAGATTGGCTACGCCACATCTAGCCTAAGTGATATTTGATCTTGTCCCCGAACTCATTACTCATGAGTTATGCACTTGAAAACACTTCTCATGGCATTTCCACTCTGGCCAGAGATTTCCAAGTAATGATTCTAACAAGAGGCCATAGGTATACCCTCCCTCTATTGGGATTGGTGAATCATTTGTTGGTTACTCAATTACCTTCGAACACCTCAAGTTATACTCGACTATCATCCAAAGAGCGACTCCCAAGAGTAAATATGATTGGTAAAGTACGTAATCAACATTCAAGATATCCTCGAGCACCTCAAGCTCCAAGATACTCAGACTATTTGTTATGATGTACAACTATCTACATTTAAATAGATAATCCATATGATTGTCTCATGACAGATCTCCAATGTACTTAGCTACTCATAGTAAGCATTCACATGTCAACTCTGATCAACTCATGATCATAGTTTATAAGATTTATTGATTGATCCAATCAAGGAGCAAGACATGTGCTAGTCTGTTTGAATCAATAGTGTCCAATCTCGTTGATTCTATAACTAGAGATAATTCAGACACTAACATAATTGCACATGACAGGAATCTTATTATCATGATTTCCTTCATTCTATGTTATGTATCATGGACTTCATTAATTCAATTGAAGATCTATATCAATTCAACGTATAAATATCAAATTAATGAAGAAGCCTTACATATTAAACAATATGTAATGCATACAAAAAGTGCTAAGGGCTATTACCTTTAGAGCACTTCTAACACAAGTATCCTTAAACTTGAGGTATTCAAGGTTATCTCGATGTTGACTGCGTGCTTTAACTTCATCTATTGCTACCGTTGTGGTGTCGCCATAGATGACGACGTACATCTCGAGCGCTCAAAGGTAGTTGAGTAGCCAACAAAGGATAAACCACTTCTGATAGAGGTAACATATAACCCACGACCTTTTGTCAAGGTCGTTACTCGGAAATCTCTGGCCATAGTGGATATGTCATGAAGAGTGTTGATGAGTCCTAAACTCATCTAGTTTTAATCAATTTTTTTGGCATGTTTCTAGAAATTTATGAGCAATTTTAATGTTGGATTATGGAATATTCACCAACTTTGTGTTTTATGTGTTTTAAAATGAAAAACAGACAATTCCAAGATAGCGTTAAAAATTAAGGTAACTGTCGCTGACAGACCTCACAAAGCCGCAGGGGGTTATGTCGCAGTCAGAAGCTGCTATGGCAACAAAGATCGTTGAACTCAAACTGGAATCTGCCGTAAGACAAACTTGCTACCGCGACATGTCAGCGCACGATAAAGAACTGGTTAAGATGGCGTAAAAGCCTGTCGTGACAAAGACAACTCCTCGTAGCAACACAAAATCTCGTGAGTTATGCTTGGAAGACAAGAGATAACTTTGTCACTACAGGAGCTGACGCCACGACAAACACAACATAGCGCCAGTCAAGTATGTCGCTACAAAGAAATCTATCAATACACAAAAGATGAGAGAAGAATATAAGATGAATGTTGCGACGCAGAAGTAGAAAACACAATGAAGAATCAAGGCGTAGATCTCCGTCGCAACAATGATCAAGCAAAGGTACAGTTTCATTCTCAATAATCAAATTTATGTCGCGACAATAAACGCTGTAGAGTAAGAGAATTCTGTCACGACAAAAGAAAACTATGTCGCGACAAAAAATGGAAGAGAAATGAAACCATCCAAGACAAGTTTGTCGGGACAAGGATTTCAATGTTGCAACAAACAGCCCAACCAACGACAAGAATCATAGAAGAAAATATTGTCACGACAAAGAAAAAGTCTATCAATGACATCGAAGTTCGGGCCCAACAGCGTAAGATAACAAACCATGTCGCGACAAAGAAAAGTATGTCTAAAATGCACCCATGCAAGATACAGAAACTCGCGCAAGGAAGAAAAGCAATTATTATTCACGGCGGTAGATTGAGAAGAACTATTGCAAAGTATGTCACAACATAGCAAAGGAATGTTGCAAATATATTAGTGAGTCGGAGGTAGAGAATTATGTCGATGCAGATGAAAAGGAGAGAAATGTAAGACCTGTTATGGTTAAATGTATTTGGGAGGATGCTATCTTAACAAGTTGTTATCTAATTAATAGCATGCCATCCCCATTTTGGCACAGATATTCCTATCTCTCTCTTCTGGGCCTAAACCTGGCTCCTGTCTTTTACTCCTCGTGTCTTTGATTGCACTTGTTTTGTCCACATTCTTACTCCTAGAAAAAACAACCTCTAGCCAGTTCACCATGTGTCTTCCTGGTTATTCCTAACTTCGTGAGTGCCATTGGTATGTTATTCTCCGATACACATCAATACTTATCCTCTCGGTGTGACATTTTAGTATCCCTCTTTCTCCTCTATTGAGTGTTCTCATGTTTTTTATGACTTATCACTTCCCTTTATCTCACCTTCTCCAAATCTCCCATCTTCATCAATATATGTCCAGCCTCAACCACTTCAAGTTTATACTCATCGTCCCCGTATTGATATAGAGTCCCTTGCTAACTTATCTCGTGTGCAATCCTCCTCTTCGATGCCGGTCTTGCCCTCTACTAATGATCTCCCTGTTGCATTTCAAAAGGTACTCGTTCTACTCGTAACCCTAATCCTATTTATAATTATCTGAGCTATCACTTTTTATCTTCACCCTACTCTGCATTTGTTTCCAAATTGTTTTTTGTTTCTATTCCTAAAATCATCAATGAGGCACTCTCCTATCCAAGCTGGAGACAGACAATGGTTGAAGAAATGGTTACTCTTCATTTTAATGGCACATGGGATTAGGTCATATTACCTCATTGCAATTCTCACATTGGTTGTTGGGTTTATACAATTAAGGTTGGTCCAGATGGCTAGGTAGAACTCCTTAAGCTTGTTTTGTTACCAAGGGATATACTCATATATACAATTCAAACTATTATGATACATCTTATCATGTCTCCAAGATTGCTTCAGTTTGCCTCTTTCTCTCCATGGCTGCTATGCATTCTTGGCCCCTTTATTAGTTGGATATCAAAAATGTCTTCCTTTATGGTGATATTGCGGAGGAGGTATACATGGAGCAACCACTAGGTTTTGTTTCTCAAGGGGAGTCTAGTTTGGTGTACTGTCTACGTCGTTCCTTATATGGTTTGAAACAATCTCATCAAGCTTGGTTTGGTCGGTTTAGCTTAGTGATTCAAGAGTTTGGTATGATTCAGAGCACAACATACCATTTAATCTTCTATCATCATACCTCTTCAAGGTAGTGCATTTGTTTGATTATTTTTGTGGATGACATTGTTATTACATGCAAAGATCAAGAGGGCATTTTGAAACCAAAACACCTCTTCAACCATTTTTAAACAAAAGACTTGAAGAAACTCAAGTACTTTCTAGGTATTGAGGTAGTTCAGTCTAATTTTGGTGTGGTTATTTCTTAGAGGAAGTATACCTTGGGTATCTAAGAGGAAACATGTATGTTGGATTGTAAGCTTGTGGACTCTTCAATGGATCCAAATTTCAAACTTATACCAAGATAGGGGGCCTCTACAAGATACAGAGAGATATTGTTGACTTGTGGGTAAACTGAACTACCTCACTATCACTCAACCAGACATTTCCTTAGTTGTGGGTGTATTTAATCAGTTCCTACAATTACCATGTGATAGCCACTAGTATGCTATGATTTGTATTCTTCATTCCGTTAAAAGAACACCAAATCAAGGTGTATTGTACGAGAACAAAGGTCATACGCAGATTATTGGCTATAGTGATGCAGACTAGGCAGCCTCACCCATAAACAGATGTTCCACTTCAGGGTATTTTGTGTTTATTAGAAGTAACATAATATCCTAGAAAAGTAATAAACATGATGTAGTAGTCAGGTATAGTGTTGAAGTTCAGTCAAACTATAGCTTTGGTGACATGCAAAATCATATGGCTAAAGCATCTTTTCTGAGAGCTAAGATTTAGGAAGGATGAACAGATGAAGTTCATTTGTGATAAACAAGCAGCCCTACATATTGCATCTAACCCAATCTTACATGAGAAAACCAAGCACATTGAAGTGGATTGTCATTTCATCAGAGAGAATATTGCATCAGGATGTGATCACTAGCTTCATCAATTCAAATGACTAACTAGTAGACATTTTCACTAATTCTTTCAAATGTCTTAGGATTAAGTACTTTGCAAGAAGCTTAGTGCATATGACTTATATGCTCCAACTTGAGGAAGAGTGTTGAGTATCACATATTATTTTGTAATCATCCTTTATTATTCCTTTAATTTTTTTTAATTCTTAAATTTGTTTCATTTTCCATTCTCTTCTTTCATGTATCAACATGTGTATAGACATGTATTGTAATTCAATGAAATAAGAAAATGCCTTTTCCCTTCACATGAGGGATTTATTTTTATACTTTCAAGGGCATTTTGTCCAAAATTGTGGCATTTTCAAGGTTGATTTTGCAAGAGATCATTCTTGCAAATATTTTTGGGATTTGTCCTTTTTAATCCAATTTCTTTTAGTTAAACTACATTAAAATTTAGATGTTTATTTTTAAAACTTTTTATTTAAAACTAACCTGCTTTCTCATAATACTTGATAGAAACGAAGTATTAAAAAACACTTCGTAAACCTATTCAAATTTGGGCGTTGCATTCTTCACACTTTCATTTGGCCATATTTATAAGAACACCACTCTGTCTTGGTCTTCCTAGCGCTCATTACTAAAAAAACATCAGTTTTGCAGGAAAGTAAACATGTCATCAAATAGTATAAGCCAAAACAATACAGAAAACAATCAGAGTAAAAAGGACTACTAATAAAACCTGGAATCTTCCTCTCCCTGACATAGGAACTAGTAGATCAAGAAGAAGATCTCACTTACATTAGAAGATCCAAAAAGATAAGTGTCCATCTTGGGCTGGTTGGGCTGGCATATATAATATGTTAAGAGTTCCGAAATCAAAAAACATTATAGAAAATAAAGGACAAATACATGAACATATGGATCACATTCATCAAGAAAATTGTCTGAAACTCTAAATATTAATCAGGGTATCTTACAATTACAAGCGGGTCTCACATTCAGATTTACTTTCACTTCCAAAACTTGGAATGATATGCTAGAATTTCCACTTCTAATCCAACTGATGTAATATATCAAAGAAGCACCATAACTAAAAACTGTATTGTGAGTGACAATCTTTTCAGAATTCCCTTGATCTATCATAACAAATGAAACAATAAAATTTCAGAACTTTACAATATCTAACTCAGTTCCAGGCTAAATATAGAGAGGAAAGAATGGAACATCAAATCAGAACCTCCAGGTTCCCTCTCAGCCAAAAGTAGGACTTCTATCTAATGTTCATTTTCTTTATGTTTTTCCCTTTATTTATTTTAATTACCTTTTTAGATTTCCTAATGATGCTTAATTGAAAATTGTGTGCATAAACAATAGCAGAAGACTGTACCGATCTGTTCTGAAGGCTCAGTGTCAACGTTCACTCACTGCTGGAAGATTATCAACAGTATACATTCCCCTTTTTGAAGTAATTACTGCTATGCATCTGCAGTAGAGAAAATGAAAACAGTACCACATTATGCAACATATTTTGGGGGAGAAAATACCATGACTAAAAGTGCAGTGGCCTCTAAAACTGAGGGCTGAGTCATGTTACATTCATAAAATGGGTAATAAAATGACTGAAGTCAGTGAAATAGTATCATCTGGAACAAGATGATAAAGATAGAGAGAGTTAGAAAGAATGCATGTTTGAGCAGTGGAAATTTTCATTGGGAAGATAAAGTGAAGCAACTGTGATTGCTTCGTCATGTGTAATGAATGCCACAAACAGCACCACTTTAAGTTCAATCGAACAGAAGGACATAGAGATGGATGAAAAGGAAATTTTGACTGACAATTACCAGAGGATAAGGCCCTAGATAGAGAACGATGATATATGAGGATTTGTGTAACCTACTAAAGTTCCCTAATGCAGGGCAGTGCCTGCAAAAGATCAATTCTTTTTCTGGTCCAAATATCCATTGTTTTCTGACAATTTAATCTTGCATCCTTTATTTTCTTGTCATTATAACAGAAATAAGTACACACTTCTCCGAAAGCATAGTCTTATTCAGGTGGTACACTATAGTTGTTCATCAATTCTATGGAGAAATTTTATATTTTGTGTTTTCTTTTTTCATATCTCAGAAGTATACAACCAATGAAATATATATAGCAGCAGAAAAGAAAGGATAAGGAGTGAAAAGAATAATGAAGAAGAAAGGAAAGAATTGGAAACTACCATATTAAAGATCCCTTAAAATTAGGGATTGAATACACAGATCTCCCTAAAAATATAATACATTCACACAGCTGCGGAAGATACACGGCTGTAATAATCTTCACATACGATTGTATACTGGAACAAGTTGTAATAATGGGTTTCTATTTTGTATCAGGTTAAGGGGTTTTTAATGCACAAAAGTGAATATAACTTATATAAAAGACCAAATATTGAGAAAATTAATAATTCTCCTTCATTTGATAGTGTTTTTGGACCTGACAAAGGTTTTGGTGGGTTTTCAAAGGCAGGTTTTTTCTCTTTCCTCGACTTTCAGCTTGGAACTTTCTTATTCTCCATAGTCAAATCATAAAAGCTCAATTCACTCAATCAAAACGTTCAGGAAACCTAAATTCTGCACTTAACATGCTTTAGTTGTCATTCCTTAAATGACCAGAATAGCTGCCAGTTCTCTCATTTTGAATACTATTTCACATCATTGGGATAAGATCCCATAAGTTGATTAGATATGTAACAATTCCAAGTGTTCGTAAATAACTCTACTGATTGCAAGACATAGATGGATAACTTCCAAAGTGAGTATCTCTGACTTGAACCTCAAAACTGCTAATTCAGGACCTTAGATTGACAATCCCAAAATGGTCATGTGCTAAATGATCTTTCGACCATCATATTCAAAATTTTCATCAGAGTCATTTTATTATTTCATTCTTTAAAAAAAAATGAATAAAAGAAAGAAAGATTAATACCAGATGGTCCAAAATCATCAATCATCACAGTTATTTATAATATTGATTCATTTGGAAAAACCCTAATGATGTAATGATGCAGATATATCAAAAGAAATTTACATAAATCCATATCGAAATTCAATTTTTCAAGTTCTAGATCTTCCAATTGCATGTCATTTGAAGAAAGTGATGATATCCTCTATTTATATCAAGGAATATGGATTCCAACAACTGAGAAAGAAAAACAAGATCGAAAAGGCACAAGAACACTAACGGGATTTTGGAAATGACTCCATGCTCAACAACTCCATCAATTTTATCAAGGCTTTCAGCCACTTCAGCTGCAGTTAAAATTAGAAACTCTAATAAACAATCATCTTGAAGCAGGGATACATAAATATAAAAGGAAAGCATCATGATTCTGAAGCAGTACCAAGATTTAGTATGGGAGATGTAAATTTGACATCCAGAATATTGTGTCCTTCACTGGTAACAAGCGGGAAGTCACCACCTAGTGGGCCAGCATGCCCGATGGATGGTCTCCTCCATACCTTCAAGGGCAAAAGGAAAAGAGATTTGTTAAAGCAAATATTAGGCTTTAATATAAGCTACCAACTCTTTTTAACTCATGAACCTGGATTCAAATTTCAGAGCAATGTTGTTCAGTAGGTCATTGATATTTGTAAATAATATTTCATGCTTTGAACTTTGTAACTATAATAAGCTGGGTCTTCAAAAAACTCGGGGACCCAAAATGCCAATCCCTTCTATCAATATCGGGGAAAAGGCCCTAAATTTCTGTTTTCCCATTTTCAAGTGAAGCTCCTATTTTGATAAGACTCACTTTGGTGGAACTCATTACTTTTTGAACTAGGAATTTTGGATCATATGATATGGTTCTCCATCACAATTAGTACTGGAAAATAAATTTGGCAAAGACAAAAGAGAGAAATATTTCAACTGTGGAGGTCATAATGTTTAGGCTAGTCTGGTTCTTGTGCTATTTGATTTGTCAACATCCAGATGATGACACCTGATATATTATGTATCTGATCTTTAGGTTTCAGTTAGTTGTGTTTAGTTGTGATACGCTAGTAAATTTGGCCTTTGTAGTATACATTTGGATGTAAGTCCCTAAAGGAAAAACCAGTGGTCAGTCTTAGGGGATAAATCCCTGAAGACAAGCAAGTGAGACCACAGAAGCCGGTAATAAATGGAGACGTTGATGGTGATATTCAGTTGGTAAATATCAATGGGCAACGTTCTACAACGACAACAGAACATATTTATTATTTGAATAATAACTATACAGTATTGATGTTTTGACTATAAATTATGTTTGATTGTACTCTCATTACGTTCATTAAGTTAGAGATTCAGTTTCTTTCCTTTATTTGAGTGTATATCCACTAACCCTAGTTTGCACGACTATGGAAGACCATGGATACAGACTCCTCCACAAGAACCACTTGGAAAAGGCGCACAAAGTACATATAGAATATACAAGTACTAATCAAGTATAAGAAAAAGGAAAGAGAAACGAAAAATCAAGGCTGGCTTCACCCTAAAGCCTAGCAGAACATATAAGCCCAGAGAAATCCTTAGTTGAAACCAACCTGAATCCCCTCACTATTCCCACAAACTCTCTTCCTTGGTCTTTTTAACACCACCCCCTACTACCCCTGAGGAGTACGAAACATCTCACAACACAAATCCTTACTTTAAGATTGGGAGAAAGAGCACCAACCCTCTCCTCTAAAATAAAACCTCATAATTTCAGGAATAGACTGTCACCTAGCCTCTATGCCAACCAATAGTAGCCCAAAACCACAACTATAGGGTCACTTAAAAAACATCTCCAGCACACTACTTTGGCTCCTTTTTTTTCTTTTTTCTTTTTTGAATTGCACTAATCGACCAATCATTCCGAATTTTGAAGCTCCCTAACAAGCCATCACCTTAATAGGGTCTCTTTTGTTGACCAAGCCATCAGCATCTTTACAGCAAACAAAGAAAACATCAAACTCCATAAAAATCAGGCTTGAGCCTAATGCAGGAGAACATAAAAATCCATTTATAACCCATGTAGATAATGTCCATTCTGGACCAAAGGGGCCCTTATAGCTTCAAAATGCGCCAATACATAAAGAGTGTCAGGAACCTTTTTCCCTACCTAATGTGGGATAGCACAAAGAATATTGTTAATAGTCTCTTTCTCTTACATACAACGAAAGCATCAGTCAACTAGGTTTCATCCTCTTCTCTATAGATGATCCAAAGCCAAAACCTTTCCCCATGAAGTTTCCCATGCAAAAACAAGTTACTTTAATTGGAACCCGTGGGTTCCAAATAGTCTTTGAGGAGAAGTAATTATTATGTTCATTGAACTTTGTAAATAATGTTCATCCATAAGCGATGAGTGAATGTCCTTTGCCCTAATTTGTATGGAAACTAATCTCTGGCAACTTTCACTTCCAAGTATTCTCCACATTTATAGTTCATTGAATTTTCAATCTTTGTCTAAGGATCAATAGTCACGGAACTCTTCATGGACTATAAAAAGACATGAGGAACTGAATACACTACTATCATTTAGTCCAGATGTTAAGGTACAGCAAGCTCAACGTGAAAAGATGGCAGTGATGGGTTTCCTAGTTGCACTCCCTTTGGAGTATGATTTTGTTAAGGGAAGATTCTGTCCAGTCCTGAGATCTCATCTTTTCAAGAAATACTCAACAGGATACTCCGCACAGAGATCTCCTCATCTACTACTTCTGCCTAGATGAGTAGTGCCCTTATTGGTCTAAGCATTGGTGAGTCAGAAAAGCAACAATACAGAAATAGTGGTTCAGGCGATAACTTTAGAGGGACAAGCTAGAGGAGTTGTTTGTTATTACTACCATAAGCCTAGACAGGGATGAGACTAAGAAGTGCAGTCGACCAGACTTTCGTCTATCTCTTCCACTAATGACATTGACGGATTAGGTCAATCAGCCACAAGAATTGAGCTGTCTCCACTACCAGAATCATTGAAACTCCACCAATTACTACTATTGTCAAATCAAGAACCTAATAAATGCCTTGTCTCTTCTTCGTCCTCCGAATGGGTCATTGATTCTGGAGCCCAGATCACATGACAAGTAATTATAGCCTATTCTCTACCTTACAATCACATCCTTCAACTTCCTCTCACAATATTATATGCAACGAGTCACAATCAGTGTGCCCGGTCAGCACACTTGCTTCACCCATCTCTCCTCCCTTTGTCATCTGTCTTGAGTTCACCTAATTTCTCTTTTAATTTGATGTCTATGAGCAAATTAACTCGAGCAATTAAATGTTATATTTCATTCTTCCTGATTGGCCTCGTGACTCATGACGGCTAAGATTGATTGGTGAAGATATGAGTCTACTGCTCTACATTCTCGATCATGCAAAAGATTGAGACATGTTACTGGCTTCCGAAGCATTATACCATTTTAAGATGATATTGTTTATCACATCCCGCCTTCCTCAGTTGAAAAGTCACCATAGCTTTCAAGTTTGTCATTATTGACAGAGTTCTTGTCACTGGTAAAGCATCATCATCTTCCTTCTAGTCTAAAGTCAATAAACGAGTCAGTGCTCCATTTGAATTAGTCCATCTCGATAAAGGTCCATGTCCGGGCCAGGTCCCTGAACTCGGGGTTTTGATATTTCTTGCCACTTTAAGATGCTTATTCACTTCCAACCACTCGGCGAGATATATAATAAAACGCCCAGTTATTTTTTCATTTCCGTCCCTTTTGAGGCCAGATATACTCACTCATATGTTTATGCTCAAAGTCTAATGTTGAGCACGCTAAAAAGCACATGCTTTTGCACGCTTTCAGTCATTCATGCTTCAAAATGGCATCCTTCATTACACCTCATGTGTTGATACTCCTCAGAATGAAGTGACTGAGAGGAAGAATAGACACCTCCTTGAAACTGCTAGAACTCTATTATTTATACCTGTGCCTAAGCATTTTGTGCTCATGTTGTTTCCACTGCCAGGATTTTGACATTCTGATGCCTCTTCCTGCCTTGAATTAGGACACTCCATATCACATCCTTTTTCCAAATAAACCTTCATACCCATTAAGCCTCCTCGAGTATTTGGGTGTACTTGTTTTGTCTACATGTGTCCAAACTCGATCCTAAGTCTTGAAGTGTATCTTCCTTGGTTACTCGAGTTCATAAAGGGTATAGGTGTTATTGTCCTAGTCTTTATAGGTACCTAGTATTTGCTGATGGCACTTTTCTTGAGAATGCTTCATTTTCTCAAGACCTAATCCACACTAGTCAGGGGGAGGATGATGATTTGTCTGCTATACTCGCTTCACCCGCCTACTTCTAACTTCCTTCAAGAAGCCTCCTATCACTCAAAGTTTGATAGGCCAAGGCTGGCACCCCCTAGTCTCAAGCCTCTCCACCACCGCTCTACACTCACATCCGCCTCGGGGCTGGATACCTTTCCTATTGCTCTCCGTAAAGGTAAACGTCATGTGCTCGCCCACTTCCTCCTTGCTCTTAAGGACCACTGGCCATCACATTCTTGTTCTTATATTACATCTGTGGACTCTATTTCGCTACATCAACAAAGGCTCTCGCTTCCTACCACCCCCGGGTCGGGCGTAGTGTTATGATGTGAGGAGATGGATGCTTCACTTACAATGGTACTGGGACTCGTCTGCTTACCACCGGGAAGAAAGTCATCGGGTCAGCCGCTGTGTTTATAGTAGCGTTAATCTCGATGGATTAATCGTCATCGGGAAGCCCGCTCACAAGTAAAGGGTATGCCTAGACTTACGGGCTGGATATTCGATAGTTCTCTCCCCACCAAGTCGACTTCATTCGACTATTTATATTCGCCAACCATGGTCAGACCCCACCAACTCATATTAAAAAAATGTTTTTTCTTCACTGTGATATCAGCAGATGTTTTATATGGAGCAACTTCCTGCTTTGTTGCCTCAAGGAGATCATAGAGCTCACTGCCTCCACAAATCATTATATGGCTTAAAACAGAGTCCATGCACATGGTTTGACAAATTAAGTGAAGTGATTAAGAAATTTGGCCTGCTGAAGAGCAAATCTGATCACTCTATCTTTTACAAAAATTCTCAAGCAGGTATCATCTTGTTAGTCATGTATGTTGATGATATTGTCATTATTGGAAATGATATGGAAGGTATATCTTCACTCAAGTCCTTTCTTCATGGCCAATTCCACACAAAGGACTTGGGAATGCTAAAATACTTTTTGGGAGTTGGAGTTATGAGGAGCAAACGTGGAATCTTCTTATCAAAGGAAATATGTGTTGGATCTATTTTTGAAGTAGGAAAATTGGCAACAAAGCCATGTCATTCCCCTATGGCATAGAGCCTACATCTTACTAGAGAAGGCGAATTATTTGAAAACCCTAAAAGATATAGAAGGCTGGTTAGGAAGTTGAACTACTTTGGCAAAGAATATGCCCGAGCACAAGATACTCTATTAGTGCTTGTAAATCCAATACACGCCTTCCAATGGGCTGATCATCAGTAGTCGTAGAACAAATTTGCGTTACTTGGAAAGGAGCCTTGGACGTAGGTATTTTATAATGCAATCACGTGGGCATAATAGACTGAGTGTTTCTACTTGATGCCACCAGGGACAGATCTAAGGAGGACAGGAGGTCTACTCAGTGGTACTCGTGTGTTTGTCGAGGGAATCTACCCTCATGGAAGAGTAAAACAAAGAGTTGTCTCGACCAGTGCACACAAAGCATATATAAAAACCAGTCATGAGCTTTAGACCTGTTCGCCTATGAAGTAGGAAATATAACCTACTGCATAAAAATAGGAAACTACCTAACCACAATCTAAATTATTATTGTAACTGCTTCTTAAAACTTTGACCCAAGTCTTGGATCATTTCTTTGATTTTACCGTAAAGAGCTAAGAGTCTTTTTGTTTACACAATTGAAACATTTTATTTCTCTTTCAAATTTCTTTTTAAAATTTTTGACCCTTTTCTTTTGGGTTTTCATACTTTTGTTTTCTTTCATATTTTGAATTTTTTCTTTAGTCTTTTATTTGTTCTCCAATATTACTTTTCTTGTTTGACTGAAGGGGGTAGAATCGTTTCAGATATACATATTGGGCACAAAAAGACCCTAATTTTTCCTTTGAAGTTCTTAAGTTGTCTTTGATTTTTGCATTTACCCTAATAAGAGAACACAAAGATAAGGCTTCTTGGTTTAGAAGTTTATTAACACTCCTTAAGTTAAGAATTCTTATGGAATGAGTCCTTCGAATTTTCTTCGATTCAAACTTTTAACTCTTTTAGCAAAGAGTGTAGGGAGACCTTGCAAAAATGTTTCTTTTCAATAAGGTTCATTTACTTCTACCCTAGAGTATACCTTGGATAAATATACATCTTTATACAATCTAAAATATCCTAATTTTTTATCAAAGATTCTTCCTTGGAGGATTATTAAGTCTGCTTCATTTTGATTCATTGCATGTAATTCTCGTACTATTTTCTTAGAGCATTTCTATATATATGCATTATTGTAAGGAAATAAATAGTCAAGTATGAATAATAATAAGAAGAGGAAGAAGAAGTAGTTTTTGGAACCTCTAAAAAATGGATTTAGGTTGGCTCTTTGGCTCAAAATCTGGGGCAAGATAACAAGATTATCTGTCGGGAATTTATTTGAGCTGAACTAAAAATGTGGCAGTTGCTTGACAAACCACTTTTTCTTGCCCATTAAGAAAAAATATTTATTCTTTCTGTTAAGCAAAAGGCAAAGGTATTATTAACAAAAAGAGCCAAGAGAACCCTGGCGTATGCAGGGGTATACAAGGGGCCTGAAGTCCTGTACAAAAAAGGAGGGAAGAGAAAGACTTACCTCCCTACAATTTCAAAGTCCTAGAGAAAGCACAAAAAAACTTACAATAGTGTAATCCAAGTCAGCATTAAACCTAGCCCAGGAAAAAAGAGAAGTAAAAAAGGACACTTTCAGTCTATTAAAAGAGAAAGAAGCATCTTCAAATACTAGTTTGTTTCTCTCCTTCCAAATAACCCACAAGAAGCTTAGGGGAGTTGCCATCCACAGCTTTCTTGCATTTTCCCTTATTGGGAAGTAAGACCAACCCAAAAGCAAATCTTTTACAGAATGGGGATAAACCCAGCCCACACCAGGCACTAAGAAAATGGGAAATTAATCAGAATATGCTCTAGGTCTTCCTCAGCTTTTTTACAAAAAGGGCATCTGCTAGCAA
The DNA here is from genome assembly GCA_016808115.1 of Tetrastigma voinierianum. Lineage (NCBI taxonomy): Eukaryota > Viridiplantae > Streptophyta > Magnoliopsida > Vitales > Vitaceae > Tetrastigma > Tetrastigma voinierianum. Next base: position 666,486 of record JAEQBH010000160.1, on the reverse strand, counting down.
GCTGGTGACCCCTCTTCTTAAGTTGTTCCATGGTAAGGCACTTGCACCACCAAGCTTCTCAAGCAAAAAGGCCTACTTTTGTGGGAACACAATGATTCCACAACATCTTCCAAGGCGCTGATTGGTGAGTCTCCCCTTCCAAATGTCTACAATAAGCTTTTACCGTAAAAGAACCCTTTTTGTCAACTTTCCACAAAAGTCTATCCTTTTTGGATGGGTAACCTTTCTATTACTGATAGCAAGAATAAAATCATGGATTGTCACTAGGACCCAAACATGAAAAGATCTCAGGAATCTAGGATTCCAAGCTCCTTCCCCCTTTGAATGCTCCCCAGACCTCTGCCACTATGGCTCCTTTTGACTTAGCTATTGCATAAAATGATGGAAAAGACTCAATCAACAGGACCACCCCACACCACTCATCCTCCCAAAATCCGATTCTTCTTCCCTCTCCCAGCTCAAAACTACATTCTTGCTTCAACTGCCTTGCTTCTTTGTTGATGTTTTCCCAAATGCGCACCCCAATGCTGCCCCTTGTGTCTCGAGTGAATTAGTCCCTACCTATTCCGTATTTCAGGCTTATTACATTTTTCCATGGTGGATTGTCCTCCACTACAAATCTCCACACCCATTTGCCGAGGAGTGCCCTATTCCTTGTATAGAGTCTTTGAAGTCCCAAACCACCCTTTTCTTTGCTAGAGCAAATAGTCCCCCAATTTATCAAGTATCACCTCCCCAAAGAAAGTTCCTTTGGATTTTTTCCAGCCTCTCCTTCACTCATTTGAGTAAACAAAAGAGGGAAATTGTGTAGATGGGCATATTTGACAAAGTACTCTTAATAGAATGATGCTCTCGTTTAGTAATGTCTCTTCCCACAGGCTGGGTTGATGTAGGACAACCTAGAAAGGTTGCCTCAATCTGAGTGGGTAAAGAAGGGATTTTTATATTTAGGGTTTAGGGAAAAGACAAGAATTAAAATTAAAATATATATAAGAGAAGTAATAGGGAAAATCTGATAATAAAAATAGAAAGAATGTACTAGAAGGGGATAGGTAGAAACCTTAGAATCTCACTAAAGTCTTCTAGAATTCTCATCTAGAAAGTCATTGGAGTCTCACCATTGAGAGTCAATGGAATCTCACCATTGAAAGTTACAAAGATTGCAAAACATAAAATATTATTACTCCAAAAATCTTTCTTGACTTACATCAATGAGAGCCTTATTTATAGGCTTCTCTAAGAAATCCTAAATGTAGTAAAATTCTAATAACCTAATATGACTCAAACCCAAATTTGATTCTAAAAAAGAATCATAATTTAACTCTAATTGATAATCCTAATTTAAATTGAAAATCCTTTTCTAACTAATAATCATAATTTGACTCAAACTACTAACCCTAATTTGACTCTAATTGCAACTACTAAAAATTCTCTTTTTTTGTACAACTTAAAAATCCATCTGCATCATACTCTTGGACTTGAAAAAAAACTCGTCCTCAAGTTTTAGTGATTTACCACGATCAATTGTAATCCCGAACAAGGTTTTCCATCCTTTCGTTCTTCATCGCTTCTTTAGCATGATAAGATAAGACATCCTTATCTTTTGATCTTGTTTAATTTCATGCAAGGTAGTTGCCAAATTTTGAAAAACTTTCCAACGTTGTAAAACAAGTGGATAGTTCTCAAAATAATTATGTGTCTTCAACAAATGTGCAGAAAGTTGCTTCTCATATGCCTTTTGTAAATGTCTTGTGGAGAAACGGGTTCTTGAATTTGATGTTCAATAATTTCGAGTGAATCTCTTTAGTTTTGTCATTGCTCCACGATAACTTCGGAGAAAGTCAAGTATCAAGTCCTCTAAAGCTTCTAGAACTTCTTTGGGCTCTTCTAGTTTTGCGGGTACTAATTTTTCCTCTGGTTGCTCAACTAGTGGAATTTCCTTCATTGGACGAAGGATTTTTTACACCCATCACGTATTAGTGTATAAGTGTTTTCATACCCATCATGTCAAACTCTTCTATCAAAAAGCCAAGGTCTTCCAAGTAAAATATGACTTACTTTTATTGGTAAGACCTCACACCATACGAACTCTTCTAAGTCCTTACCAAAAAGGAATGTTACCAAAAGACAACTTACCGAGATAGAAGTGTCATTAATCCATGCTACTAGGAAAGGATTTGGATGCGTCTCTAATAGAAGGTTTAGCTTCTCAACAAGTTCTTGTGAAGCTATGTTCAAACTACTGCCTCCATCAATGATCGTGGTGCATAACCTCCCTTGGCAAGAAACACGTGTCTGAAAGATGCTAGTACTTCGCCAATCTTCTTCATACCGCCAATAAAGGTCGTACAACAAGACTATGCCCTTTTGTCATACCATCATAATAGTCACATTCTTCACCAAGCTCACATTCATTATGGGTTTCTTCTTCCTTTGAGTAACTATCCCACTTGGATTCTGGTTCTTCAACACAAAAGTGTAAACCTTTACTTGGGCACACAGCATATAATAGCCGTGTCCCCACATTTATAGCATAAGGGGTCTATCCCCGGTCTCTTCAGGTTTGAACCTTACTACCACCTTTGTTCACAGTATTTGGGATTTGTTAGTTGTTTACTCCACCATTTGCATTAGTAGAGGTTTTTAAACTTGATTTGATTATGACCATGTCCCCCACATTTATAACATAAGGGAGTCCTATCCCCAGTACTCACTGGAGTTTGACCCTTACTATCACCTTTATTCACAGTATTTGGGGTTTGTTAGTTGTTTACTCCACCATTTGCATTAGTAGAGGTTTTTAAACTTGATTTGATTACAAGTTTGCTTGCTGTCCAATTGGAGAAAGTGCTCTCAAGTTGTGAATTTAGACATCTAGAAGCCTGAAACTTGAGGCCTTCTTCGATCTTGAGGGTTAGTTGATAAACATCATCCACGGTGTAAGTGTGTGTAGCTATCATCTCTAGCTAAATGTCTATTCGAAGTCCATCTTTATAACGGGCTGCAAGTTGAGCATCACTTTCCTGCATTTGATTCCAAATGCTCAACTCATGGAATTCTTCTATATATTCTTCAACGGACTTGGTATCATGTTTAAGTGAGAATAATTTGTGTACATGAGTTGTTCATAATCAGTTGGAAGAAAGTGCTACTTCATCTTCAACTTCATCTCGTCCCATGTGTCTATAGGTGGTTGGTCCGTTCTATGAAGTTGATATTATACCACCATAAACGTGCTGCCCCTTTTAATTTTGCCTTTACAAAACGAACTTTTCTATTTTCTGGCATTACATACCAATCAAAGTAATCTTCCATAGACATAGTCAAATGGAAAAGTTGGATTTAGTTTCCATAAAATTCAACAGCAAGGCGTGCTTTTGTGCATGTGTCTTGTTCAAGGTGCGCCCGTTGTTGGTTCCCCATCATAAAATTATCCCGCCCTTCAAGCGATCGACTTGGCGAGTTTCTGAATTGATGGCTTGCCGTCTCATCTTCAATGGGTCATTTTTCTTGACTCTTTTCTAATAACTTCATGATCTCATCAAGTTTGCTACTTAATTGTATTATAGCATCTTGATGGGATTGTTGTGTGGCTGAAATTTCTTCCAAGCGTATTGTAGCAGGATCTTGATTGTTAGAAGTATTTTGGGAACTCATGCTAGCATAAGTGGCTCCACTCCTCAATTGCATATGTTCTTTTCAGTGAACTTTGGCTGCGATACCAAACTAATGTGGAATGACCACAGAAAGGTTGCCTACAATCGAGGTGGGTGAAGAAAGGTTTTTTATAAATTAGGGTTTAGGGAAAAGGAACAGGGGTAAAATTAAAAATATATAGATAAGAGATATGATAGGAAAATTTTGATAATAAAAATAGAAAGAATGTACTAGAAGGAGATAGGTGAAACATGCAATCTCAATAAGGTCTTAAGTCTCTGAAAGCCGTGGGTGTCTCATTGAGTCAATAGAATCTCACCATTGAAAGTTGCAAAAATTGCAAAACATAAAATATTATTACTCCAAAAAATCTGTTTTGACTTACATCAATGAGCCTTATTTATAGCCTTCTCTAAGAAATCCTAAATGTACTAAAATTCTAATAACCTAATATGACTCAAACGGAAATTGATTCTAAAAAGAATCATAATTTAACTCTAATTGATAATCTAATTTAAATTGAAAATCCTTTTTCCTAACTAATAATCATAATTTTGGCTCAAACTACTAACCTAATTTGACTATAATTACTGGCTAAACTAAAAAATTAAGCTTTTCTTAAAAATCCATCTACATCAGTCTTTTTTGAAATCTTTCTTCCACCACATCCTAGATATTTGTCGAGTTATGACACGCCACTAAAGGAAGGCCTAGATAAGTTGTTGGGAGGGATCCTGTGTTGCACCCAAGTTCAAGAGCCAGACTAATAGGAAAACAAATTAGGTAATGGTAAAAAATGTTATTCAACAAATATTTACTCAAAGCAGAATTTCAGCACAAAGGTAATGGTAAAAAATGCTATTTTGCTTAGACCAACTATTCTCTATTCATTCAACACTCCCTAGTAGAACAAAAGATAGATTCACAATAGCAACAATAAGATTGAAAGCGGAAAAGAAAAAATGCATTTGTGATGCAACACAAACCCTAAGGCAGAGGCCCTCTCATCTTCTCCTCCCCTCACACTGCATCTTCCCTTCCTTTTGAATAACCGAATTTGTCCTTTTCATTGGCAGTTGGCCCCTCCTACATTCTATCATTGTCCCTCTTCTCCTTCTAGAATACACATAAATGCTTTGATTATGCTTGGGCTCTCAGTGTCTCATCACAGCACCGGCTCTTTAGTGTGCTTGCCACCTTATCAGGAACCGACCTTGGCCTCAGGCAGCGAGTCTTCTTTGGAATGTTGATTCTTCCTCCACTGATTTGTGCTACCAGTGGATGAGAAGTTGGTTAACCAAGCCACCGTATTGTCAAAGTGAACACTGATCAAGAAGATGGCCAGTCATCAAATTCTTCTAAGGTTAATTCCTCATGAAGGGAAGTTGAAATAGGGTGAGTGACCATTGCATGTTTCAAAATAGAAACGTGAAATACTGGGTGTATTTTGGATGTTGCTAGGAGGTGTAACTTGTATGCCATAGGACCAATCTATTGGATCACCTGAAAAGGGCCATAATAGCCTGGAGCGAGTGAATTCTCTTAACCACATACTATTGTTTATGGTAGCGGCTTGATGTGACCCGATCCTCACTTCGGCACCACATCCGCAGAACATTTGTTTGACGCGCGTTTGAGTCTGGCTGAAGGAGATGAGGCCCGAGTTGCTTTAATGATTCATCTATCCATGAGTCTCACAGCCCTGACTTCAACCTTGATTTCACGAAGATGTTGCATTGCGTAGCGTTGGTTTGAACCATTTTAGCCTCAAGGGTCATGGGTGACATGAGCGGTATTGTACCAAAACTCAGCCCCGAGAATCCATAGGGACCGAGTTTAGGGCTTTTCTATAACAAAAACAACGTAAGTAAGCACAGCAATGATTATTACCTTTTGTTTGACCATCCGACTTAGGTTGATAGGAAGAGCTCATGTGAAGTTCGATTCCTTGCATCTTGAATGATTCTTCCAAATAATATGTAAAGAGGGTCTTGATTAAGATTTGAGGATAAGTTTAAGGAATCGTGAAGCGTACTATCTCATACTTTAAAAATTTCAACAATGTGTCGGGCGGTGTTTGGGTGTTTCAACAATATGAAGTGACTGTATTTGGAGAGTATATCAATCACCACCAAAATAGTATCATAGCCCCTTGACCGAGGTAATCCGGAAATAAAATCCATGGACACTTGCTCACAAATGATGTCCTGAAGGGTTGTATTAAACTGTTAGTGCCAAAGTACTAGATTTACTTGTTTGACATGTTTCACATGCTTGAATATAACGTTGCACCATGAAACTCAACCTAACCCAATAAAGATTTGTAGCCAAGCATTGGTAGGTGCGATAATATCTGAATGACCACCAGTTCGTGTTGCAACAAGTGAGGGATGAACTTGGAAGTGGAGGAGATGTAAGCGACCCTTATGATATGTAAACTATTCACATTCTCCATTGAAAATACAGGCGGGGATGAGGCTTGGGGCAGTCTAACTTGATTTTAAGATGAGTTAATTATCAGTGATTGTTTCCATCATGCCATCTAACAGGGATGGCAAAGAAACTATCAAATTTTACTTAATCCTGTAGAAATCAGTATTCGACTCTATTTTCATGGCGATTTATAAATAGTCTCAAAATTATAATCTAACTCAATTTATACCGATTAATATAAATGGGAGGTGATGATCGTTAAGTGTAAGAGATCTCAGGCTCTACGATTAAAGCTTTGAACTCTCACTAAGCGAGTGAGTTCAATGTTCATACGTAAGGCCAAACCATGATTTCCCTCCTTAAGCTGGTTTGACAAGTTTTGTGGAAGGGCGCTCTTGAAATAAACGGTGGTGGCGATTTGCATCGCTCAGCCCCATTCGGCTTGATGCATCACGTTCCTACAAGTCGAGAGTTGTGAAGTTGGTGATTGAAAACCCCGGGGAGTTTGTAACCATCCTTTGTTTATTTTTTAAATAATAAGTGTGGATCCTTAGTGTCTTTTATTGATCATGTGATGGCGCCACATCTGATAGTCTTGAATAAACTTGATGGTAGCCCGATTGATGCCGAAACCCGCGAATGCCATAGCTGTTCGCGAGTAGGCGACTTAATGAGTGCATGAATCTTGCTAGCCTGCATAGCAACAACTTCATCAAATATAGTGTGACCCAGATAATCCACTATGGGTTGACCAAAACTGCATTTCTTCTTTGTAGCATAAAATTTGTGGCGATTGAAAGACCAGGGCTGGGTGGAAGGTGGTATAAAGTGGTTTCTCATTTTCACTATAAAATGGGGATATCATCAGAAAAATGGAAGTAATTCTGACCTTGGGTGAAGAGTCATTATGCAGCACAAAGAGGATTGAGATAGTGGTGAGAGCCAGAAACGACATAACTAACCATTAACAATGCAGTGCAAAAGTTCTTTTAAGCTATCTGCCATTGGTTCCATCTGAGATTTGTTATTTTCAGTTAGATCAATTCCTCTTTACGAAATGGCGAATATATCAAATGGTTCTTGATTGGATAAATTTATCCACAAAATTGTTATATTAATACATTTGTAATACAGTGATCTTTGTTCTTACAAGTTATGGTTTGGATGAGCCTCTGGCATTCAGTGTCATAAATAATCTCACTTTGCGTTCGATTTCCTCATGAGCATGGGGGTGTCTGCAAGTTGCACATAGTGGACATGGTTGGAGTAGCAAGGTGGAGTTGTGTGATCAGGAGGATCGAGGTGGAGGAGTGGCCTTGAGGTTCAGGAAGAAGAAGTTGTGAGTGGTCTATTCAGTTAATTATTTATTCTTGTGTTGCAGTTCACAGTTGGATCTCAGGTAAAAAGTCGGGCTGGAAGGCAGATCTTCTATTGTCATAGGTGTCTTGACTAGGAAGGCCTTTCAATTCCACCGGCTTCGGTGGCCTGTTGAAACCTCATAGAGTTCTCCTTCCAGTTATGGAGAACTTTGAGTATTAAGCGATCCATACTAGTCATGTCAGTGATTCAAAGTGAGTTATCCACATGGAAGAAAATCTTGATATATCCATGTCACCTTCTTTTGGATTAGAGCAGGTGGCATTCACATTTGAATATGTATTCCAAAAAAAAAAAAACCCTTTAATGTGGAAGAATAGCTTTGTTACCGGTTCAGGAGATAAGTGTGAAACTTTGTTTGTCAGGACTGAATAGGAATTCCATGGAGTTCTCCAAGTAAGTAGCTTTAAGGTTTGTGGGGACTGGGAGAAAGGGTTGGCCATACCGATGAAGTCCAGGATCTGACATTCCCCTTTCGACGCTAACTTTATCTTCCTCACTGTCGTGCGAAGTAGGGATGGGGACCCTAACGTTGTTTCTCTCTTCGTCATCAATCAAAAGTCTAAAACGAAATAGACCTTTAGAAGGCTTTTTATGTTTGCGAGACGAGTGGCCACATTTAAAGCGAGAGACCCTTCGCCAGTGGTCTTAGGTTCTTAAATCTCGATCGATGACGAAAACCTCGTGCTGAGAGGTGAATAGTAAAAATTTTGGAGGAATTGTGAGCCAGCTGTGGGGGTTGACAGCTCTGAGACAGTCAGGAGAGGGATATAGTCTGCGTGCTAGGGTTTATTTGGGACCCAATTGGGTATGGTTGTGGATTGCCTAGTTTTAAAGTAAGGGTTGCTTATCGTGAGCCCTCTACTCCTGTTGTGGCAACCTAGATCGTGACGCCCCGAAGGTCTTCCGAGTATTTCGACATTGCGATGAGGTTAAAGCGTGAGACTAGTTTCCGATCCTATAATTAGCCTTCCAGTCATTGAATTTCTTCCCATAACCCAAGGTATAAGGCCTTGGATTCCCGTGAAATCATGGAGGCTATCAACTCAAAATTATCAATGAATTGATCAACGCTCCCTTGTTGACGCAATGCAACTAACTATTCATAGGGGTTGAGATTATTCACTCTGCCAACTCTGCTTGGGAGTTCTCTCTTGAAATCATCCTAGGATAGATTGAGATGTAAATCGCGGTGTCGAACCCGGTGGACACCAGCCTTGTGCATATGTGAGCGAGCAAACTGGTGATGCTCACTAGGATGTTGCTGGATGCGAGAAAATAAGTTTATGCCAGTAAACTACCGTGTAGGTGGGACCTAAATATGGAGGTAGCTTGAGATGTTTTGTCATCTAGGGAAAGTATGGTGGGGAGGATCACGAGACATCGGGTGGGGAGGGGCGTCAGGTAGGCGTATGGATTTGAGAGTAGAGGAAGAGGGAAGACGTGGAGGAATCGGGGTTTAGGTCGTTGCAATCAGTTTGTTTCTCCATGCACTTCATCCATTGCAAAACCATGCCTTGAAATTTGTCTGACTGTCTTGCAGTGGGGAATAATGGCTGGTCTTGGCTCTGCTGTAGAGCCTCCAGTTGACTAGTCAGAAGGCGAATGTGGCTTTCTTGAGTGTCCGGATGAACTTGAGTTCTAGTTTCCATAGTACCCTCATGGCAGGTCGAACCAATAAAACAAAAGTTCTATTTCCAGAATTTAACAGATATTTACTCAAAGCAGAATTTCAGCACAAAGGTAATGGTCAAAAATGCTAGTCTACTTAAACCAACTATTTTCTATTCATTCAACACTCCCCAACAAAACAAAAGAAAGATTCACAATAGCAAAAATAAGGTTGAAAGCATAAAAGAAAAACTATACATGTGACGCAACACAAACCCCAAGGCAAAGGCCCTCTCCTCTTCTCCTCCCCTCACACTGCATCTTCCCTTCCTTTTGAATAACCGAATTTGTCCTTTTCATTGTCAGCTGGTCCTCTCTCTGTTCTATACGTGTCCCTCTTTTTCCTTCTAGAATATACTTGCCAAATAGTAGGATTATGCTTCGGCTCTCTAGGTGTCTCATCCCCTTTTGGTTCTTTTGTATTACAGACCTTCTAGATTCTCCACATTCCCCACAGGAAAAATAGAATTTTTTTCCAAGTTTATTTTTAGCCCTAAGAGAGCTTCAAACTAGACTAAAATCTAACTTAATTAAGCCAAATCTTCCCCATTCTCTCTGCAAAAAAAAACAAAATATCCCTGAGCAACGGATAGTGTCTGTATCACCTCTCCATATCTTCCCACCGACTGACAGCCGGAAAAACCCCACAGCGGCTCTTTCAAGCAGGAGAAGATTCCATTCGAGGATGAACAAATAAGGATAAGGGTCACGCCAAATCTAAAGCTCCTGAAGAAATCCGTTGGGCTACCATTAACCATCATCGAGAAGGAGGTAGTGGAGATGCACCAATTGATCCAATTAACCCATTTTCTACCAAAACCCATCTTTTGAAGAACCTTAGTAACGAAGCTTCAATTGATCTAGTCATAACCTTTTTCAATGTCTAATTTGCATAACACTCCCCTTTCCTTTTTCTTCAACATTAAGTGGCATTTTATAATGGGCCATCAAGATGTGTGCTTAATGATATTATAGAGCTGCCACCAACTTGCCCACCACCTTTTTAAATCTGTTTGCAAGGACTTTAACTAAAAGCTTATACAAACTGCTTATCAAAGATTTATGCAAATCCTTGAAGTCAACCAGCCCCTCGCTTTTTCGACATATAACAATGAAGGTGGTATTACGCTCCTCCACAAACCTACCGTCTATAGAAGTCCTTAAACAAGCGCATAACTTCCTCCTCGACAATGTCTGACTAAAAGCTGCCAAGGGACTATGAAGTCATCAATCACTAGTGCCTTGTCTGTCCGGCTCGTGGCGGTATGCACTTCTTCAACTATGAATGGTAATTCTAGTCTTGCAGCACTGGAAAAGGTCATACCCTCATAACTTGCTCCACATATCAAAATCATGGGAGGCTCTTGTGATATTATATATGCCGGATTAACTCATCTCATTATTCTGGAAACATAAACCTTCATTCATCTTTTTTATGTGAGTTATCTATGGAAAAACAAATATTCTATCTTATCTTAGCAGTTTCTCTTGGATTTTTGCTGCAAGAGTTTTTCATTCTATCAGCATAAACTCTATAAAATATAAACAGCAGCACTCTTCTCATCTATTCATCAGGAAAGAGGTCTCTGGGTTCAATCCATGATAGGCCACCTTTCAAAGCGGTCATTTTCTCTCTTCACTCTTCCAGGCCTCGTAATTTCACTTCCTGGTTTTAACTTTAAGGGCTTTCAGTTTTTCCAACAAAACATAGCTACAAGAACCTCTAAAATCCAGGTTTTGCCACCCACTCCTTAAGTAAAACCCTCCACCTTGAGCCAGAAGACAAAAAGGAATGGACCATCAAAGACAAGCATCGTAGTTGAGAAGTGCTTTTTAATGACTATCTTATCCTTGATATGGTGTTTATAGCAGAAGAGAAATGCAAGTATGTTGAGATCCGTAAAGGAATTTGATTTACCTCTCCTCCCTCTGGGTCTCTGTCACTAATAATTTTGTTGATACTCCTTTGAACCTTCTATTACCAAACTGGAAAAATATTTGCTACTCTAACAGATCACATAAGACTATGCTTGGTTTACCTATCTAATAGGCTCTCTAATGTTAAATTTTGATGGGTACTACTGATAATTAAATCCAGGAGGCATGATCACAGATCATCCAAGTACATACTACGGACTTATTCTAAATCTGCTAGAGTGGGTTCAACTGTTAAGGTTCAGATGTTGGTGTTGGATAAAGCTTTGCTTCTGTCCAGCCTAAAGTGTCAAGGGAGATTCAGCTTAGGGACAGAGGCTCATGGAAGTATGATAGTTGGCTTCAAAATTATGCACCTTCTCTTGGATTCTTTGCTTAATTATTCAGTTGCAGACCATTTAGCCAAGCAAAGAGCAAAGCATTTAGTTTCTTTCGTAGGAGACTTTTTCCTAAAATGTATGCTACTTTCCTGCCTGAAGTTTGTATAGATGGTTTTAGTTTTTCATATGGTATATGATTGTACTTTCTGATCAGCAATTGAACATCTTGAAAGGATTTATCATCCTCTGCATTTGTCACTCAATGCCATGAATATTTAAGGAGCATACCTCTGCATCACCTAGAAATAGGTCATCAATCTCTTCAGCAGTTTCCATCCAGTTTAACTGAAGCAGAAAATCGACTGTGAACAAGTAATCTTTGTCTCATTCTAGAAATTAATGATCAGCACAATTTAGAATAATAAGTCCGACAGCTTACAGATTGAACTAAAACTGGAATTGAACCTTCCAGACCACATTTGTACTGCTTCTCCTGAATGATGAATACAAGTTTGTCTGCTGCTTTTAGAATAGACTGCGGGTGGAAAAAAGGGGAACAAGCATTTCAATGAATGCATCTCTAAGGCTTTTAGAGAAATAATATTAGAGAATGTCATAATCATTTACATGGTGTGAAGAGAAAAATAACTCTTTGATTTTCATTGATTAACAAAGTGAGGGAACATACATATTTATACTCTAAGTGTTAGAGCAAAGAAATGAAACAAAATTAGAGTATAATTAGGAGACTAAAGAGAAAATGAAAGAAGGAAAAGATTCCTAAATGGATTAGGAAGCTAATCCTTAACACATGGTTTTGAAAATTTTCCTAAGCAGTATCTTGAGTCCTAGAAGCCCATGCAAAAAAGATAAAAAACAAAACTATGACTCACCTTCTCCTGGATTATGGACTCCTTGCCTTGCAATCTCCGACGCCCAATAACAGCAATAAGTGTTCCTTCTTCCAAAACGTCGGCATCATCAAATGCAAAATCAATCTACAAAAAACAGCTTAAAATGATATTATAATGAGGTTTAAATTTCCAAGTAATATTATACAAACTCATGAACTTGATTCACACAGGAACACTAGCTAACAAAAATTAATATGCATTTATAGATACACACACACACATGTATATATATGCACTTGGAAATAAATGAATGAATACTTCCAGGAATTTGTTCTTCATTTTTGCTTCTGGTAGAGTGTGTTTTTTCACATCACTTTGCACTTGTCAAATTGTCCCATTCTAAAGATATCAAAGAAGCTTTTGTGTCAAGTCCATCTCTTTTTCTTTGAGCAATTTACCAGAATAAATTCACAAGGCATTTATTCTGAGAGCATTCAAACAAAGATGCAAGAGCTATCTAGATATTCAATACTCACAACCCCTAATAAAATGCAACCAACTTATTGGATGATAAGAATTGTGCACACTTGAGAGCAATCTTGGTAGTGGCCCAGTGGAATTCCTACTTTTGCTGCTTCACTTGCACTTGCAACAGACCTGCATCACACTAACTTAAACATTGTAATGGAAAAATTAAGACTTGTAGAAGGACTCTCACAATGGTAAAACAGAAAAGATCCTGAGGACCATCTATATGGAGAAGGACAATGTACCAAGGAAGAATGGTGCATTAACTAATGGTTTCACCAAAAGAAACTTAGGGAGAATAAAAATAAGTAGAAAAGAATGTCTTTGTTTTGGTTTTGTAGGCGGGTAATACATGGTATTGTCAGACATTGACAACAAGTGGCACATACAATTTAGATCTATTATCTCAATCAAAATAACCATAAGATTCTTGGATAAAAAATAATTAGTTACTAGTGGTGAATATATGCGATACAAACTCCTGGGATGTGGGTTGCTATCAATTTATACTTTCTTTGAAATGTGAGAGGTTATTTGAATCTTAAAACAACAGATAAAAAGAGAGCATTGGATAGAGATAGGGGGTGGCAAGTAAAATCTACCAGTGCGAATAAGATGGAAGAAGAAGAACTCACATGGGTATTCCTATAATATCTTTTAAAACACCTGTACGAAGTTGCCGACCCAAATATTGTATGGTCATATCAGAAGCATTGCCAGATCCTAATCCAACCACCATCCCACTTCTGATGTAAGTATCCACCTTAAAACGGAAACTAGGGTTATGAATCAATTTTTTTTTCACTGATAAATAATAGAAATTATACAAAAGATAAAGTTGAAGTCATAGCACTCAAAACCAATAGATTGAAATCCAAAATATATTAGGTCACCTAAATGTAATGATTAATTAACTGCATCCAATTTTCTACCTCCTTTTTCTGTTTTTTTTTTTCTTTTTTCTTTTTTTTTTTCTTTTTTCCTTTCCCTAGACCACAATTTAACTTCCAACACTAAATAACAGAAGTTCCAAAAATAGAATCCCTAGTCAATCTTAGAAGGACTAGCAGTCATGAGAATAGAAAATGACTTTCTCCTTGCAATTACATCACACACACCTTCACTGTAGTAATATAACACATCAAAGTTCATATTCTTCTCCCCTAATAAGTTTTAAAATTTTACAAAATTTTACCCTTATCCCGTTGCGAACTTTGAAAAAAATAAAAAATTGTTCCACACACCCACCCTATGACCACCTCTCACTCCCCTTGAGCCCCACCTCCTTTCTAGAATTTTTGAATCATAACCAACTTCTGAAGAGAATCCCTTTTAGAAGAGTGAGATTATGAAGGATTGGTTGATTATAAATTATTTACAATCCTCCAAAACCAGGGACAACAATTGTTGCTTTATTCGGTGCATTTCCTGGAAAAAGGCCAAGTTCTCAACCTCTAATTCATTATAAAATGCATGCAATTTAAAAACAAACTCTGCTATCACAAATTCCCATTTCGAAACTTCGTTTTTCATTAAAACCAATGGAGTTCAAGAATTGTCAGTGATACGAAACACTTCATAAATAAAAAATGAAAAATTTGGATTTCTTTTTCCACAATAGAAAAGTTTAACATGATTTTGCAATATCTCAAAATAAATCAAGAATTCTAGGACAAAGAAACTCTTTGTTAAACTGTCAAGATTCCTTCATCCTTTCTATGTATGGTTTTTATGGAGAGAAGCTGAAGGAAGCAAATGGTGAGCTATTGAAGATCAAAACAAAAGTAGAATAGCATTAAAAGAAAAAAGGATCACAGTGGAGGGCAGTTGACTCCACTGTTCGAATCTCAATTTTTCAAAGATCTAGATGATAATCTTCAGAAGGAGATTATCTTGTAAAATTTTGTCATTACTCTCAATGTGAAGAAAGACACCATGTAATCTTCACCCTCACCGTTCAACACAATACAAGACAGTCTTTGTAAAACCCGTGAAAATTTTAAATTTGAATTTTTCAGATAAAAAGGGGGCAAAACTCGTAGTTTGCGTGAATAGTCCGAGAAAAAGTCGGGGATTTTCTGCATCTCTGATGGCTTAAACGGATTGCACCGTTGGAATCGTCTCACGAAAATCTAATTTACCCAAGTCACTGCACCCGAGATAGCCCGAATTTCACGTATTCTCGGCGGACAACGGTGTTCGGGCAACACATGGCGAAATATAGGTGGACACATGGCGAGCCATGTGGGCGACACATGGCAAGTTACAGGGTGACACAAGGGCATGCCATGTCACAATGTATGGCAAAGGCACATGGTCAACATGCATGGCTCCTTTGAAGCTTATATATGGGCTTCATACGGGTCGTTTCTTACAAGCAAGGGGGCAAGAAGCTTCCTCGGGTCCTTTGGAGCAAAGAAGGAAAGAAGGAGGGGGAAGGGAAAAAGAGAAAGGAAGGAAAGGAGAAGAGAAAGGGAGGAAAGGAAAGGAGAAGAAGAAAGGGGAGGAAGAGAGGAAAAAGAAAGAGGAAAAGGAAGGAGTGTTGCGCAGTGAGCAGACCCGACTCAAGAAGAACCCTGAATCAAGGCTACAAATGTAAGCTTCTCCTACTCGTTATTTTATGCCTAGGGTCGTGTAATGGCCTAAGGGTTTCGTCGGGGTTTTCCGGCGACTTGTATGTTGTGTGGTTTGTTTGTGATGTGACGGTCAAAGACCATTCATAGGGAGCTTTGGGACTGTCCGAAACGTAACATTGTGTTTCGGACAGCAAAATCCCAAGCGTATCGATGCACCAGGGGTGTGCCCAAATTTCCGCACACCCTGTGAATCGGGGTCTCGCAGCCAACTTTCGACGACCATAACTTTCTCGTCCGAACCCGACTACAAGGCTCGACTCCTACCGAAAAGCTCGTTGGAGTCTAGAATTTAATAAAAAACAAAGTGCTCACCAAAATGAAGGCTAAATATCCGCTCGGGTTCCTAACTCGCTTTAACTCCGCTTTGTAACCGAAATTGACTCGTGATATGGCCTCGAGCAAGGAATTGCGTGTTGGATGTTTTGTGTGGTATTTACAAAACTGGACTTTCGGGCTAAGTCCGTATTATTTCTTAGGCCACATGCCTGATTTATGGCCAGGAACGGCTAATGTGTGTTAATATTGCCATAAATTCAATGACATACCAATATGTGAAATTATGTGACATATGTGTGATGAAGATGGAAATAATTATATGCATCGGGGTCGATGATTAACACACTATGTCTCAAATGGAATATGAATTATAGCATTACTTGCCTAAGTAATGATTGGAATTATGTTAATACATGCTTGAATGATGTGTTGACATGAATGAACTGAATGATAGAAAAGATGTAGTGCATGCTTATGTGATGTACTGATTTGAATGTAAGGAATATTAACATGACTGCATGTATGCTGATGTTAAATTGAATATATGGAATGTTTTGTGTATTAGACATGAGTGTTCATAGCACACACATAGTGTATGGTGTAGAATGTCCATGTAGCAAGGATGAAATATCTTATATATCCGTCGATATATCTCCGATATATCCGATATCGATGATGTTCGACACGATATCGGTGATGACCGATATATCGCCAATATATTGGTTTTGGACCGATATATCATAAAATATCGCGTCACAGACACGCCGCTGCATTTATTCGTAAAATATCTGGGATATATCGATATATCGATATATCGAGGATATATCTGGGGATATATCGATATATATCGGTATATATCTGAGATATATATAAATCGGGCGATTTGAAATCCTCGACTCTGATCCAATCCTATGATCGGGATCACAACGCTTTAATTCGATATCGATATTCATGTAAAAATATCCACCGATATATCCCCGATATATCCGATATATCCGTAAAATCCAAGTACCGATATATCCGTCGAAACCGATATTTTCATCCTTGATGTAGAGGTCTTCATACATTGGTCATGGGTTTTAGTGCGGTGGCAATAAATTGCATCGTGATCAAGGCGCAATCGCGACATACCGGGTGTGCAGACAGACGGTCGCAAGACCGCTGCTGCGTAATCTGTGGGCTTGAAACGGACGAAGTCCAATCGAGTTCCACAACAAGAACGAAAAATGGAAAATGAAAATGTGCTCCGGGCGAAAGTAGATAGATACCCCTCGTGAAAAGCCCGAAACCCTGCTGTACGTATCCACTAGCCGAAAGTTCCCGAAAAACGCGAGTATGTAAAAGACCCGCAGCCGAGACCCCGAAAGTTATGTTGCCCAAAAAGACACGAAACGATTAAATAAATATCACATGGGACCACAAGGGCCGTAGCACAGAGCCTGGACTCCACTCTATTGATTTCCCATTGGCACTGCAGATTGGGCGGTGGGTCTGAGGTTGACCCTCAAGATTGGGGCAATGCAGAAATGGTCGTCTCACAAGCATTTATCACGTAGATTTTTTTTTTCCACGATGTGACAACACGTACGCACTGACTGCTTGCCGCACTGACCGCGAAACGATCATTCTCAGACGCAAGTACCCAGCGACAAATTCCAGAGTGATTTATCTCACTGGCGCAAATTTCATCCCATCGTGGGACCCCTTCGCACAGACAAGTAGCATTCGCGCTCCTGTAGGCCGGACATGTCGGACCGGACCGCGCCGATTCTTGTTTTGCGTATATATTGTAATCCTAATCCGCTTTTAATATACGTTCAGACAAGAGCACAGAATAACTCTCACCCATAAATATACTGGCCTCAGAACCGCATTTCGACGAAGATTGATGATGGGTCCTATCATTATTTCCACTACGATAAAAAGCTTTCCATGACATGGACACAAGTCAAGAGGCCGACATGCAATAATCTGGTATCCCTGCGCTGAAAGGTCACAATTTTTACATCAAAATTCTCAGTGTATCCAGAGTTTTACATATAAGTCGACATTCGCGGCTAGAAGAAACGTAATGAAAAATGAAATGGAAACATCTCAAGTGAGCCGAGCAGCTTGAGTTTTTAGTCCTCTAAACCAAAATTACAATTAAAAAAAAAAAAAAAACTAAAATCCATACGCCAAGTTCTTCCACTTTCATACATTTTCCGGCGAACCAAACATGTGATAAATGAAAATTTCAGACTAAGAGATCTCACTGTGTGTTTGGCAGCTTGAAGTAGAGCGGAGGACGCATCAGCAAGACATGAGCGAGTAACCAAGGGAAAACGACGTCGCGTGGAGACCAGAGAGTGGGCGGGTGCAAAAGAAGCGCGAGAGAAAGGCAAATGATGGGAGAAGGGGATCGCCGGTGATGCCATGGTGTGTCTTTCCGGCTCTGTATTGGATAAGGAAACTTAGAAAAAGAGGCCTGTTGTACCCGCCCTGGTCCTACCTAACCTGAGCGCTCCTCCGCCTCCTCTTCTCGCTTTGAACTTTTCAATTTTTTATGTTTTAGTGTCTCAATTTCTTTTATTCAATTAATTGCCTAAACTTTTAATTTTTTTTCTAATTTGATGTTTTCTACCTATATTACCTACTAGGATATTGGAGCTTTTAAATCGAAATAAGAGCCTAAGGGAGGTTAAAAATAGCACTTAGCTTTTCAACCAAAATAATTCTCAAATTAATTATTATAAATGTTTGCTGTTTGGAGTAAATGTTTTTTTTTTCTTTAAAAGCTTCAAATACCGTGAATCATAAACTTCGTGATTAATTGATTCACCATCGCTATTTTTGATAACTAGATTCGATTTTTTAATTTCTTCAATTATCGCTATCTCGTGATAACTAAGATTTGAGTCTTTTTATTTTGGCTCCCCATTTTCTTCTTTCCCATTTTATTATTATAATTATTAAGAAATCCAATTATACCGCCATAAAAGTAAATGATTTCGACATAATGTATAATTTCCTCTTAATTATCGTCATCTACGATAACGATATTACGCCTACATTTACCATTAATTTAATTTCTAAATTAATTTTATAATTTTTTTTTCAAATAAAATATTTCGATCTAAAACTCAAGATATTAACTCTACAAAAATTAGATTCATATTTGATGACATAGAAAGCCAAGTCATATAAAAAACTGATAAAATTATAAAAATGACCAATATATCCTTATTTTATTTAGAATTCGATTACACATGATATCCTCTTATGTATACCTTAACTTTCCCGTTTCAGATTCTCAAAATTCTCAGATTTCTTTCAAATTCTCAAGCTTATCAGTATTCTTTTGAATGATGTCCTAAGTGACTATCGTTGCAATTGATCATCTAGTTTCGTGAGCTTCATCGACATAAAAATATATATATATAAATAATTTTCGTTGTTTGTGAGTGTTTCTCTCTTTTTGTGGCGTTTCTAGTGTTGAAGTCTAGACACTGTGCTTCTTTTAAGGTTTTGGTCTGAAAATAGATTTTATCTCCTTTGCAACTTATAGATTATCTTCTTTATTTTATTTATGAGTAATTCTATTTACACCCCATGTTCATCTCTATACACCCCATTAAAAAGCAACCCATACGAAAATTATCAATTCTACTCCTTAAACCTTCTCTATACACCCCATCTTCTGCTCTCTCTTTCTTCCTCATTTCTTTCTTCCACAAGACCCAACATTTTCGTCCAAGTGTGTTCGCTTAAAACAACAATGACAGCGGTAATGTGGCGCCAAAAAATAACAGAATTTACTCGAAATCAAATTTTCAAACTATGGAGAATAAGAAGACGAAGTTCGCTCTGTGGATATCCGCAGATAATGTTTCGTCCCGACTCTATTTGGTGATGTCCCATAATGTTTAAATTTGATTTAAGTGATATCCTGTGATTTCAGCTTTAATCCCGGATTATGATATTCGGTGTATATTTAAATTCCCGATTTGTGATATCCTAGACATTTTAGCATAATCCGGATGGCGATAACGCGATCCGCAGCATCGTATATCCGATTCGCACAAACCGGATTTCGCGAACGATCGCGCGTTCCGCGCGGTAATCCGCGATAACGATCACTCCGATCGAGCAACCGCACGGCGATTTCTTTTCGACCGCGTCCAGGTATAAGAGGTTGGCGCATCGCCAGAGATCCAATCGAGCACGAAAACGGCGCCACAAACCGCGAACCAGGTTGCATTCCGAACCCAACGGTTAATCGGTCATCGAACACGGTCAATATTACTTCATAACGGCGTTCCTTTCGAACGCCGTTTCGCCGCGTCCGCGCTGCTGATGACCCGTTTCCTTTCTCGTTTTTTAACCGACATTATTTGATGTATTTAATCGTGATTTTATTTTCTTGCAAAAGATGATCTTGATCATAATGCAGCCCCTTTACAACAATTAGTTGATATCAGTGATGCATTTAGTAGTAATGAGGTAATTTTAATACTTTAAAGTTAGAGTAATTTGTTTTAAGACATATCGAAATTAATAAATTGTTATTATCCAGATATTTTGTAGTCGGGATGCTTTGATTGAATGGGCTCTAAATGTGGAACGAACGGATTTGTTATTGTGATAAAAAAGATCGATAAAGGAGATAGTAGAAAAGTTAGAGTTTTCACTTTGCATGAGTTGGTGGAACATATAGCATGCAAAGAATAAGCTCTAATGTGGAAGACTTGAATCGAAAAGGCACTGAACGAAAAAAAAATGTGATTGTCCATTTAAGATAATCTGTGAAGTTAACTAGTAGTGATGATTGGAGTGTTAAAGCTGTTTGTGGATTTCATAATCATCGAAAGCAAAATTTAAACAATCGGAGGGTCACTCATACGCTACGACACGAGAAAACTATTATATTGTCCGACATGACGAAGAACTTGGTGAAACCAAGGAATATTCTACTGTCTATAAAAAATCATGATCAGTATAATGTTAGCACTATGAAGACAATATACAATGCACGCCATAAACACGACTACTTAATAATACGGTAGACGCAAATGCAACAACTAATGAAACAACCGAATGAATGTAAATATGTTGGAATGGCATAGGAAGGATGAGTCGAACGATTGTGTGAGAGACTTGTTTGGGGCACATCCTACTTCTATTCAGCTTGCTGAATGCATTTTGGGTAAAGGTTCTAATTATGGATTGCACTTATAAAACCAATGTATATCGGCTTCCACTTCCTGAGATCGAGGTGTGACATCAACAAATTTTGACTTTTTCTCGTGGCATTTGTATACTTGAGGCCGGTGCCGTGTAGACAACTACACTCTTCGGCAACGGAGAAGCTACAAAGTTTAATGTTTGCCGATCGGGATACCTAATGTCATTGTGCCACGATGTGAGTTTGCCTTAATGAACGGGCCACAGGCGGTTAGTATTTCCACCATAACAAATCTTCCTGTGCGCATGGCATATATCAAAAAATGCAGTACTTGGAAACCTGTGAAGAAGCTGCTTTGATTAAAAGATGTTGGAGGCATTCATGTCACTGAGTGTCTCCAGGTTTTCTTCAAAGAGGACGACTACGAGAAATTCTAGATCATTGACAACTGATTACTATTCTTACCCCCGAGCAAGAAAATATGTGACAGCTCATGGTCGACTTATAAGGAAAGATTTGTCGCTACCGATGTATAAAGTAATGCATTTAAAAATTTCTCAACGACAGTAATGCAATTAGTAAATGAAGCTTTTCTTTACATATCCATACATAAAAATGATTTTAATATATGTTCTATTTTTTTGTGTTAATGAGTGCACATGCAAAGCTTGAAGAGACATCTTCGTTCATCTCAAGGGGATTTCGAGTTCTGAATGTAATAAATGCTCTTATTGAGTCAGCAGAACATACGGAAATCAAAGCTTCATTCGAGAGAAGCATTTCGTTGTTGAACATCAATTCAACAATGCTATGTTTAAAGAATTGCGGGGTATGGTATCTAGGGCTTCACTTAATATGATATCAATGAGCTTAAGAGCAAACTCAAGTCGTAAATTGACAAGGGTATATGTGGTTGCGCATCGTAACCTCATATAGTTGCCTCGCTACGCACGAACCCTGCAGCTAATCGGGAAGAAGGCCGCATTACCCCTGATAAGCAGTGCATTCGCATTGAGGAAGTTGATTGATCGTGACCGACAATGTCTCGGTCTGAAAGGACAATTAGTATTGGTATTGATAGTATTTTGAGACAATACCTTGCCGAGTGCGTGGTTTAGGCAAAAGTAAAATAGCATTAAAAAGGAAGTTGAGAGAGTTAGCTTGCCCTGCAACGACATCTATGTGTCCACCACTTGAGAAGGTTAAGGGTAAGGGTCGCCCGTCGTTGAAAATCAATTTATCTACCAAACGAGCTCCTTCTTTATTCGAATTTGCTGGAAATCGCCCACGATAAGATTTCTCCAACCCACCGCATGTTCCGTGAAAGCAATCAAGGAAAAAATTGAAGTGCATTAAATGTTTTCCACATCAAATGCGGAATATTATAGTGAACATCGTGGGATGTTAAGGCGTATGGTCATTGTGATATCACTGATTGCCGGGTTACCAGAAATAAAGACGGATGGGGAACGGTTCGACACGATTCGTTCGCAGCCACACCCTTCATGATGAGTATGTCTCAACTCTTATGGATCAATCGACCGTGTTGCCGAGTCATTTATTCATTATCATGGTTCACTCTTTTGCTCCATATGATAGATGGATGACTTTACCCGACATGGGTCATTTGATAGCCTCACTGCACAATATTGTGCGTTAGTCCATTTATCAATTGGGACAATGCCTAACATATCTACCACCGAGATCTCGTGACACCCGCACCACTTCACCACAAACCGGGACAAGACTTGGATTTGTTGAGGATCACATTTCGCATGTGTATGTTAAATTTTATTCTAATCGTCATTAAGTTCAATGTTTTCATATTTTTGTTTTTGACATAGCACGATCTTTATTGTAGGTATTCCTGGATTCGACATCACCAATACCTCCAATTGCATGCAACTGGCGTAATTACCGATACCAATGCGCTCGAGGATGGGAGATCCCTTTATGTACTTGACGAGGCTTTTAGGATCATCATCAGTGGACCTAACTCGAATGTAAAATGACACAAGAGACAATTGATGGTAGATGAAACATGATGTATTTACAATGTGACGGATGATGTATTTACAATGTGACTGTCCTTCATCCTTATTTATTCCATACTTATAGTGTCCCTTTTCGCTTAAACTCGTGCATTAATCTGTGGTCTCATGGTTATTTAATCCATTTTATGAAGCATGAATAAATCTCAATCATTATTGTTGTCAAGGAGGTAATGTAACAACAACTAATAAAATACAATACAATTAATCACATTATCTATTTAACATTAAAGTCTAACAAGTAATACATAAAACATAAAACTAAGTCTTTTTTTTTTCCTCTTCGAACCTTAACATAAATAAGAGTAGATGCGTGAGAATCCTGTGTGCCGAAGGATCCGATGTAGGTGCCGGAGGAGCAAATGAAAGCCGCGGGAGGAGGAACTACTGCTGGTGGAGGATCATCTCGATGACGGTGGAGGATCAACTGATGCCGGTGGAGGCCAGGACAAAAGCCGGAGGGCTAAAAGTGATGTGAGCGTGCGATGGTGTGCTATGACATGCCGAGCCGGGTGATGGAGTGTCAGGAGTGTTGGGTTGCTGTGGATGAATATCCAATCGATTGGAACATAAATGCAATGAATTTATAAAATTTTATCCCCTTAACCCATCAAAGATCAAGGCTTCATAAAAACCGGAAGGAAGGTAAACGAAACTTACCTCTCAGATCGATCTCGTCAAGCCTTCAAAGCCTGCGCCTTGGTTTGTCTGGACTAAAGGTGTCGCTTTCCGAAAGCGACCACCCTCTACAAGTATCCACACACGAACAAAAATAAATCGATCTTAGCAGTTCAGCCGCCTTCTCAAAACGAAATTAGGGTTTTCTTTCTCTCTCGCTTTTAGGTCAGTTCACTTTTTTGAAAGACAACTGATACGACACAAATATATATGTCTCACATATATTTATGAAGTCTTCTGTGGTTTCAAATAAACTTGAATTTATTATATATTTAAAAACGCTTTTTAAATAATAATAATTTAAATTCAACCGTTATGTAATAAACGACTTATTACTTAAAACCATAATCGAAATATGTAATAAATGAATTTATTATAGAGAGCTTAAAACCATAACTATTATTTGTTTTAATGTGCGACCCTAGGTTCACTAATGCGTAGGGCCCAAATCACATTTTGATCCTACAAGTCATAAGTGGCCTCTAGCAAGACATTATGATTACCCAAGTTAAAATGAAAAGCTCATGATCCAGACAATCTTTAATATAGCTAATGACATAATCCTTTTGTCTCATGATTACCTGACAGTATCATAAGGTATGGACAAAGTCAACCTTATATCGTTTCATCTTTATTACTCGAAACCCAATTAGATCGACTAAACAAAATGACACAGATCTCCATCAATTCATTCAGATCGCCATGCATTTCGCCTCAATTGTCGAGGGGACCCAGAGATATCTCTCTTATAATAAGAGGGACAAATTCCATCTTAATCGCTCATATCTCACCTCACAATTCTTATTATGTTCAAGTATAACCCTTTATACTATCCGATCAAAGACAACGGCTTGATTATATCAAAAACACAAATATTCCTCTTATGTTGAGAACTATATTTAATCTCAGTCAAAGGATTTTAATGACAATAACTATTAGAGATAAACTTATGACTTTGATCCATGTATTAATCTCAAGACAGGTCTATCTAATATTTGTTCTCAACAAATAGATATAAATTTGATTTGTATCTCATACACATATTCATCCCATGAATATCAATCAAACTTTATACTAATCTTAATTCATTGTTATTCTCATAACAATAACCGATTAGGGACATTTAGAATAATTAATAATATTATTCAAGGACATTATATATAATAAACATGCAAATCATCAATAATAAATTCTCATAATGCAAAATATCATGTCCATTCAATAGCCTAGAGCACTATTACTAACAATCTCCCACTCAAGGCTTAGGCCCATTCATCAATGTATCTAATACCTATGAACCTAGCATGACAATCATGCTTGCTTGTGGTAGAGGCTTAGCCAATGGATCGCAACATTATCATCTCTCAAGTTTGAACTCTCGGGTGATATCTTAACGCCACCTCTTCTCAATGATTTCTAATGAGATGATAACGCCTAAGAATGTGTTTCGATCGCCGATGATCTTTAGGTTCTTTGCTTCAGGTAATAGCACCGTTATTGTCACAATAAACATCAATGTGATTTGTAATGCTAGGAACCACTTCAAGGTCAAGAAGAACCTTCTTATTCAATGTTTGTCATTCGACGTCCAACAATGTTCGCTTCACGTGGAACACTGTCGCACTTCCCGCCGGTCCGGGCCGGTCCCGTCTCGGAACCGTAACAGGCATCTCGGTCACTCACGTTTCGCGCAGAGAACGGAGTCCACGGAACGACGAAGTCTTCGATCCGATCAACGGTAACAATCAAACCGAACTCGAGAACGGTGGTCTCTTGGTTCGTCCAACAACACTTTCGTCGGACATCCGAGTCCAGGTCCGGAGTCGGCGGAGCAACGGCGGTGAATACAACGATCCGCACACGTCGACAAACAACATAAAGAGAATCCAATCAAGCATATAATCGAACGTCCGTTTGTCAGAATAATGGAATAATCAGAACACAGAATAGAACAACATCATAGAAACAAAATCAATTCCACAACTAATCCAATTTAATCATAAAGACTTTGACTTAGACCACACTTCTTAGATCTATCTCTATAGATCTTTATCCCTAGGATATAGGCAGCTTCGCCTAAGTCTTTCATTGAGAAACACTTCCCTAACCAAGACTTGACACTCTGCAAGGTAGGGATATCATTCCCAATGAGTAAAATGTCATCAAACATATAAGACCAGGTAGAAATACAATTATGCCCCACTAATTTTCTTATAAACACAAGGCTCATCTTCATTTTTGACAAATCCAAACCTCCTTTGATCAAACATTCATCAAAAACTTAAGATTCCAACTCCTGTAGGCCTGCTTCAAACCATAAATGGATCTGAAGTTGCGATACTTTACCGTAATTCTTAGGTTGTACAAACCCTCAAAGTTGTGTCATGTACACATCCTCAAGTAAGTTTCCATTAAGAAACGCAGTTTTAACATCCATTTGCCAAATCTCATAATCATGATATGCAAAGAATGGCAATAAGAATTTAATGTAATTTAAGCATATAGGTGAAAAAAGTTTCATCATACCATACCATGAATTTGTTTGAAACCTTGCAACTAGCCTTGCTTTGTAAGTATGCACTTTGCCATCCATGTCGCTTTTCTTTAAAACCCATTTGCACCCAATGGTTTTTGTACTTCAGTGGACAATCATGTCCATACTTGATTATCATACATGGACCTAATTCGTACTCATGGCCTTCTAAACTCATTTCTCGCAGTCCGTATCCAACATAGCTCTTGATAGGTAGTGGGTTCATTTTTGATCCACTCTAACAATACATCATAGTTATCACCACAAGAAATCCATATCTCTCGGGCTCATGACGTATCCTATCGTGATCTACGAAATTTTGTGCTATAGGAGGTGTGTCAACAATAGTTTGTCGACTATGAGTATCCATGTGCGCTCACATTATTCGGGTTCTCGAACTTCTTCGAGTTGTATCTTACTCCCACTGGTTCCTTTAGAAATAAATTCCCTTTCTAGAAAGACACCATTCCGAGCAACAAACACTTTGTTCTCTATGGGATTGTAAAAGTAATATCCCTTAGTCTCTTTAGGATACCCCACAAAAAGACATTTATCAGACTTGGGCTCCAGCTTATTTGAAACTTGACGTTTTACATAAGCCCCACAACCCCAAATCTTAAGAAAAGACAAACTGGGCCTTTTACCAGTCCACATCTCATATGGTGTCTTTTCAACCGCTTTGGATGGAACTCGATTTAGTGTGAATGCAAACAAGCTAAGTGCATAACCCTGGGGTGCGGTAAATGGAAGATCTGTTGGACTCATCATAGATCGAATCATATCTAATAAACTTCGATTCCTCCTCTAGGACACACCATTCGATTGTGGTGTTCCAGGGGGAGTTAATTGTGAAATGATTCCACAAGTTCTAGATGGTCATCAAATTCTCGCTCAAATATTCGCTCCTCGATCGATCAAGTGCCTCGATTGTCTTGCCAAGTTGATTTGTACTTCATTTTGAAAAGATTTGAACATTTCAAATGATTCGCATTTATGTCTCAGACTGGCAGACATAACCATATCCGCCGGGTTAACGCAAATGTAATGAAGTACTTGTAACCTCCCCAGCATCCGAACTTAATGGTCCACGTACATCCGTATGTACGAGATCCACATTCATCGCCCTTTCACCGTGTCCAAATAAAGGGATCCTTTGTCATCTTACCTAATAGACAAGATTCACATGTATCATATGATTCAAAATCAAATGAATTCAAAAATCCAACTTGATGGAGTTTTGAGATGCGTTTCTCATTTATATGGCCAAGGCGACAATGCCAAAGATAGGTTGAATTTAAATCATTGGACTTAAATTTCTTAGTAGTTATGTTATTACTCTTTGAGCCCCCGCATTACTTGTACAAATGTGGAGATCCACATCCAAGATCTAATACCTGTGAACTAGAATCAGAGCAACATAAATACCGGGAAGAACTAGTCTCACCAATTTTCTTTCTTCTCTTTTAGATCCTCAATACAGCTTGTAGTTTCTCTTCCAAATGACTGTGTCTATTGCAAAAGAAACAAACACCCTCCTTTCGGGGCTTTAGCCTTGGGTTCAGTTTCTGCCTGGCCGAGAATTGACTTTCCTTTGCCCTCGTCTCTTGCTCCTCGTTTCGCCTCTTGAAGCCATTTCCATTTTGAACCACGTAACATGGCTAGCTTGATTTAATATTCCGCCGCCTGCCATAACATATGCAAATGTAGAGATAGATTTGTCCATTTCACTCATGTTATAGTTCATGACAAACCCGGCCATAACTTTACTGTGAAGTGAATTCAGACCAACCGCCTTGCCAACTCTTGGCTCAATGGAAATCCAAGCCTTATCAAGGTGTCTAATATACCTTTCATTTTAACATTTAGTACTAACTCGAAGTACCTCACCATCTTACAAGAATGCAAAGGCCTTAGTAGTCTCATACCTTTCGCTTCTTTGCTTGTTGGCCGAACATTTCTTAAGATTGAGATCATATCATAAGCTTTCATATTTTCCATCCTTCCTCAAGTTCGTAACTCATGGTAGCAGTTGCCATCAAGCATGCAACATCAATAGTCATTATGATGCTCTCATAAGCATTCTTTCACGAACATTCTTCAGCCGGTTCTTCGTGGAGAGGTTCATCCAAGACATAAAAGCTTCCTTTCTTGTTTGAGAACAATTCTACCTCAAAACCGCCAAGGAAGTTAGTCCCGCAGTTTATCCTTCTCAAGGATCGATCGCAGTTGACATAGTAGAATTGTTGTTGTTGTTTGCCATCTACAATGAATGCAAAGTTTGATAAGTATTTTGATTATGAAAATTTCACCAAATTAACAACCCTCAAGAATAATCATAAGCCAATCTAGCGAGCTAAGATCCATATTTTCTTAGCTCCTAACTTTAAGTCGCTTGCATGACACTTAAAATTAAGTTATTTAGGTAGGTAACTCTTTACCAATACATCTCATGCAATCCTAGATATTTATGGATTTCGACATCATATGTCCCGACATGTTTAAATCCCATCTTAAGCCATTAGGCCCAAAACCGTTTTGATAACCTAATGCTAAACCATTTTTTAAACATATGGGTAGCACCATTACTCATCTTGTCTCACTAATGTAACCTAATGTACTTCTACTTTGGTAGAACCCACATTAAGGTGATAAAAGGTTTGACAAGTGTTTAAATATGGATGACATGTTAACTTTAAATTTTATGTGAGGGATCTTGATTGATTTTAATTTTCAATTAATATATCTCATCATACATCTAGTATCACATACTCATGTAACATCATACACATACATGCATATAATAAATGTCACAAGATGGTTTTATCTAGATTGATCTCCACAAGCCAATATGAAGATCAACAACATGCCTTAGGGTTGTGGCCAAGTAGCTCCATGATGTCGAGTAGATGTCGGTTGACCTTTGAGCATGCATAGACACCTGGCTCCATCATCCATCATGGTTGGATTGCATGACTTCAAATAGCTTCACATTGTCTCTTGTTTAATACAACAATTAAATAAATACTACTAATAGTAAAATAAAATTACAATAAAGCTCAAAAGACGTCTGAAGGCCGTGTTTAATATGATCTGACACAATAAAAATAATAATAATAATAGCTTGCCAACATTGGTGATCATCTTTTGTACTACCATGTGAGAAGCAACATAACATGCAAAATATATTATGTTGTCATATAGCATAAACAATTTGCATTAAAGAAATAAATTATAATAGTTATATTTAAAACCAATTAGAGAAATTCATAGGTGCTATTATTTGGCATTTATTCTGGCGGTCATTGGCATTGTGAGACGGGATCTGGCGGTGCACGAAATTTTTTCTTTTAGAAACATTGGATTTTTAGTCTCCATTTTCATTGATCTTATCAATAGAATTTTTGAATAGAAAAACCATCAAAATCACATTAAAACGGCGTATTATAATAATTTTCATTGATCTCATCTTCATTTTGAATAAACTGAAAACCATCAAAATCACATTAAGCGACGTATTATGTAATCTCATTACCATAGTTTTTATTTTAGTACCCATAAACAGATCATTGATAAATCAGAATTCGATATGCGAATTCAGTCATGTATTATCTATGATTAGGGCAAAGGCTGAGAATCATATAACATCTTTATTAAACACTTTGTGGCAGCATTCTTACATTGGGTTCTTAATCATATTAACGAATCCTTGCACAGGTTGGATTCAGTCAATTAATACCTTAACAAAACCTGTGCTAATAACCTGGTCGCACAAACCATATGCTCCATATATTAAAAAACAAAAAACAGTGCAGAATCATATATATCATATTATGATCAGAATGGCACATTATCGATTTTATGAAAACTTACAAGAGTGGCTCTACATTACTGTTGGAGTTACGAGGATGAATACTCAATGAGTTGGAACATAAATGCAGCGGAATTTATAAATTTTTATCTCTTAACCACCAGAATATGTTCATAAGCGCGAAGGAAGGATAGCGAAACTTACTTTCTTGTAGATCTGATTATGTCGAAGCCTTCAAAGTTTGCGTCTTGTTCCATTTGGATCTTAAAGTCTTTGCCTTTAAAGACACACCCTCTACAGAAATATCTTAGCGAACAAGATAAAACGATCTTGAATGCTAGTTCAGTTTCTCAGTGTTCAGCAGTGGGGTTTCTTTTCTCTCTACATTTTTAGGTTGGTTCTTTTGAGAGACATTTACACAAATATGTAGTAATCTACACATATATTATATAGTCTTCTGGGGTTTCAATTCAAGACTTGGTTATTATATATTTAAGAAAGCGGCTTTTAGATAATATTCAGGATTCAAATCTTATCATGATGGAAACTAATTAAATATTTGATATAGTGTAATATCAGCTTGGATTACATATGTCAAAGCAGATTTATTCACACAGGAAAATCATAACCAGTTAATGTAATAAATGAATTTATTCTGAGTATAGCCGGATTAATGTAATGGCAGATTTATTACAGAACCTAACCAACCGTTATGCACTAATATTGCGAATTTATTACGAAAGTATAAGCGACCTGTAATAAACGGATTTATTATAAATTAGACATATTTCCGTTATTGACTGTTCTTATTATTGCGACCCTATAGGTTCAATTAACATTGGCGGTAGGCCCCAATCTGGCACCGATCTCTGATCATAAGTGGCCTCTATGGGCATTGCGACTTCCCGAGTTAGATAAGCTCATGATGGGAGCGACGCCCAGCCATAACTAATAATAATCCTTTTGTCTCATGATATCTTGACGAATATAAGGCATATGGACAAGTGGCTTCCTCCGTTCTATCTTTGATTACCGAAACCACAATTGGTGACTGAAGCAAATGGCATTGATCTCCGTCGATTCATTTGAACCACCGACCTTATTCTGAGTCTCGGTGTCGAGGACGGAGATATCTCTCTCTTATAATAGAGGACAAAATTCCATCTTAATCGCTCATATCTCACTACATAATTCTTATTATGTTCAAGTCATAACCTTTATAGTCATCCGTCCAAAGACAGCGTTTGATTATGTCAAAACACAGCATTCATATGTTTCTGAGAACTATAGCGATCTCAGGTCCAAAGTTAAATGACACAACTGTGGGATTAACTTATGACTTTGATCCATGTATTAATCTCAAGGCAGATTACGTCAATATTTGTTCTCAACAAATAGATATAAATTTGATTTGTATCTCATACATATTCTGTCCATGAATATCAATCAAACTTATATACTAATCTTGATTCATTGTTCTAATAACTTAATAACTTAGATTAGGGACATTTAAGAATGATTAATAATATTATTCAGGACATTATATAATAAGCAAACAAATCATCACAATAATAAATTCTCATAAATAAATAAAATATCCCATTAATATGCATTCAATAGGCCTGAAGCACTATTACTAACAGTGAGATGCTGTGCGTCTCATCGACCCCAGAAAACTATGTCATGCCTGGGTTCGGTGTATAATAATATCCCAACCTCTGGTCTCTTCCCCGAATATCACATGCCTCATGAAGTCAATGCTCACAGTAATACGCTACATAAATAATATGTGAACTTAATATTGAATGATATAATAAAAAAGTTAAGTATCAAGTTGTGCAATTTAGATTACTACCGGTCAACGAAGTCCATATTTAACTTACGATATCATGATGATGCAAATGTGAGAATGAAAGGATCGTCTGCATCTGTGTAAAATTTTGATAAGTGTGAGGTTGAGCGATGCGATGCGATACGTCATACCGGGCCACACCTATCTTTCTTGTTTCTGAGCACAGTATAGGCATGATAGATATGACTCGATCGATCGATGCATTGATCCGTCCATCTTATATCTTTGAGTATGGCAAACTTCTGGCCCGGTGGTGGCTGCGAGGTGTGCCCGCGGAGGAATGATGAATCTGCCGTGGCGTAAGACCCGCTTCGGATGATAACCAGCTCCACAACATGCGCGCGCCATCGAAATACGCATCGCGATACCGGGGGAAGGGTGCGACTCGATGATCACTCGCGACGGCGGTTTCAAAATGCGATCAATGAGTCTCCGTTATTGCAACTATACGGATCGTGGCCTCGGCGTGGTGCGCGTGGAGTATGACTTCGTTATGACGCTCTCGGAGAAGAAAACATCTGAAGGCACGTAAATCGATTTACATAATCGACCAGATAATTAATATCAAGATCTGCCGATAAATATTGAAGAATTATCTACAAGCGTTCGAAAATTGTCATCAATCATTACTGCAAAGTCCGTAGCCCACCCTAGCCCACCTTTCGAGCACGGTGCGATGTCAGTTGCTCTGCGGGTATGCCGACTCATTTGCACGCTGACGTAGCTATCAGCATCTGCGGTCGAATAGCTCCGGTTTATCTTGCGTTCTGGTTGCGCTCTTTATAATAAATGCGAGTGCAATAACTCGGATGTTTGAAAATGATAAACAAACACTACATCATCTGTCGGATCGTGGCATCCGTGGTCGAGCGATCCTCGACGTGATGATCGGCCCGGAAGGAGAGCGACAGCGCCGAGTCTCTCCCCCGGATGGGTGCAAGTCGGTGGTGCTTATGGCTCTGGCCAGCGTTAGCGGATCACGGAAGCGGTGTGAATGATATCATCAGATCGATGTGAGATATCTCTCGCGGGCGGATCGCGGCGATAAATCACAATCATCGTGATGATTCATCTATGGCGGCATAACATAGAATGTCGTGGTCCTGGCTGCGCCGCTCACGGGCGACTTAACGCCGGTGCCTCATGACGTGTTTGCAACTGGCAGTCCATGATGTAAGCGAATCGATGTAGTTTATGCATCAAGTTTTCTTATCTCTGGCTCCCATAGCTGCGGCTTTACCATGATTGACCAATTTCAATGGTGCTCTGATCTCGTAAAAATGGCAAATAAATTTACGTTCAAGTTCACGTAACTAAAATTAACATGTATCATATTATATATATCTCTCTGCTCAATACTGTTCAATGGTGTTCCCTCTCCCTTTGACCATATCTATTTTAATATGTTTGTCAAAACTCCACTTGATATATCTATCAATGGTCTCGGGCGCATAGAATACGCCATAAGTAACAGTCTATCAATCTGAGGATCTTTCCGTAGAATCTGGATCTGTTCAAATTGACTCTATCAGTTGAATAAAGTCGTCTCTTAAACCAGATCATGGTTAACAGATTAGTCTGTGAGTTACTAGATCTTTATATCCTCCTCGATCGTGGTGCTTTATCTCTTTGAAAATAACGATGCGATAACCAAATAATATATCTATCATTAAGCAAAAATATAGCAGGGATGATCCTTTCTTGTAATATCTGAGGAAAATATGGTTGGAATATTTTATTTACATTATTTGGTGGAGGTTAAAATTTTTGATATGATGAATTTATCTCTGTCATTCAATAAAAATTCCCAAAATGGGACAGGCACTTCACATCAAAACAATCACATATGTTTTTCTAGGCACCTCCTGTGTGAACTAGTAAAAGACAACTAGGCAAGAACCATATTTTGGGGTTGGCTTAGAGGAATTAAATTATCTAAAAATCTGATTGGACTAATTAATGAAAGAATGAGATTGAAGAAAATGATATTATGTATGTGTTGGAGTAAATACAATCTTAAAATGACTACTACGACTTCTCATTTCACGACTATTATAACTAATTATTAAAATTACGCTGTTTTCTCATATGGTTACTGAATTTAATTGTTAACCTATTTTCTATATATAAGTTTATCAAATTTCTTTTGCATTAGCGAAAATTATATGACTAATAATCATGTGGACTCAGATGCATAAATCCGAGCACATTAAGGAGTAAATTCATAATTACTGATATCATGCCATCTAGATTAATAGTCTTTGTGAGAAATAAATCTCGGACATCACTACGATCAGGGTTGAATTTTAGTGTCGGACATCATCCGTCGGTAAAATCTTGTTAAATCGGACATCTAAATCCATAAATTTAATTAAATCGGACATGTTCATCCAGGAAAATTGCATTAAATAGGACAGCTAAATTACGATCGATTGATACCGTTAATTCGGACAACATAGTAAATAGGTGAAGATGAAAATCGGACATTAGTGAAATGAATTGTTAAATGAATTGGATCACGCGATGGAAGAGACAATAAATCCGGACATAAGATAAAAATGTTTAGATGCTAGGATTGTGAAATCCGGACCTTCGGATTCATGTTTCGAATCCGAGACACGGTTGTTGCAAACGGAAAAACTAAGAAAAGCATTTGTTCAGTGAAAAGCAAACACTTGATCCTCTGGGGATTGCCAGGAGAGTTTCTCTTAGTTTAAATCTGCGGAGGATCGCGTGGGTTCTCTGGAGTGCGGAGGGATGTTCAGGTTCTCAGTTTGGGGGTTTGTTTTTGGTAGAATGGGGAGGATGGGTTTGGGGTTTGAGACAATTTGGGAGGAGTGTCGATAGGGTTGGATGGGAGGAAAATTTTTACACGGAATGGGTGTAAAGAGATAATAATGGGGTGTATTTGGTAATGGGGTGCGTAGAGATATCAAAGGGGTGTGAATAGAACTACTCTTTATTTATTTCTATTTTTTTTATAATTTTATTTACGGCCAAATAAAGAAACATTCAACTGGTTTTTTTTGTTTCCAATTGTTTTTCATGTGATTCCTCATGCCATTCTCATCATGGAAACCCAAAATTCAAAGTTCATGGGCCTAATTAGAATTTATTAGGGTTAGTAAAATTTGACACGATATATGAACACGACACAAACCCAACACAGATTGAGTATAATCGTGTTTTAACTAGCTATTCAGATGGACCCGTCTAACACGCGAATAAATGGGTTATATTCGAAAGCACTCATTTCCAATACGAATATGACTTCGACTAATCAGCTTTAATTATTATATTAATTAATTAACCTATTTAATAAGTTATTCAGGTTAAATATGGATTATTAATTATAATTTCTATTAATTTAAATAATAAAATTAATAAAACATGTTAAATTTAATATGTTATTTCAGGTTAAACATGCATAATCGATTAATTATAATTTTTATTATTTTAAATCAAATTAAATAGGTCATATTCGTGTTGACCTAGCTGTAGCACGAATAATAAATTCCGTCGGCTTCTGTGTTACCGAATATCGACACATTTATTATTCGTGCCTGCCTGGGCTGATTAATTATCGACATAATCCATACATTGACACGACACGAACATTATCCATCGACACGAATTGCCATGCCTAGAATTTATTATCTTAGTCGAATATTGTCTATATGCAATTCAACCTAGGGCATGTGTATTTTTTGAGAAATTTAACTAGGGAGATGAATATTGCAATTCCACATCTAAGATTCTCATGTCATAGTCGTATAATACATGTAGAGTTTGTTAAAGTCTCTAATTTTGGGTGGTAATAAGAGTATCCAATGTTGTATGCGTTAGTGAATTCATAAATGGAAACAACACATGTATGGATTGATTGAGTAGATGTGGGATGTGACAAAGACTCTCTCATATAGATACAACGTCCTCGTTATATCCTATAGAATTATAATGCCAAATAGACAAACATATCCTATGAGACCAAACGGAACAGACCTCTGCATCAAGGTTGAGGATTGGCTCTGATATCATTTATAACAACTTTGTCCAATCATATAGATATTATCCACTTCAGGCCCAAGGGGCCCTACGCGTCTATTAAATTAAGAAGA
This sequence comes from Tetrastigma voinierianum, assembly GCA_016808115.1. Classification (NCBI taxonomy): domain Eukaryota; kingdom Viridiplantae; phylum Streptophyta; class Magnoliopsida; order Vitales; family Vitaceae; genus Tetrastigma; species Tetrastigma voinierianum. The sequence goes on along the minus strand of JAEQBH010000160.1, from coordinate 630,595 downwards.
GCTCATACTTATATAACCACAGAAAGTTTCTCTCTTATCTAATATAGGATGTGACAATTTTTGTTTTTAGAATACACTCAAATATTGGATGATTTATTGGTAATATTTCACGAAAATCGATTCGTTTCTTGATTTTATTAATTGAGGCGTATATGGAGGAATTTGAATCTAATAATATTTTAAATATTCATAAATTAATTAATGTATTCCCACAAAAAGAGCTTAGCATAATGCTATTCTAAAACCTTGGACTTCAACCTTGTACATCTCGCTTATAATCTCAAAGGAAGCTCCAAAGGGTTCGAGAAACTAAAAATTCCATTCTAAAATCCTCAAACCATAAATACAACTTTTTTGATAGTCTGGACCATAAAATATAATATTCATATTAAACCCAAATCCTATAAACTTGATAACTTTTATGAGAGTTGGTTATTTAACATGATCTTATAGCTTGGTTTGTCATGAGCCTCGTTCAAGTCACATCTTAATAATTGAATATTTGATACCCATTTGTATATTTAAAAGTACATAAATGACTCTATTTTGTTTGTTTCATTCTCCACATTGTCTTAGTCGTATATTGTTTGCAATTATCATGTTTTTAAGGTATACAAAATTTCTTTCTCTGTTATATATGGGATACATTCAAAATTAGGAAAGTTTTACTCTTTTAAGACATGATAGTTGTTCATTCTCATTTCAAGGGAATACTTTATTTATTCTATTGCCTTTATTTATAATTAGTTTTATCCCAACCAGCCAGTGTCTGATATATTCAAATGCTAGAATGAGGAAAAAAACATTTGGTTCCTAAAAAGTCTTAAGGAAAGAAAAAAAATGTAAGGGGAATTATTTTCTTATGTGTAGTTGTCCAATGAGTATTTTGTTGTGTAAAGATGCTATTCTTTTCCATCTTTTCTTTTTTTGAATTCCTTTTCATCATACAAGGAATGATATTTTCATGTTCAGATATTCATGCTAAACATATGTACCCAAATTCAATATGTTAATGCTTGTAGCATAATATGTTGGCACATAAAACTATTTTGTTTGTAGCAAACTTGTCCTAGCTACTTTAGGATTATCAAATTTGGAAGAAAATTGAATTATTGAATTCATGTATTTGTTATGATGTGGAAAACCATTATTTGGCTTAGGTTTTATCTTTTCATAATCTCTTCTTGATGTTTGGGGTTCTCATGTGATGGAAACAATTCATTCCTGATTTGATATCTGCACTAGAAAATCTTAAGCAAAAGTAGGAATTTTAATTTCTTTTTCTTTTGTTTTTCAGTATGGAAAAAGGACAAACATGTGCTAGAAATTTTTTGTGGTGTCATTTTTGTTATTGGTTAGGGTCAATCGAGTTATATAAGGGGGTTACAAGTTTAATATGGAAATATATATCAACACATTCCTTCCTAATATTTTACAAAAGCATCTATAAGATTTAAGGAGAAATATATTAGTTGAAAAGGTCCACTTCAAAAAGCCTAAGAAAACTCTGGCACATGGGTTGATACTGTTGTGTGAGAGAACATATGCTATTTTTCTAGAAATATTCAAAAAAACGAAAAATATTGAAATATATTTAGAGCATAATTTTGATAAAGTTAATACATCAATTGAAGATGAAAGTACTATTATTGGAAATAGAATCACAAGAAATGATGATATTTGTGGTTTAATAGTTGAAGGTGGGGTAAAGTCTACTAATGAGGAGTTAATATAAGGTGGTACAATAGAAAAGGATGGGGTTACAGATCTGCATGGTTTAGCAGAACCTAATCATGCAGCAAATGAAGAGCTTGATAACCATTAACAATTGAGAATTGAACTTTCAAGAGCATGAGGGTTGAGTTTGATGATGAATTTAAGGTGGAAAAAGATGTGAGATGGGTTGGAGAAGGTTTCTAATGTGAGGGAAAGTGGATGGAGGGATTAGGTGTTATTTCCAAATGAAGGGAGGCTTGAAAATAGGAAGAATATAAGGACTTAAGAGAGGCAGGATGCTGAAACATATTTTTCTTATTCAAATTTGGTTCTTTGAGCCTTAGAGCATCTCCTGCAGTGGAGTAAAAACAAAAGTATAGATGCTCACTTGAAAAAACTCTCCAAAAGAGAAGCAATACTAGATTGCTGGTGAACAGCTGCCAAATATCGACGAACTGCTCACCAAAGCATCTTGATTGAAGGATGGAAAATTTCCATTTTGCCTCAATAATATTATCATTGAGAAGTGTTTATGCATTTTCTTAGTACTTTCGACAACCAAACACGAAAATCAATATAAAAAAATTCGCAAACACACAAATGATTCACAAAACAATCCAGTATTTGCCACAAAATAAATAGTAATGATATTATTGATGAATAAAAAATTTGTAAATAAAAATCGGGGCTTTCTTGTATTTGTGTACTCTTGGTAATCGATGCTACTGCCGAATGAATGCACAGTTAGACAATCACTGAGGAAAAGGGCTACCGGATTGGGATGAGGCCATTTACTACGAAAGATACGTCGCTGCTTCGCGAGATAGAGATAGGACTGACCTACGAGAAGACCGAGATAGAGAGAAAAGACGGTGGCTGACAAGAGATAGCGAGAGATAGAGAGAGAAGACCAACCGTTGTCAAAGGATCCCAACACATATATTTTTAATCCTATATTTGACAAATTATTTATTTTTCATTATTTTTTATAAGAAGTACAAAATTTTTAAAAATTATTTTATATTTGTAATAAAAATAATTTTCAACTACTAAAATTATTAATTAAATATTTATTTTTATTTTTATTTTTAATCAAATATTTATTTATATTTTTAAATAAAATTTATAGTGTATGGAGTGATATAGATGAATGAAGGGTTTATGATGTAATTATTAAAGAAGAGAAAGGGTAAAATTGGAATAGATTTAGGATAGCTAAAACTTTAGATGGTCATTGTTGGAGCTCACACCCTTTTAGCTTTAAGTTAAATCTCAAAAAGTTGTTTTTTGAGCAAAAGATAGCTTTAGATGCTGAGAATTTTTGCTAACTGCTGAAGATGCTCTAAGAAGCTATAAACTTCCACTTTTCAAGTTTTTCCACCACCATATCCAACTTTGGATCACCAAAAACCTGAAATCAATACTAAAACAAGATCAAACATGAAAATTTATTCAAAAACAAACTCAAAACTAACTAAGAAATGGAAAATGGAAAGTAAACTATTGAGCTTGGGGTGCCACCCAAGGAGCTGCTCCATTTTTAGAGTTCAACTTAACTCCACCAATTACGGATTGGATGGTGATTCTTTCCTCCACCACTCCCTAAGAAGCCATAGTTGTGGTCAAATAACTTCTTGAGCACATAAACTCTGAGGCTTGCATGCTTTCCTAGGGAATGATGAACTTTCTTCACTTTGATTGCTCTTTCATTTTCCATCAACTCCAAGATAAGTCTCATGCATCTCTAAAATATGAGTCAAAATTTCATTTTCCACTTTCTCATGCATTTCTCCCTAAAGGGTCATCTCCATAATAGTCTTCTCAACTTCTTTTTTTCATCTTTTGGTTTCAGAGAAGTTGATTCCTTCTCTTTTGAAACTATCTCATTTAGCAAGTTGGCTTCCACTTCTAATCGTTTTAGGCTCCTCAAATGTAGGCAAACTCCTTTCTTATTCTTTTGAAATTATCTTAATTTGCCCCATTTGTACCTCCAATCTCTCAAGTTAGGCTGCTCAAATTTGGAAAGTTGCTCTTATCTCCTCCATGAATTGAACTTGAGAGTTAGCAAATTCAGCTTGAGACTTAGCCAATTTAGACATGGCTTCTTCAAGACTTGTTATTTGCTCTTGTGGAGGATTTTGAGTTATCTCCCATGAAAGGTGAGGGTGGTGATGATCATAGGCTAGTGGCCTTCTTTGTAGTTGTTGAGTGATGAGGGCAATTTGAGTTGATAACTCGATGAAAGCATGCATTGCGAATCAACTCCTACAACAAAAAATAAAAAGAAAAAATGAGAGTAAAATAGAAAATCAAGAAAATAAAAACAAGATTAACTATATCAAAAGTAAAGTCAAACTATTTTTGAATCAATATTAATAAAAGCATCAATCCTTGGCAATGGCGTCAAAAACTTGATAAGGCACAAAACATGTATATAAAATATGAATTCGTGTACAAGTAATATAATGATAGTAAGAGTATCGTCCCACAAGGATTGGTCTATTAACTACCGGTTCTAATCTAGCTTAGGCCCCATTTGGATGACACAATTAAGGTTGAAAGATAAAATAAGGAAAACAAGCATGCAATCAATCACGTAAACAATCCTAATGCATATATGAACCTCCTAACGCAATCAATCAAAGATTATTTTCATATGAAGATGGTATATGTGAATCTTTCTCAAGCATTTGTGATATCAGTCTCTCTTGAAAAGGCATCAGATCCCGCCAAACCATCATAACTAAAAGTAGCAATGCATCCAAAGAAGACTTAAGAAAGTAATCCACTCTCACTTCAAGATTTTATTCTTTCCTTTTCTGAAACGAACAATGTCACTTGCCTCACCAGAAGAAAACAACTTTTCCCAATATGACTGAATCTCCGGACTTCAAGTGTGGAATGACAAGGCTTCAACCACCAAGCCAACTCATGTTTATTGTTTGATATTGTCCCCACTGAAATAAATTCCAAGCTCTGCCTCTGACTAAGAGTGCTATTAACCCTAGAAACCCAAATACCACACCTAATTTCGTGAATATCTCTATCTCATGACAATTAAATGACATTTCACTTCTCAGTCTCAAATTAAACCAAAAATCATGCAAATATTAACTAAATACCCACAAGCATTAAGACTAAATGAAATACTCAACACATGTGAAAATATTACATCAATCAATAGAAATTAGGAGAAATTCATACATTTATGTCTTTAGCTACATTTAAGTCCTAAGAAAATGAAATTAGCTCATTAAGAGGAGAAATACAACCATAGAAACAAGGGAAAGCAAGAAAAGAGGAGAAGAAATAAAACAATGTGTAGATGAAACCCCTTTCTTCTCTTCAATCTTTCTTCTCCTTCTTCTTGAAGGCCAAAAACATATTCCCCCCTCCCAAAAGAGCCTTACCCTAGGGTTTTTCCACCCAAAAAGCTCCCATTTCTTTCTTTTAATGCCCCCATCAAGAGAGAACAACGGAATGAGTTTCAACAAAGTTTTGGGTCTTGACATCCACGTTGCAGCGTGGTGGATCTGACGTTGTGGCAAAGCAAAAATGGGAGGTATTGGAACCTTCAAGGAATAATCAGGTTGAAGCGTGATGCACATCACACTATAGCGTGAGTGTGCTCATGCTGCAACTTGATATACTCATGCTTGAATTAGAAACCTCTTCTTCATTTGCATTCTTCACTCATTCCTTCATATCTTGCTCATCTAGACTTCGAATTAGCGATTCCGTAATTTAATGAGCCTCTAGGTCTAGAACGCCATTCATGCAAATGAGGGAGCCGTGAAAGGACATCATGCAAACGAAAAGATTACATGTTTACTGCAGCTGCAAGATGACTTTTATGATTTTTCTTATTTTCCACTATTTCCGATTCGCACTCCAATGGTTGACATAATCTATAAATACAGAAATTACTTTCTAAAGCATTAGGAGCAATTTAATATTTATATCATAAAAAATACTCAGCAAAACCAAGCAAACATGTAGATAAAATGAGTATATGAGACACTCATCAACATGTTCGCTCCTTTTGACATCCAAGCCTTCAAATAGGTCCTCAACTTGTCCCTCTTCACTTCCATGGCCTTTTATTTTGAGTCTGTTTCTTGCTTGGGGACAAGTAAGAAGCTAAGTTTGTGGGTGTGATGAGTGACCAAAACACTCATGATATACTCGCGCTTTATTATGTTTTCACTTCATTTTATATAGCAATAAGTTGGGTTATCGCCTTATAGCTGATACTTGGCTTCTTGTGCACTACAGGTAAAAAATGAGGCATTTGGAGGCTATGTGGAAACTTGAAGAAGGAGATTGGAAAACCCAACTCCCCTAACGCCGCTGACGCCGAGGTCGACGATGTGCCTCAGACATTCATCGCCCAACGCCAACGCTCCCAACGCTGGCGACGTTCCAGTTGCGAGCAGTCGCAACGTCAGCGACGCCACCGACTTAATCGCCATATTTTAGATATAAAGGATAGGACGACGCACTCAAGGAGAGGAAGGGAGAAGACGACGCAGCGTGAATCTGTGATCAGGCACTCCTCGTGATTTTCAGATGCCCTTCTTTCTCGAACACCTAATGATTAAAAACTCTATGGTTGTAATGAGCAACATGATGTTCTAGATTGATTTTCTAAGGTTTTGTTGTACCGTTGCTACATTCATATGGATTAATTATTAATGTCATTCCATTCAGTATATTAATGGATCTTATATCGACTTGCTCTATTTTTTATGATTTATTTACATGGTGGTGTTTGGCCAACATTAACATGCTCTTGCTGTGAATATGAGATCGAGAGATAAAGATTCCCAGGGATCCGAGTAGAGTGACACTTGGTAAATTGGAGAGTAGAGATTTCCTGGTTCCAAGTGTGGCGATTAGGGTTTAATCATTCAAGCGTTTGAGTCCAGGGTTGATGTAGAGATGCAATATACCCTATTAGCGAGATAGGTGAATATACCTCGAGAGAGGATATCTCGTAGGCACGATCAACTTGCCAGCTTGAATCTTGTAATGTATTGAATGAACAATTTTATCTAGATTATAATTGATTCGTGCCACAATAGGTGCACTGGAATCAACAAAATTTGTATCCTAGGATTCCTATTACAGCAGAGCTAATAAGAAGATAAGAGAGCTCTAAGGTTGAACTCAGTGGATAAGTTTTCTTCATGCTAAATGAGATGCGGTTGATTGGAATTGGTGTTTCCATTTCGATTTGGGGTTTTGGTAAAAATAGTGAGGCGATGGCCGGTAAACTGTGAATCGCAGAGAAATAAAGTGTTTTCGACCACCAGCTTAGTGGGTTCTAAGGTAACTCGGTAATGTCCTCGGGTCCTTTCCTGCACTCAGAGTGACGACTTATACCATTCTGCCGGATCTAGGTTTCACTATAAAATCGGACCCAAGAGTTTCCCCTTTCTAGTATACATCATTTATGACCCATTAGTCGCTCTGCTGCGCTAAAAACCATCCTCGCCGGATCTAACTTGTGCAAGAGCTAATAAATGGCACCACCAGTACTCGGGGCGGATCTGAGCAACAAGTATCCAATAACCTTGAAAGTTTTCCAAGTACTAACCACTCAGGGTATATCACAAGGATTTAAACCCACAGAGATGCATAAACATAAATGAATATAGATGCCTCGCATAATGTGAGACAAAGGTACTACGTCCAACCTCAACTCCAATGATCCTCCTCTTCAAGGATGAGGGAGATTTAGCGAAGCATCCCTTGAGTTGTCATCCTCAAAGGGGTGTTTGGCAAGTGAGAAAATACGAGAAAGAGAGAGAAAGTGAAGGAAAGTTGCCGAGGCGGGAAAAGCTCCCAGCTTTTGCGGCAATTTTATTGATAAACTAACACCCCCCTGTTACATGAGCTTGACTGAGTTTATATAGTGCCCAAAGTCAAGGAAATTACACAAAAATATGAAAGAACAGAGGTTACATTAAGGGCATTTTTGGAAAAAAGTCACAAAATACGCTTAGGTGCAAATAACACAATACCGTGGCAACTCATAAATTCAGTTGCGAAAATTTCGCAATTACAAAACTTCGCCGCTTCTCCTTCTTGCATTTTAAATCCAATTGCCTTCGATGCATATACGCAGCTCGAGTTCAGCCCGGTTCATCGTGGTTTGAATCGACATGAAGAATATAGTGTAATTGGTATGCAAAACTACAAAAATGATTCACAAAATATGATCAATAGTATTGTCGAGACCTCAATGTATTAATCAGTTATTTAGTTAATTAAGACACAAAAAGTGCTCAAACCTACAATCAACAGTATTTAAAATGAAAGACTATTCGGGGCACTAATCACTCCCCCCAACCGACACATTGCTAGTCCCTTAGCAACGACAAAAAAAAAAAAGGAAGAGCAGATCAATTATGCTAATGCAAAAAGGGGTTGGTATTTTCAAAAAGTGTTTGGGCAAGTAATGCTCCCCTCAGTGTGAATGATTGAGACCCTGCATAATAACCAGCTTGGGAGACAAATGCCATACAGGACCACGTTTCAGAGGAGTATCTATCTCAAGGGAATCGACCTGAAACTTCCACCGCGAATCTGGTATTTGCGTGACCGGCCAATGATAAACCTGCTAAACCGCTTCTCCCAACCAAGTTACCTCCAAATCCTAGCACTTGATCAACCTAAATAACTTTGGTTCCATTCTTTTGTCATATTTCTTTTTGTATCGTAGGATGCAATGCTGAGAAATCGAGCTCACAAAAGTCCGTGTAACGAGGGTCCACCGATGACTCCCAACCAACTAAGGCTTAGGGCATCAAGTCATGAGGATCTCTCAACCACTAACTCCTCGAGTTTCACCACGACCTCGCATAGACCCGGAATTTAGCACCTACGACTCGCTAAAACCCCTCACCATCCACCCATGTAGCGAATCCGCAGGTGGCTCCTAACCAACTAAGCGCTTTCAGGCACCAGTTTTTAAAGATTCTCGTCGTGAAACCCCTGACTGGGTAAGGCTCGGTTTTCAAGGTAGTCACGGCTTTTCTTCTTTTTTCTTCTTTTTCTTTTTCTTTTCTTTATTATTTTTCTTTTTCTCTTCTTTCATTTTGGAAGACACATTGGCCTTCTATTCTGGGGAACCATAACCTTTTACAGGTGGTTAATGAAACTAGGGTAGGTTTGCACGAAAAGAGAGTTATGCGCCAGTTTTTAAAGAAACTGATGTGCACAAGTGTGTGGTTATTGTGCTGCGGAAGAAAAGATTGAATATTGGGGACTTCAACTGACCAACCACTTAGAATCATGCATGGAACAAATCTAGTATCAATGGCATTAGGCAAGGTTTCAATTTCAACTTAAAGGAAAGGCAAAACCATAAAACGGGGGCAAAATGTCGCAAATGAGTTAAGAAACTAAATCATTTGAAACGTATAGCAAAGGTGTATCACTAAATTTTCATTTTAAAAAACAAATTTTCAACAAGAAGCAAAGAGCAAGCCATTAAACATGCAAATGGGCTTTCATTTATACATGCAAAAGATTCAAAAGTGTAAAACAACCGATATCTATAAGAGGAAGAAAATCACTTCCTTCACTAACTCTCCCTAACCAAACATTGACCAAGTAATAGGTGTGGATTGGAAAGGCAGTGGAGGAAGTGCTACCTCGGGCCAAGAGCGGTGAAGAGGTGTCCCTGGCCCGGACTGTGCCGAGGTTGCAAAGCGAGTGTGGTCAGTGAATCGCCATACCGCTAGCACATCCAGGGAGGGTGCAGGGGCTGGTCCTGCTAGAGTAGGAGCAAAAAAGGCCTGAGCAGGCACATATGGGGAGATCGCAGGGAGACCCAGGTGACTCTGGATCTGCATAAGGATGGCCTGATTCCGGGGCCAAGATGGCGCCGACCGAGTCACGGCGCCTCGCCGCAGTCATCCTATCTCGCTGTGTAATGCACGTGGCAATGTAAATGATGCCGACGTGGCGGTGAGAATGTGCCACTACATCCATGATGGTCAAAAAGTCCCGGGAGGAGATGGTGATGGATCGTCGAGGTCGGCGGCGCTCAACGAAGAATATTTGAACGGGTACCGGCATGGTGGTCGAGGGCACGTGAGGTACAACCGGGCATGTGAGTTCGAAGGTACCGGGAGCAACTGTGAGCAGAGCTAGAGGGGCCGGAGCCCGAGGGCTCCGCACATGGTCTCACAGAGGGCCGGGTCCTCGTGGAATATCGGGCACTGGCCGGGTCCCCTACTGGTCCGGAGGTGCGGCGTAGTGATAGGAACTGGTCATGCGGTGCCAACCATCAACGGCAGAAGGACTCCGCCGCAGCCTCGACGACGCTCCAATCTAGGCTCCTCGGGGAAGCCGATATGCTCTAGCACCTGGCACAAGAGTCGTGGGAATAATAGAGGCCCCGGACTCGCCCGGTAAACTCCCGGCGATGGACTCACCTCGGGCGGAACATGGATGTCATAATAAGCTATGATGGGCTGAACTTAAGCCCTCCTGATACGTATGTACCTCCAAGATGGCTCCTCTCCTCTGAACTATATGTTGGAGCAGGAAGAGATTAGACCGCAATATGTGGTCTATAAGACGCATGCGCGGTGGGAGCTGCCTTCCGAATGCACTGGTTCACCCGACGTGAAGGTCCCCTGAGAGAAGACGAACCATCTCTCGGGGTGAGACGGGCCACCGCCTATAAGTCAGTCAGCCGCGAGGACCACCGACGATTGGGGTAGCAATGCGGATGTCGAGGCCCCGAGTATCCCCGCCTCGTCGATGAGAAATGAAGCACTTGCCGGGTCGCTCGCGCCTGGATGTCATCATGTGATAGAACTCAATGACCACATGAGGGTAGAAAAACTGACGAGGTGTCATGAACGGCCCCAGGGAGTACTGCTGCACTAGTATAACGAAGCCCCTGAGCTCCGAAGTCTGGGAAAAGTCCGAGATCATAAATGAACCTCCGTGATGTACTCCCTTCATCGAAATCGCATTCCCATAATGGGTCAGTAGGGAAATATGGCCGCCCTCGATGATGAGGCCTGGGACAAGTCTGGGATGGGGCTCCAAAGAATGCCGTGACGGGCGGTGGATCGTATTCAAGAGCCTTGACTGAAGATTCCCCCGGGCCCGAGGTCCTAGCCTCTGGACCTGGGCCCTACCGATGGCCCGGATGATGCAGGCAAAGTGAGTGGGGCTAACCCGAAAGTGTGGTACCTCCTGGCAGGGGCATCGAAGAGAGGAGCCTACGCAGGATCAGCCCGTGGCAGCGGGCGAACGAAGTGGTGGCGCAGAAGCAGGCCGCAGGTGCGATTTCCGCCGGCCTGTGGCTACAAATGGGAGGGGAGGAACTACGCACCCTAGTTCGAAAAGCATGACCACCGCGGGTCTTCACCATGGTTGGGCTAGAGGAGGAGAGGAGGTGGAAAGGGGAATTTCAAATGGAAAATGGAGATTTGAAATGAAAATGGGAAGGTGGAGGTTTATATAGAGGTAAGAAGAGGGGGTTGTATGGAAGGCTCAAGCTTAATTAATGGCATTAAGGCCTATTAAATGGCCACCAAAAGAAATGCAAAATTTTAAAAGGTTGCAGAATCGAGCTGCCGCAAATAGAAGATGAAAGTATGTGAGACTGTGCAACTCAAGGACTTCTCGGTGTCGCGAAATTCGTAACCTGAAATTCTGTGCCTAAACTCCGCTTCTCCCAAATTTACCAACACCAGAAACCAAAGAGAAAAATATTAGAAGACTTGCAATATTAGAAGACTTGCTTAAAAGAGAAAAATTGCAAAAGGAAAACAAACCAAACAACAACAAGGGACACAAAAAGATTACAAAAAAATGCAATTCAATTATAGTGACTTCTGAGATACTACGTGTCACCCTAAATGTGGTCAGGAGGTTTCACAGGGTCAAGGAGGATTTCCTCCTCAGAGTGCCGAGTGTCGAGCCGCATATTACTCAACTCGCCATCGACCTTTGAACACCGATCGTTCGCATTGCAGCTCCATCGAACCATCGACGTAGACTTTGATGAGGAACGACCCAAACATCTCGATTTAAGCTTTCGCTCGAAAGGGGGTGGAGCTTCGAGTCGTGAGCAAGATTGTCCCTGGGAAAATGCTCATGAGCTATCACCGATCACGCTACCTCTTCACCTTATCTTTTGCAATTCTGAGTCGAGGTAGGCATCATTTCGCCTAGCTCGCTGATATCGAGGAGCCTGGAGACCAAATTGGTCCATGTCCAAGTTCAATTTTAATCAACCGCCCACCATGCCTTGTATCCACCTACAAAAAGCAGTGGCAGTTTTGGCCATAAACTAAAGATATGAGACATGCCCGTAATGGTCTCAGAAGTCACCCAGATGCCCAAAGAGAGTCAAGGCCTGAGAGTACTCAATCTTTCTGGGTTGGGACCACCACTTTCTACTTTATGATTGTCTTTATCTCTCTCAAGGGCTAGTTCAACCCGCCACCGGTCCGAGGGTGGTATGGGGTGGCTACTTTATGCTTGACACCCCATACTTAGTGAGGGAGGCTCTCAAAAGTGGCTCATTGGCAGAATGCGAACCTCCATCACTAATTACGGCTTGGGGGACTCCAAATTGGAGAATATATCTCCTTCAAAATTCTCAGAACCACCCCCGTGGTCCGCCGCCCGCAAGGAACCGCTTCCAACCCAATTTAGACACACAGTCAACTCCCACCAAAATGTAGAGGTATCCAAGGGAGGAAGGGAATGGTCCTATGAAATCAACATCCCCATACGTTGAAAAGGTCAACTACCAAAATCGAGTTTAAAGGCATCATGTGACGGCGAGAAATCTTCCCCAACCTTTGGCATTTGTCGCATTCCTTGCACATGGTATGGGCATCCTTGAAAAGGGAGGGCCAGTGAAATCCGGACTGGAGCACCTTTCTAGCAATTTTCTGGGAAGCAAAGTGGCCTCCACAGGCATTCTCATGGTAAAGGATCGAGGGATTCCCTGTCAGCTTCCGCTTCAGGGGCACATACCTTTGATTATCCGTCAGCATAGTATTTGTACAAGAATGGTTCCTCCCAATAATAGGAGTGAATTTTTGCAAAGAAGAATTTCTTGTCTTGTGCTTTCCAATTTGCTAGTAGCTCCCCTGTGGCCAAATAATTTGCAATGTGAGCATACTGGTGGTGCTTCAACCAGAGCAAAGGACTCTTCAGTGGAACTCCATCATCGACCCGAGGGTCGCGAGTGTCGTGCGATTGTTAATCTCGATAGGTGATCAAGAACAACATTTTCTACACCTTGTCCCCGACTATGTGTTAAACTCTTGGCAAAGAGAACCCACCCGATAAGCCTAGCCTTATCATTTGCTGGGTGAGTAGCATTTCAAGCGTCGAGTGGATCCGTGAATACCATTATGTCCGACTCCAACCAAATAAGCTCGAAATTTGTCTAGGCATAGACCATCACAAGCAAATTCCTTTTCCGTGGTCAGATAATTCTCCGAGGCCTTATTCAAAGGTTTTGCTTGCATAATAGACCACATAAGGCTTCCCTCCTTCCCTTTGTCCGAGAACTGCTCCAATGGCCATATCGCTTGCATCGCACATCACTTCAAAGGGTAATTGCCAGCTAGGGGCTCTCACTATTGGTGCAGTGGTCAAATAGGCTTTAAGCTCCTCAAAGCTCTGCGTACTCTCATCCCAAATAAATTTGGCATCTTTTTCCAAAGAAGCTTTCAGGCAAGAGGCTTGGCAATTTTGAGAAGTCCATGATGAACCTCCATAAGCCCGTACGCCCAAGAATCGCCTCTTTTGCGCCTTATATTTGTGGGGGAAGGCAGTTTGGAAATCAAGTCGATTTTTGCCTTATCAACTTCAATCCCTTTTTCTGAAATAATGTGCCCCAATACTATTCCCTGGCTGACCATAAAGTGGCATTTCTCCCAGTTCAAAACCAGGTTTTTCTCTATACACCTCGTAGACGCTTCTGTGTGGATTAGGCATTCTTCAAAGCTCCCCGTGTAATCGTAATGTCATCCATAAACCTCCATAATGCGCTCTACCAAATCATCAAAATATCGAGCATACAACGTTGAAATGTGGTAGGGCATTACACAAGCCAAAGTATCTTCCAGATGCATAGTGCCAAATGAGCATGTGAAGGTGGTCTTTCCTGGTCTTCTACGCTAATTTATTTGAAAGTATCCCTAATAACCATCCAGAAACAAGAGAAGGGTTGACCGTAAATCCTCTAGAAGCCGATCCACGAGCAAAGGGAAGTGATCCTTCGGTCACTTCATTCAGCCTCCTTATAATCAATACATACCCTCCATCCCCCGCGGGTAAGTGGGGCGGGCATCTCTTCTCCTTCATTGCTACGCACCGGTGGTTACCCCTGATTTCTCAGCACTACCCGGGCTGGACTCACCCTAAGGCGCATCCGATATGGGGTAGATAATACCTCACCACAAACAAACTTTTAGTACTTCACTCTAACCCTTCTTACATATGTGGGTTCGCCTTCTATGGTCAGCCTTACCTGACTTTGCCTCCTCTAGGTAGATGTGATGGGTGCAAACTTCCGGGCTAATACCCTTCAGATTAGTAATCTTCCACCCTAGGGCTTGCTTATTCTCCCTTAGGATGTGCAGCAGACTACCTTCCTGTGAGGTGCTGAGCAGGGATGAAATGACAACTGGACACTGCTCCTGCTCCTCCAAATAGGCATATTTCAACTCCACAGGCAAAGGTTTGAGCTCCAATTTCTGGGGTTCATTGGGTTCTTCCTCACCAACACAAAGGCATTTCTTGTTTTTTTTCTCCATTGCCTACGCACAATTTTCATGTCACAGTTTCTTTGCTACTCCTTCTCAATGACTGTAAATGGGCTTCAGCCAAACTTCTATTTCCTCTACGGGCCAACCTTGTTCCTCCAAAAATTGTGTTAATGATGCAACTTCCCAAGCCATCTTCCACCGGTTGCACGCTTTTACCTCGCGGGAAGATGTTGAGTTCAAGGGTCATAAGCCCAAGGGGAGTTGCATAACAATCTTTCTATAATTGATAACGTGATTGGAGGTGGCCAAGAATGGTCTCCTAGGATGATAGGCACATAGTCGTCCCTATCATGGTTTGTATCAAGAACAACAAAAAATCCAATCGGATAATAGAATTGGCTCGACTGATGAGAACATCCTCCACTGGGTCCCTTTAGTATCTTCGATGGATCTATCCGCAAGAGACAATGTGATGCAGGCGTGGCTTTAGTTCTCCCCAACCCGAGCTGCTTGTACATTGAATACGGGAGGAGATTCACACTCGCACCCAGTTCAGCGCTGCTCTTTTCTACGCTGAAGTGCCTCCAATATTAACCGAAATACTGACAACCCTGATCTTTGTACTCTACTGGAGCTTGCACTAGATGATAGCATTGACTTGTTCAAACAGAAGGCCTTCTTGTCAACATTCAAATCCCTTTCACCTGCACACAAGTCCCCAAAACTTTTACATTAGTGGGAATTTGTCAATCACGCCGCTGTGGGATGTCGACCTTTGTTTCCCCGCCTCTCAAAGACTTCTAAAGATTTCATCCCGATTAATAGCCTTCTTTAGCTTTTAGTGCTCGGGAGGAAAATAAGGGGGTGTGCTATTTTTTTCTACAGTCTGCTTGATCACCACCTCCTCTGGTTCAGCTTCTTCAGCCTTCCCGGGCCCTTTTCACTACTCGGTAGCCGGGCTGCTTCGAAGTTCTTTTCACACTTCAATGTGATGATTGCCTTAACTTCATCCATCCTAGGATTCGCTCATCGAAGAGCTTCCACCATGCAATCCCCTGTGGTTTGGTCAGGTCCAGAGGAATTTCTTTCCTGCACCTACCGCTGGCTGACAAAGATTGATATTGAATACCGCAGCGTCATTGTTATTTTTAGGAAATTTCACTGTGTGTCAGTCATGCTTTCGAGAAATTTCTAACATAATTAATCTCTTTGATCGGGTTCGGCATTCACTACCTGTTTTTCCGAATAAAGCCGCTTCATCACCTTACTCAAGTTCATAATAGCTTGTCTAACCGAGATGAAGATGGTGGTGGCTGGTCGGGCCGAGGATGATCCATGCCGCTCGCTGGGTGGGATGAGGCACATAGGAGGAGATCGTTTCAAGAGAGGTTTAGGTTCCTCCGGGATCAGAGGTATCGCATGGGTCGTGGGTCAGGTGGCTCAGACGCCCACTATACTGGCTTGTTCGGCCGCAAATCCCACGAAGGCACACTCGGGCAATGCCTCTCGGGTGCTCAAATGGATCGACAAATAAGCATGTGGTTGGTTAGGAAGAGATGCCTCTACCACCACTGTGAATTCTCATTTCAAGCTCTTCCTAACCTCCCCGCCAAGGTGGAACTTCGCTTGGTCTCCATGTCCTCCGAGCGAGTATATGCCTCCTTGATTCCCGTGGTGGCCCCATCCCGTCTGGCTCTCGTGGATTCGCCTCATCCCAAGCTTCGAGGTCCCGGCCATAGTCGAGGTCCACGGCTCATCCGGATTCTTACTCAGGAAATCCCCTCTACACAGTCTCCAATAACTGCTTCATGGCAGAGGACATTCCATCATAGAAGTGGTTGACTAACATCCATGTATCAAAGCCATGGTGTGGGCATGCACTGATGGTTTCCATATATCTCCAACATTGATACGAATCCTTTTCATTATCAGCACAAGAATACAAATTGCTCTTCAACCGGTTGGTCCTATGTGCACCAAGAACTTTTTCAAAACTCGCTCGCAGCTCGCCCAATTCCGATGGTCCCTCGTCAGAGAATTAAGCCAAATTTTGGCTTTGGTTCGAGGGTTATGAAAGGTTTCAGCTTAAGCGCATCCGGCATTGCACCCTCCACAAAAGTAGTGCAAACTCTCAAACTCCCTATGTATGTATGGATTCTCATTTTCCATACCATGGAAGGTCAAATAGGACACCGGGTACAAGGCCTCGACAACCACATCTTCTACAGGAGGTACAATGCATGAGGCTGCACTCACCCTTGGGGGGTGTATGTGGTCCTCATCACATGTAGCATTGTGGTTTCGTGCATCCTCCCGTCGACTCGTTGCTCCCTCGTGTGAGTTTCATCTGATTACTATGTAGATTGACTTCAAAACCCCGTTTCAGAAGCATTGGTTCTCTCTAACTCCGTCAAGCAGTTGTTTCTATCCCAATGTTGCATAAAACTTGTGGGACACAACACAAAACAAATGGTGAAACCAAAAACAAGGCTACCAAAAGGGTTATAGCTGATCAACGAAAGAACAAACACTATGTACGCACAAAGATAACATGCAATTTCCCCAGCAAAGGAACCGTGAACGGGAATAATGATAAAATAAAAGGAATGAGAATCTCGTTCAACACTTGTGATGTGGATCACAAGTTCAATAGCGCTTCTCACTCACACTTCGCAAGACCATCCCCAAAGAACGACGCCATTTGATTCAGGCTATAACAAAAATCAATCAACAAAAATTTGTATCCTAGGATTCCTATTGCCGTAGTTAGAGTTAATGTAGTATGCTGGGCCTATACGAACTCAGATGGGTTTTCTTCATGCTAAATGAGTCAGCGCTTGATTGAAATTGGTGTTTCCATTTCGATTTGTGGTTTTGGTAAAATAGCAGGCCATATCGGTAAAACTATAAATCGCAGAGAGAAATAAAGTGTAAAGAACTCCGTTTCCTGACCACTCGGGCTTAGTGGTTCTAGCAACTATAATGTCCTGGTCCTTTTCCTCAGGTTGAGGATGACTTATAGTCATTTCCTGAGCTGGATCTAGGTTTGGCTATAAAACGGGACACTAAGAGTTTCCTTCTAGTATACAAAGATTTATGACCCATTAATGTTTCATGCGCTTAAAACCATTCGCTGGATCTAACTCAAGATTATTAAATGGCAAACTAATCGGGGGCATCAAGTGATCTAGCAATAAGTATCCATTGAACCTTGAAAGTTTGCCAAGTACTAACCACTGTGTATATCACAGGATTTAAACCCCACAAAGACGCAGAACATAAATGAACATAGATGCCCGCGTTATCAATGTAGGGCGCGGTACTACCTCCAACCTTTGAACTCCCAATGATCCTCTCCCTTCAAGGACGAGGAGATTTGGCCACATCCCTTGAGTTGTCATCCTCAAAGGGGTGTTTGGCAGGTGAGAAAATACGAGAAAGGGAGAGAAAGTGAAGGAAAGTTGCCGAGGCGGGAAAAGCTCCCAGCTTTGGCGCCAATTTTATTGATAAACTAACACCCTGCTATATAGTTTCCAATGAGCTTATATAAGGCTCGCAGTCAAGGAAATTCTCACACAAAAAAAAATATGAAAGAACAGAGATTACATTAAGTGGCATTTTGGTAAAGCCACAAAAAATACGTTGGAAAAGCAAATAACACAAAGAATAGTGGCAACTCGCGAATTTCGTAGGTTGCACTTTCGCAACATCGCAAACTTCTCGTCATTCTCTCTCCCTTCTGTGATTTTAGCTCCAATTGCCTTCCTGATTGCACATGTGCCTTCAAGTTCGCCCGGTTCATCAGGTTTTAATCGATATGAAGAAGATAGTAAATCGTATGCAAAACTACAAAATATTCACAAAATATGATCATTAGTATGGTGGACCTCAATGTAATAATCAATATTTAAGTTGATTAGTACACAAAAAGTGCTCAAAACCTACAATCAACAGGGCTTAAAACAACACTATTTGGGCACTAATCAATAATCCATTGAGTGTGGTAGGGGGAAGCAAAACCTAGTCTCCATTAACGGAAGAAGCAACATTTTGTGGTTATTCTTTTCACATTAGTCATAATTCACTCAAGTCAGGTCCCATAATATTCTAGAGTAATTCCCAAGATTCGACACACTTCTCTTTATGAGAACGACACTTGACAAGTCACTGCACTACGTAACCTCGACGCGTATACTTACGCATACGGGCCTACATTTTATACTAATTTACACATCTATACCGAGCCCGTCATTAGGTTGGCTTTCCTATTGTATATATGATGAATCAATGAAAAATACACAAAGAATTTCTTCCTCCAATTTTCTCTTCTTGTTTTCTACAAATTTCAATATCTTTTCCCAATCTTTATGGGTCTACCTCTTATAGAGATTGTTCTTGATCCTAATTAGAAATAGGCTATGACCGAGGAGTTTTAAAGACTTAGGATATAAAGTCACTTTTTCCATGTAAAAGTTCTAATGGTTCCTTTTGAGTTTACAAAATCAGAACAAGGTTCAATGGTCTAATTGAGCACTACAAAGCTAGGTGGGTTGCAAAGGGTTTCACTCATAAATATCAAATATACAATAAGAAGACTTTCACATCAGTTGCCAACATAATGACTATCTGTGCTGTCACTATGGTGGCCTCTGTTTATTAGTAGCTTATTTCCTAGATGATATTAAAATCGCTTTCTTAAATGGAGAGCTTAAACAAGAAGTTTATATGGTACTAACCTCCCAATGTTTTTCACAATCCTATAGAAATTTGTAAACTCAAAAAAGCTTTGTATGGTCTCAAAACGGTTCCTTAAGCTTGGTTTTAAAAGTTCTCTATAGTGGTTATTTCTCTTGGTTTTTGTTTCAGTTCTCATAATTTTCATCTTTTTGTCAAGTTTATCTCTACTGATTGCATTCTTCTTTCACTTTGTGTTGATGACGTGAATATTATTGGTGATGACAATGATAGTATAGCAATGCCAAAACATGAAATGCTTAAAAGTTTGAAAAGAAAAATAACTTAGGTCTTTTAAATTACTTCTAGGGTATTGAGGTTGCTCATTTTCCTAAAGGTTAGATTCTCTCCCACTCTAAATACATAGCAGACCGTTCAACAAGTTCGACTCACATACACTTGAATTTTTTATACTCCTTTGGAGCTTAATGCACAATATGCCCTTAAAGATTGTCTACAATTGTGACGCCCCAACTCGGCACCAGGTGTCAAGCGAGAGTGTTATTTTTTTTCTCTTGTTTACTATAAACTTATAAACTTTAAGTTTGTTCATTCATATAATGTTAAATATTTAACTTGTACTATATTCGAAAATGATACAAATATATACAAGCCCATATATGGAAGTGTTCAACATATTTACAATATTTACATTGCTTAAGGCAAAAGAAACAAAAGGTATATATTATCAGCACCAAATGGTCTTCTCCAAAGGCACCCTAGTGATGTGTTGACTTCGACCGTTGATGGATCATTCCGTCCCTCTGCTTCCTCTTATGTACCTACACGGATGAAACAACCTTGCTAAGCTTATAACTTAGTAGGAATAATACTCGTGGACGACTCCTAATAAGGATAATCTCACTTTAGATACATGCATATACTTATGACAAATAACATTTGCATATACTTATCCATTTCTCATATCGACTTTTTCATAACGACTTTTTCATAACATGTTTCATTTCTTATCATATTTCATATACTTTTCGTGTCATCTTATGCTTTACTTCTTGTTCTTGTAACCATATACTATCATTACACAAGAAATAAGCATGCTCTCATATCACGCCATATATCATATACATCTCATTCAGATATACTTGTCATTCGCTTTTATGTGTCATACCCGCATATAACCTTAGAAGTGGATACGGAAAGAATCGTATGAACCCGAAGGCACACACAGGCCATGCTGATTTATCTCGTATGACCCAAACGGGCCGCAGAGAACATCCAAACTGATCTATGTCATCAACCCAAACAGGTCTCGAGCATAAACTGTATGTCATGAAGAATCGTATCCCTATGTATTATTACCTATCTATCAAACTACCCAATCATAAGCAAACAATCAGTTTTATTATGTTTTTTTAACAATCTTTCAGGTATTAGAAAAAGATATCTCATATACATGAATAACTATTGATATCATGTATACTTATGAGATATTCATTATCAAATAATCTCTTATAAACATTTAACTGTATTTTTTCATATAACAAAATTATACATGTATTCTATTTAGCTTTCATAACACATGTTATCATGATCATATTACTATGATGCATTATTTCATATAATAATACATTTATATAACCTCTATACAATTTCAATTTCCATATCCAATTCTGCTTGAACAATTTGAGGTAGCTCCTAAGTCCATTTTCGACTACAATTTTGACCTTGTAAATGGGATTGTTAGAGTAAGTGATCTTCTAACTCAATATACCCCTATGTCTTAAGTTTCTTATGGTTCAAACATCATGTCATTTGGACTTTTAATTTGGGAGATATGGTCTAAACATTCCGAACTGCTCCTAGACAATTTCTAGGAACAGATATGGAATTGTGTCCTATATTGGAAAATTTTATGGGAACATTAGAGACATAGTTTGACCACAATTTTTTTCATGAAAGTTGTTCTCTCAAATGTCTAGTTTGTACAGAAATTTGAATCACTTCATTGGACCAGTATAACTCAAGTTATGATTTAAACAACTGGAATTACTCCAGTTGGACTGTTATGAGACAGATTTCAGGGACATAATTATTCCCTTACTTTGATGAATTTTATAGGTCAAATGGGGTCCAAATTTGAATATACTTATTTTAGGGAGATTTGTTCTACTACAAGTCTAGTTTACCTAGAAATTTGAATCACACAATTTGGATAGGTGAAACTCAACTTATGGCCTAAATATCAAAACTGTTCCGAAACCCAAAATTGTATAAAAAATGAACCAGAATTGACTCGAAACAGAGCCTCACTTTGACGAATTTTCTGGGTCCAATGAGGTCCAAATTTGGATACACCTATTTCAGGGAGATTTGTTCTTCTAGATGTCTAATTTACCCATAATTTTGAATCACTTAATTGGATGAAATACGACCAAGCTTACGACTAAAACAAAAACACGCTTAAAAAAATACAAGATTCTCATAAACCCAACATTTTCTCTATACAAATTTTTCCTCAATTGAGGACCACAACCAGACCAAACAATCATTCTAAACAAGGATTCTACACAAAAAGAGGTATTCCAAACCTCCAAACAAGTATTCATACAAAATCCTAACAAATTCCATACAAGTCCTTATAAAATTGTCCATACAATTCCTTACATATCCATACCTGATTTCTTCTTCTCCTTGAACTTCTCTTCTTCCCTTCTTCTCCTCTTCTTCTTCCTCTCTTCTTCTCTTCTCTCTTCTCTCTTCTCTCTTCTCTCTTCTCCTCTTCTCTCTTCCTCTACTTAAAAGCCCTACCAAAATGGGATATTTTGGGTCTTAAGATAAGGCCATGTTTGGCATTATCCAATTTTTGACATCAAATTCCATTTTTGCTATTTGGTTCTCCCTTTCTCATCTATTTTCCATTCTAACTTATTCAATTTCCTACTTTACCATACAATATTTTCTTCTTATGTCATTTGGGTCCTTAATTGACAATTTACCAATTTACCCTTAACTTTTTTATTAATTCCGGGATTTTACTTATTTTATTTTTAACATTATTTTATTCCGAAAAAATATATATGTACTTTTATTATACTCTAAATATGTTATAAAATTGTCAGAGTATAATTTGGGGTGTTACAACAATTCCTTTCTTCATGTGTGGACAAAGCACATCGATATCAATTGTTACACTAAATAAGAACTCTGGTATGGGACGATTACTTTGCCATTTATCTCATCTTTTCATGCAGCTTGTTGATTTTTTATAAATTTCAAATTTCTCAAGCTCCTTAGTGATTCTGTTTTTATGTTGGCAAACTCTTGATGCTTCTTATCCTATTTATTTAATTTTTTAAATAAGGGCAAGATAGTTTTTTAGCTAATTTTTATTAGTGAATATAAAACCTTTTGTGTAAACTTCATAATATTTTTAGATCTTTTCTGATGAAATCTCTTTTTTCTCTTCTTCTCCTTTACCTTTGGAATTCTCATATTACCATCAATTGATGGAAAACCAAATGAAATTCGATACACAGTGATGATGCCTTTCAATCTAACCGGGCTGAGCAAGGGTCGTGGGTCTGACCAATCAAGAAGGGCCTGGTCAGAGGTCGGCTTTGAAGGTGACACTCCTCTGCAAAATAAGAAAGAAGGGGGGTCGACGAGGGCTTTGCCCGTGGCCGCTCCGATGCCTAAGTTAGTTTCTTTCTGAGAGAAAAGAGAGACTGCTTAGAGTGCGAATGTGTCGCGTGTGATGATGTGTGTCAATATGCGTATCAGTATTGGTGTACCTTTCACCGATGGGGTGGCTTTGTATTTATAGTAGATGTTCAACCAGTTGGAGGGTAATTAGGAGTCTTTCCCATTGGATGGGATATTTCTTATTATAGTCCATAATTCGACATAGCATGTGATATAGAAAGAGTAGTTTACTGGGATAGTCTTTCCTTATTGATAAGATTTGGTGGATTTCGAATAATATATTATCGAGATTATTCTCGCTTCCCATCCTCCGGAGACTTACCATAATTGCCTTGGGGCCCCAACGGCTGAACTCTCTCTTCCTGGCCGGGCCCCATACCGGAATGTTGGCTTTAGAAAGGCCCGAGTGCCTCTATCAAGTAAACCTTTGGAATTCAACTAGCGCCTTCATGCTTCACACCGCCTTTCTTGGGCCCGTGGGTCGCGAGGCTTATTTTTCAAACCCCACGCTTGCCCCCCGTACTTCTTATGTACGGGCGCATGGCAAGGGTTGTAACGCGTCTCGCCGGGTGCAATTTCCACGTGTCTGCTCATCGGATTAGCATAGGGCTTCGGGCGCCGCCATTTGTCTTGTGATAATGATGACTCTTCAGTTTTCGCAGCCATTTCTTTCCATTCCATTCGGCCTCTTTTGTTTCTTTCGCAGACATCCTTCGTCTCAGGTGTCGCTCGACCTTCCTTGCCTTTAGCGTAGTTCGACTTCTTCTTGGGGTCTTCGTGAGCTCTTTGTGCGTATCTTTCTGTTGTCTTTTCGTCCACTGCCTTTGTTTTTATTATTTATTTTCACCATGGGTCCAGGTCGTTCTTCTTCTCTCATGCGATCGATGGTGATTCTTCTATTATCGAATTTATTCCGACGAATCGAGTGTGTCTCCGACCGTTTGGTCGGAGTTGAACTTCGAGACGCTCCCGAGGTGCCTCCCTCTTCCCTTGGACAAGGGAAAGGGAAAAGTGAACCTGATTAAATACCTCGGGGTCTGGAATATTCCGAGGTCCCGCCATTCATCATGCTTTAACTCGTGGGACCCAGCAAAGTCTGGCCTCATATTGCCGCCCGCGCACGCTATCAGCCTCCCTTGGCGTCGGGTGTGGTCCTCTCGACGCTTTGACCTCTATGTGGTCTCGCCAGGCCTAAGATGGTGTGTTTTTCATGGCCTTTGATAACGCCTTCGCTTCCTCTCCGCATCCCTTCAGTATAAAAAGCGGGGCTCTCAAAGACTTCAATGTGTGTCCCGGCCAACTCGCGCCTCAATGGTCAGGGGTATTTTGCTGTCCGCTAGTTTTCTTTAGGGACAGGGGGCTCGGTGTCCCTAGCATAGCTCTGCTTCTTTACCTTTTTAGCCCGAAGGAGACATCCTAGGGCTTTCTTTATTTTTCAGCGCTCCTACATCCTCCTGCGGGTTTCCGACCCCTCCTCCCACCCTGGATGTGGAAGGGACGCTACTGCTAGCGGTCGTAATTGGGAGTATGATCCACTTGATATGACCTAGCACTGCGCGCCCGGTGGCTCGACTACCGGTGAATCTTCATGAGTGTTTGCTCTGTTTTTGGTCATAACTTGTGTGTGGTTATTGGGTATTCCTGACTCTACACTGTCTACATGCTTTTTAGGTGCTCGCATTGATCTCAAGGATTGAAGATAGCGTCGTAGCGCTGGCGTTGGCTGAGTGTCCTCCTCGTCCTTATGCTGAACTGATCAAGTCGGATGTTCCCGGTCCTTCGAGTTCGAGGTCCACTCTGCTTCCATTGCTCGTGGGCTTCCACCTCCTCTACCATTAAAGTTCCTCCTCGGCCAGCCCTCCGCTGCCAAACCCACTAGGGGGGAACTATTGGCCCAGCTGGAGATGGTGTCTCGGAAGCCTCAGAGTGGGTGCGAAAAACTCCTGATTCGCGAGAAAGTCTCGGCCGGCCGGTCAAAGTCTGCCAGGGCATCGCTATCTTCCCCGTCTACTCGTGTTCGTAAATGAATGTGGGTGCGCCGGTTAAGGCTCCTATAGTCTTGAGTTCTGTGTCTCATCTACTCACAAGTAGAGCGGAAGGTCCCTGCAAGCCATCGAAAGTGCTGCTGATGGTCGCGCCGATCACCGTCTGGAACCCGCCGACGAAGAGGTTAGTCGCCTCTCGAAGGGCTAAGAAAGTAAGGCGATGCAGCCGAATCCACAAATAAGTGACGGTGACTTTAACTTGCAATGCCGGGACTTGCCGCAGAGCTGCCGCCCATTCTCGCGACT
The DNA here is from genome assembly GCA_016808115.1 of Tetrastigma voinierianum. Classification (NCBI taxonomy): domain Eukaryota; kingdom Viridiplantae; phylum Streptophyta; class Magnoliopsida; order Vitales; family Vitaceae; genus Tetrastigma; species Tetrastigma voinierianum. The sequence goes on along the minus strand of JAEQBH010000160.1, from coordinate 605,427 downwards.
CGACTTTAAGAAGTCGGTTCCACGCCGGCTGATGAGGCCTCGCCCTATCTCTCCGTGGGTCAGCCCAGAAGTTCCCCGTGCACCTTGTCATATTTGACTTCCATTTTGAGACGAAGCCAACTTTCGCTGGATGTTGATTCTATGCTGGATGTGCAGGTGGCTACTCATTTGAAGGGTTTGGCCAGGAAAGCCAAAATAAACGAAGGTCATGCTAAAGCGGCCCGAGCTTATCAGGCAAGGGTGGCTTCCCTCACGTCTAAGCGAGCTGAGCTACGAGGTCGGGTGCAACGTATGACCGAGGAAGCCGTGAAGCTCAAGTCTCTGACTAAACATACCGTCGGGCCAGACGCCGAGGTAAAGACGAGGCCCGAATAGTTTGAGGAGCCAGTCAAGGCGAGCTTCGGAGGTTCGAGGTGATTTGAGGGTCATGGACCATTTACAGAGGCTAGGACGGCCGCAAATCCGCCTAGCATGAACTTCGGGATGGTTAGAGATGAGCCTATTACGCCCCGCGCGAGCCGGAGTCCAGTGGAAGAGCCGCGCGATCAAAGACGATCTTAGTGATAAGACGACGCTTGTTGACTCCGGCTCGCCATGGTTAACGAGGCACGCTCGTGGAACCAATGAGGAGTGTTACGGGTTGCGCGGGGATCTTCTTCAAAGAAATATCTTTGGTGGCTCAAATGACGATGTTATCGAAGACTGAGGGCCTGAGGCATCTAATCAATGGATTTCTCGGGTGGATTGCCTTCGTAAGAAGCACCACACGCCTATTCCGCCTGATTTCAACCTCAATCTTCCAATGTATTGAAGAAGGAGGAAGGGTCCTTTCACGGGACAGGCCGAGAGCCTGCACCCTCACGAGGTCTACTCCCTTCTTCACCGTCTCCGCTCCTTCTTCTCGATGCCCGATCTCCCGAGCCTGCCTTCGCCGCCCAACGACTTTACACTTTTCTTTTTTTGTTGGGCCTGGGACCCAAGATATATGTAACCTTTTCTTCAATGAATATTTATTATTTCATCTTACTTCTTTCGCCTCTATTTATGCTCTTCACGCTGTTATGCTTGATTTGACTTTGCTTCGTATGTACGACCGATTAAGCTACCGAGTCGAGATGTCGAGCCCTCGAACCGGGTCCGGCCGGGCTTCTCGGGCCTCGCATCTTTAGGCTGAATAGCCTAAGCGAACTGCCCCGTCACGTGGCCTGAGGTAATCAGCCTGAGCCTTCAAATCAGGTTGGTCACTGGCGCCCCGTGTTGATCTATCTTCATAGGCCAGCGCGGACTCGTGGCCGACCGGGTGAACTCAAAGTGAGCTAACGGGTCTGGCCGGGATGTATCGGGCCTCGAGCTGAATTGATTCCTTAGGCGCGTGTCCCGCGCCAATCACGAGCCTGCCACCGTGAGTTGCGGGTCTACCGCTTAATCTGGTTCGAACCGATTTGAATCCCTAGGTCAGCGCGGGCTTGCGCCGAGTGGACGGACTGCCAATGTGAGCCGGGCCGTCTGCTTCTACCGAGTCATTTGGGCTTGAATCGACTCTTAGGTCGCATGGCCTATGTAGACCGGTTGAGCCTGCTAGTGCAAGTCGCTAGGCTCCGTCACTAGCTGCCCGAATCGATTTGAACCCTAGGCCGCTGGCTCAAGGCCGAAAGTGGACGGACTCCATTAATGTGAGCCAGCTCCACCCTACCGAGTCGCCCGGGGCTGAATTGACTCCTTAGGGCCGCATGGCCCATGCAGACTCGGGCTGGAGCCTGGCCGCAGAGTTGCGGGCCTGGCCAGGCTAGCTGCCCGAATCGATTTGAATCCCTAGGGCCGCTGGTCATACCGGTGACGGACTCGCCAATGAGTCGTCTGGCGGCTGAGCCGCTCGAAGTCGAATCGACTCCTTAGGCCGCATGGTCATGTAGGATCGGGCTCGAGCCTGCCGCTGCGAGCCGCTGGGTCTGGCCGGCTTAGTTGCTTGAACTGATTTGAATCCCTAGGCTGCATGGCTTATGTAGAGTAGACGAACTCGTCAAAGTGAGTCATTGGCCCGCTACCGAGTCGCTCGGGTTGAATTGACTCCTTAGACTACATAGCCTATGTAGACCGGCCGAGCTCACAAGGTGAGTTGGTGGGTCTACGGCGGAAGGCCCTCGCTGAATTGACTCCTTAGGGTCGCGTGACCTGTAAGTGCAGTAGACCGAACTCAAAGCCAAAGTGAGCCATTGGCTCCGGCGCCGTGGCCGAGTGGCGATGTGCAGCTCGAGTCGATATGACTCCTCGTGCAATGGCGGACTGCGGCAGAGTAGACGAACTCGTCAAAGTGAGCTGTTGGGCTCCGGGCGCTGTGGCCGAGTGGCGATGTAGCCTGAGCTGATCTGACTCCTCGTAGCGGACTGCGGCAGAGTGTATCGAACTCGCCAGCGGAGTCACTGGCTCCGGCGCCGCGGGCCGAGCGGGCGATGTAGCCGAAAGGGCGATGTAGCCGAGCGGCAATGTGTACCGAGCCGATCCGACTTCGCAGCTTGACCTCGTGCGTAGCAGACGTAACTCGCCAAAGTGGAGTCGGGCCCACCGTGGCCAGCCGCGATGTAGCCCAGCTGGCGATGTAGCCGAAAGTGGCGACAGCTCGAGCCGATCCGACTCAGGCCATGGACTGCCAAGCAGAGTGCACGAACTCGCCAAAGTGAGTCGGGCTCGAGCGCCAGGGTCGGCGGGCGACAGGTCGAAAGTGACTTTACGTAGCCCGAAATGATTTGACTCCTCGTGCAGCGTGACCCCGCCAGCAGTAGAAGAACTCGCCAAAAGCTTACGGGCTCCGGCGTAGTAGAAGTGGCGATGTGGTCACGGTGATCGACTCCTCGGGTAAGCGTGAGCTGTCGCGAGTAGAGCAGGCTTCGTTAAAGTGGCTGGCGAACTCCGGTGGCTGTGGTCAGTGGCGATGTAAGCGAGTGGCGATGTAGCTGGCTGATCACGACTCCTCGGTGGCGTGACTGTGCGAGTAGACAAACTCGTCAAAGTGAGCTCTTGAGCTCGGCCCGTGGTAGGAGTGGCGATGTAATGAGTGGCGATGTAACTGAGAAATTTGTTGACTCCTCGGTGGCGTGAGCTGTGCGAGTAGGCAGACTAGTCAAAGTGGTCTGGCTGGGCTCGGTATTTGTGGCCGGTAAGCGATGGCCAAGTGGCGATGTGGCACAGGCTGATCGACTCCTCGGTGCGTGACTGTGCGGGAAGCCGGTTAGGCTTCGTCAAAGTGGCCCAGTGGGCTCGGTATTTGTGGTAGGAGTGGCGATGGCCAGAGTGGCGATGTGGCTGAGGTGATCGACTCCTCGGGTGGCGTGACCTATGCGGGTAGACGAACGCTACGTCAAAGTGAGTCTGGCCCCGGGCTCCGGGTCTTTGTGGTAGAGTGGCGATGTAAGCCCAGAAGTGGCGATGTAACTGGTGATCGACTCCTCGGATTAGCGGGACTGTGCGAGTAGGCGAACTCGTCGAGAAGTGAGGCTGGCACTGGGTGAATTCGACTTGATTTTCTTGGAAGGAATCGCGACGTCTTTAATCTTTGATTTATTGAGAATTTGGAATGTTGGTGTGACTTTTCGAATGCTTTATTCTTATAAATGGCGGCTTTATTTACTATGGAGTTTGCTAGATAATGCGCTTCTTCCCCAGTGCGTGCAGAAATGCGGGCTAGATGGCGTGATGCGGTTGTTTTTGTTGGGGATCCACTTGAAGATTTTGGTGCAGTTTTGTCGGATTTATGCTTGTGGGAGTTGTGTTTTCCCTAGTCTCCCTTTATGGGGTCATGTTATTCCCCCAGCTCCGTCTTGGGAATGCGCTGGAGAGGGCGTGCATTTCTTGCGTCGCCTTCTCCCATTGCATTCTTTCTCTTATTCCTCCTTTCTCCTTCTCCTTTTCGTCTTTCCACATCTCATTCTCCCCCCTTTTTGTTTCTTCGCACAAACTCCTTCCCACCCACTTTTTTTGTTTTCCTCTTCTTCCCACATCTATTTCCTCTTTCTCGAACTCTTTCCATATTTTCTTTCTCCTCTTCCACCTTTACAGTCTTCTTACATTTATTTCCATCTCATTTTCCTTTTTTCTTCCTGAAGGGGTTTTTTTTTTTTTTTTAAAGGGTGCTTATGCGAATGCTTCGAATGTAATCGATGAGACTCTTGATTATGGCGAATGTAATCTGATTGGAATAAAGAGAGACTTTTCTTTTTATGTCTACGAGCTTTCTCCTTCTATTGTATATAATTTTCCTGAGCATTATATGTCTGAGTTGTGTGTGACGTCTTAACAGAATAACCAGTAAATGGTCGAATCATTAACTGAAAATTGATTAATCTCCATTTAAGATTCTGGTAGGGCTTTACTAATAAAAATGTTTAAGATGTTGCATTCGGGCATCTTTGTAAAATTTTTCCTCTTACATTTTGGAGCTACGTGGCGCTGATGCGACTACTTTCGAGATATGATGTAGGAGCCTTCCTAGTTGGGGCCCAATTTCCCATGTGTTGGATTCTTCCTTGCTGGCAGTAGCTTTTAAGACCAAATCACCCGGCATGTAGCTCCTAGGTTTGACCTTTTGGTTGTAGTACCTTGTTGTCTTCCTTTGATAGTCTTCTGCACGCCTTAGAACCTGCTCTCGTTTTTCATCTAAGAGGTCCAAATTTAGACGGAGAGCCTCGTCATTGTGTTCCACTGCTGCTAACTCGATCCTTGGGGACTTTAGCGATCTCGGCATTTCTTGCTTAGTCTTAGGAGGCTAGAGCGGGGTTTCTCGGGTCGATTTTACGTGTTGTCTGTAAGCGTAGCACCTCGGGGAGGTATTACCCACTTTCTTTGAGATCTTCAATTTGGTCTTTAAAGCGGCCTTAAGGGTTGATGAGGTGACTTATTTGGCCCAGTTAATTTGCGAATGTCGTGAGAATTGATAGTAATTTTTAATTCAGAGCTCGACACGAAGTCTACGAATTTAGGCGTTGTCAGGTGTTTCCCATTATCTATTATCGAGGATTTCTTGGGATACGAACACGCATATAATGGCCATCCACACAAAATTGCGTATCTTTTGCTCTGTGATTATGGCCAGAGGCTCGGCCTCAGCCCATTTGGTGAAGTAATCCACTGCGATGATGATGAACTTACATTGGCCCTTCCCAAGGGGCAAAGGTCCCAGTATGTCCAAACCCAATTGTTGGAAAGGCCAGGGGCTTGTGATGGACGTCAGGGGCTCTGATGGGAGGCGTGAGATCTTGGCGTGCTCCTAGCAGATCTTGCATTTCTTGACTAGGTCGGTTGCGTCTTTGAGTATTGTAGGCGATGGTATCTTTGTCTAGAGACGCTCACGCCCGATGCTCGAGCTCCGATGTGATTTCCGCATATACCCTCGTGTACTTCTCTTAGCACGTATTCAATGTTTTTTCCCGCGAT